>CM069903.1:90365238-90965238 GCA_036172215.1 Camellia granthamiana | reverse complement strand
CTTAAAGTTTGTTTTTCTCACTTTGACTTTTTATATTTTAAGTTTTTTTCAATTTACTTCTAAAGTTAACTTCTGTTCAAAATTAGATAGAGAATCATACATTAACAGTCGCATGATATAAAATTTTTTATTATATATAATATAACTTACACTCTAATACAAACTCAAACCCTAATATAATAATTTTTATGTTATGCGATAGTTATTTTCTATATAATTTTGAACATAAATTAGTTTAAGGAAAAAAAAAAAAAAAAAAAAACTTAAAACATGAAAAGTTAAAGTAAAAAAAAAAAAAGAATTAAAATAAAAAATGACTAAATATAAAAGGGCGAAATATAACTTATCATAAACTTTTATGGGCGAATTACACTAATAGTCCTTATAATTTGGGGCTCGTGTCACTTTGATTCCTAACTTTTTAATTGCGACACATTTGACCATGAATTTTGAATCTTATTCTAAATAAGGACAATTGAAGACCATTGCTCAATTTCAATGACAAAATCATCAATTTGATATAAAATAAACTAATTTGACAAAAATAAATGTCAAAAAAAATATTTTTGAATTTTTAAAAATTATTTCTACCCATCAAAGATAAAATTATATAAAATTGATAAATCTTTTATCCATTTATTTATTTATTTATTTTACCAAATTAATTTTTATTATGTGTTTAGATGATGATTATGTAATGGGTGGTTGTTCGGCTTCTAATGTGTAATCGATATAATATATGAAATTTTTTTAGTTTTGGATTTTTTGATTTAGGCTTCGTTTGGGAAGTAGGATTGGGGCTATTTTAGTCACAAAAAGACAAAATAAACTTTTTAGCTCAATAAACCAACGGGAAATTCTATTTCCACCAACTTGATAGACTCAATCAACACACTTAATGAAAAATTACATTAATGACAGTTATATCCTAATTAAAAAATACTATAATAGCCATTGATCAACACTCCTAATATTATATATACAAATTCTCTATACACATCTTTTAGAAATAAAAATATCTCAATATAGATTTTTTGAAACAAAAAAATTAAACCCTAATTTTTCTTTTGTAGTCACTTTGCTTCCTACACATTCTGTACTCCTCTCTGTTATTTGCAAACAAAAAATGTCCTCTATTGCTTTAATCTTTAAGTTTATACTCAATTATTAATATCGTATAATTATTAGTTCAACAATTTTTATTTGATTTTGATATGGAAGAGTTGCAAACCTATGACAGTTCAAACTCAAGCAATGGTGACAACAAAATCAGTGTTGAAAAGGTAAAATCGTGGAATATTTTTTATTTTTTTTTTGCGTTTTTTAGTCGGCAACGCAGTGCCGAATTTGTTAAATTAATTCGGTTATCAGATTTCGAAATAATATGAATAGTTCAGAACTAGGATTATGATTTTTTTAATTTATTTCGGTGATAGGTTACCGAACAAAATTAATATTTTCGGTCATGGAAATCCGAATTTTGTTATTATTTTCGAATTTTATTTACCGAATTATTTTACTTATTTCGGCTCTGTAGAACCGAATTGAAATTTTTCCCCTCCTCTTTAGATGGCATGCACTGAAGAACCTAAGGTTCGATCGGATATTATGGTGGATTATACTAGCCATTTTACAGCTAACCAGGTAATTTTTAACATAAAATTTGTAAATTCATAAATTTGTACTAGTTAGTTTGTTATTATGAAAGTTATGTGACATCATATATAGGTTTTCGACAACAAAGATGAATTGCTCACTTGGGTACGAGACATTGGAAGCATAAATGGCTTCGTTATTATTGTAAGGACGTCAAACTATGGTGGCGGTCGTAAGAGACCAAGAATTTATCTTGCTTGTGAGCGGAGTGGGAAGTATAGATTGCGTAAAAAGTTGAAAGATGGCCCAAAAGACTTATTGAGACAAATTGGTACGAGGAAGTGCGAATGTCCATTTGATTTGAGGGCATTCAAGTTGAAAACAAACGATGAATGGACATTGAATGTCGTTTGCGGGCTGCATAATCATCCAGCTGCGGAGCATCTCCAAGGACATTCATATGCAGGGAGATTGTCAGCTAATGAAAAGTCGCTATTAGTTGATATGTCAAAGAGCCTAGTAAGACCAAAAGAGATACTCATTACACTCAAACAGAGGGATGCCCTTAATATGAGCACAATGAAGACAGTTTACAATGTACGACATCGATGTAGGGTTCTACAGAAAACTGGTAGATCCCAGATGCAACAACTGCTGGGTGAATTAGCGAAACATAAGTACATTGAGCGTCATCGATGTGAGGAAGGCTCTATGACTGTCACGGACTTGTTTTGGGCACATCCAGTGAGTTTGGATTTGCTTCGTACATTCCCTCGTGTGTTGATTATGGATTGCACATATAAGACGAATAGATATCGGCTTCCTCTTCTTGAAATTGTGGGAGTAACATCAACTCATATGACATTCTCCGTGGCTATCACATACTTGCAAACTGAGCGGGTTAATAATTATGCATGGGCGTTACAAACATTACGTGATCTTATAGACGACAGTGTTTTACCTGAAGTCATTGTGATAGACAGAGAGCTTGCTTTGATGAATGCCATTGACAACACCTTTCCGAATGCTCGACATTTGTTATGTTGTTGGCATATTAATAAGAATGTATTGACAAAATGCAAGAAAATGTTTGAGACAAAAGAAAAATGGGACAAGTTTAACACTGCATGGAACTATTTGATATCGTCATCGACTGAAGAGGAATACAATGATCACCTTGCAACACTACATAAGGATTTCAGTAACTATCCGGAGGCAATCAAATATGTTACTGTGAGTTGGTTGAATTCGTATCAAGAAAAATTCATTGCGGTACATACAGACATGTGTATGCATTTTGGCAATGTTACAACCAATCGGTAATATTTTTTTCTTTTTTTTTAATTTATTATAAATCATATTGTTATTTTTAATTATTATGCTTGACTATTTTGGTTTACATCCATATGAACAGGGTTGAGAGTGCTCATGCTAGATTGAAGAGGCAATTAGGTTCAAGTCAAACGACATTTGAGGTTTTATTTGAAAAAATACATTGTCTACTTGAGTCGCAGCACATTCAAGTTAAAGCATCATTCGAGAAGAGTTTGACAACTGTACAACATCAATTCAAACCTTCTCAATTCAGAGAGCTCTGGGGTAATGTGTCTATTTGTGCATTGGAGTACGTGTTAGCAGAGAGTAAGAGAGCAAATTTAGTTGGAATTGATGTTGCAACATGTGGGTGTGTTCTTAGGCGCACACATGGTTTACCTTGTGCTCACAAGATTGCAGATTACACGAGACAAGACCGTCCTATTCCACTCAGTAGCATACATGTACATTGGACGCTCCTTACTATATGTGTGCATAATCTGAAGGAACAGAAGTTGGAATTGACTTGTATCCCAGAACTTGAGTTGATTTTAAAGCGGTTCGAAGAGTCTGATATTGCCACGCAATTGGATATGTTAAAGAAGTTGAGGGAAATTGCAAATCCAGCGAGCACTTTTCTTATTGAGCCCGATGTGAAACCTAATCCACGTCGAGGACATAAGAAAATTGATATATCTTGTCGTCGTGACCTGTGTGCATTTGAGTTGGTTGACGATGAGCATGATAGCCAGAGCACATTAGCTTCCAGTCAGTCAAAGAAAAAGAGAGCTTCAAAAGTGCATGAGAAGAAGCGGAATGTGAAGACAAAGACATATCGTACAAGAACCAGTTTACCGAGTGCATATGCTGCTGACTTTCCGCCTACGTTAATACCATTCATAAAGTTGATGAAGGATGTAGATGGTGATGGGAATTATGGATTTAGAGCTATTGCAGGTTTACTTGGTCTTGGAGAGAATGATTGGGTGCAAGTTAGGCGTGATCTGCTACTTGAATTGAATAATCACAGAGATGAATACGTCGTAATGAGAGGGTTAAGGAGCTGACACACATCATTTCATATTTTGAAAATAGCCCAGGCTTTGATCGTTGGATGACTATGCCTGACATGGGGCATCTTATTGCATCATTTTATAATGTAGTCTTATACCACTTGTCATTACAACAGTGTCTCATTTTCTTACCTTTGAGATCACCGCCGGTAACCCTAGTTGATCGTCGCGAGATTGCCATTGGATTTGTCAATGGAAATCATTTTGTGCAGGTATAAGTTATGAAAATAACCAAACATTGTTGTCTAATATTTGTGTAATTGCAAATTTTATGCATTTGGTAAAGATATGTAATTTTTTGGATGTACGTGCAGGTGTTTTTGGAAGCCGGTCATCCAGTTCCTCCCATTGCCGTGCTTTGGCGAGTTCACCATCACCCTTGTGCGTCAGAATGAGAGAATGCATATGTTAGCTGCGTTCAAAAATTCAAAGACAAGATAGGACCTAATGTAGCTACTCGAGAGACATTTGATGTAGTTGACATAGATTGAGGTATTACAGAGTAGTAATGAGAGGGTTAAGACATTAGTTTTTATGATTTACTAGTATAGAGTAACGAGGTAGATAGCATTTTGCCATTGGATTTTGTAATGGTCAGTTTTGTTTTTAAAAATAGAATATTATATGCGTTATAGTTCTCTAATTTATGGAATAGATGTCATATTATTTTTACATTGTCTGAACACAAAATGTAATGAAAATAATATTAACCAAGTGCAATTGCTGTTAAAAAGTAATAAGATTAAACAAGTATGTAAATAAAATATATATACTAAATAGTAGTTCAATCCATCCACACCATCACAAATGACATGTGTGCTTGTACATAATCCAAAAGATACAAAATTCGAAAATAATAATAATATTTGTCTCCTTATACATCTACCAACATCATCAGAAACTACTTGTACTAACATTATGAACTACTATTAACTACGTGACCGACGAGTGTAATGTGCTCCAAAACGATGTGCAGTGGAAGAGCTGGGTGCAGACCGACCCTGAGTGGATGTGCTGGGCGCAGCTTCACTAATGTGCTGATCTTGAAGAAGTTGTTCGATTGCATCAATCGCGTAGTAAAGCCTATTAGGATGTTGAACACTGTCCTCATAACCAGCCTCAATGAAAGGATGAGTAATCTAATGTATCTGTGACATACGCTGCATTACGAGAACAAATATAACATTATGTACAAACTTGTAACAGTTTACATAAATAATTTGCAATCTAAATGAAAAAAAGGATACCTGTGCATCTTGGCTAGGATACTGATAATGATGGATATTCGGATCCACTTGAAAACGACGCGCTGGGTTTTGTACGTACATATGGGTAATGGTTTGGTACCAATCCATGTAACCAGGAACACAATCCCAAGGTTGCCGTACTGGTGTACTCCTCCTCCGATCAGATAACACATGGTTGTCCCATGCCTCCCAAATGATGTCCAAGTATGCATATATAACATTGTAGCATGGAGTTGTGGCTCCTCGAGAAGCACGCATAGGGCCAAGTGGTGGATTAGGGATTGTCTGCACTCTGCCAAACTGTCTCAACACTCTATCAGGGTGATATGGTTCAACTACTTCCAAACACTTTAGGCAACCATGGTAGAACGTAACTGGATGACATGGATGGACATCTCTGCAACTCTGGTACGGGTCCCAAATAACCTACAAACAATAAAAACTGTAAGATATGACAACTGTAAATTTTGTATGATATAGAGTTTCAAATTTTGAAGGACTTTTCAACTTACATCATGTACACCCAACCTATCAAGCTCCTTTCGAAAAACTTGCAACTGTGTCTCTTCACCACACTCTCTCCGAGAAGTCCAACGGTAAACATGTGGCATGTCTCGAGTGTAATTCATATTCAAGTGTGGTCGGAATCCACGAAAGTGCTCATAAATCCATCCCTCAATGAGTGTCATGTAACCGGCTATTTGTTTCACGCCGGACCTGCTAGCGTACCCCAATTGTCTATATAAGTATGCTAATGCAGCAGCACCCCAAGCATATGAAGATACAGTCGTCAAATCGGATAACAAACTCAAATAAACAACAGGGACCCTGGTACAAGTCTTGTCACTAAAAAGTGTACAACCCAACAAAAATAGCAAGTATGCTCTACCTGCACATGCAATTCTTTCCATTGAATCATTGTCTGTGACATTATGAAAGTGTGCCCTCAACCACTCAAGCCTCACTGAATTGCGTCCAGCAGTAGACATCTCATGTCTGACTTCTTGCTCATCAATTTCCAAGGTATTAACTACTAATGTAACAGCCCGCCTTTCTGACAACTTACGCACGCTAATAGATTTGCCTACAATGGGAAGCCCTAGGATAGTGGCGACATCGTCCAATGTGATAGTCATCTCTCCAACAGTCAAATGGAAGGTGTTTGTCTCCGGTTGCCATCTCTCAACAAAACTAGACACTATAATTTTATTGACAAAGCGGTACGTGCAACGAGCTAATTGTGTAAGTCCTGACATCTCCACAATGTTTACAAATGTAGCGTTGTTTCCTTGTTCCCACCACGGCCACGAACGAATCTTAGATGAGTGGTTATGACACTTTAAGGGCCCCCTTTCATCAGCACCATTCCAAATAGCTGCGGCAACATGACTTTTAAAACTTTTAAGGATTGATAAATCAGTTGGACCTCTCGGAAATGGCTGAGTAAGGATATCTTCATCAACAATGTCATCATCATCACCAGTAGGGTCATCATCCATAGCAATATCATCCCTAACTGGTGCACCATGTATAGGATCATCATCCATGGCAATGTGCATGTCATCATCACGTCCACGTCCACGTCCACGTCTCTCTAATTCACGGAGTCTTCTGTTCGAAGCTGTTACTGACCGACGTTCACTAGGACCGACATCCATCTGCATAAGAGAAGTTGTTCTTATCAACCCAATATAATGAAACATAATAAGCACTCCTATAAAAGGATCACATCAATGCGGGTAATAAGTAGCCTAACCATGCCATCTTAATGAAATCTAATACGCAGTTATAGACCATTAAATTCACAATTTGGATGATGTGAAATTAACTCAAGCTTTTAATACTCTATATAATGCAATTGTTTTGTTCAGCTATTTAGCTAACAAAATTTATGAAGACCCAACTACTAAGCTAACAATATCATGTGAAAATACCAATACTACACAGTTTTTTGTTTCTATTGTTATGCATTCAATTTGGGGAAAAAAAATAAATACATAAACATACCCATAAAATAAAATTGTTGGAAAAGAACCGAAAGTAAAACAAATATTGGCGGCCTATGTAACCTGGTTCTATATCAAAAAAAAAAACAAAACAAAACAAAACAAAACAAAACAAAAAACAAAAAAAAAACAAAAAACAAAAAACCCATTCGGCACTTCAGGGCCAAACTTACAAAAATATTTCATCAATTAACTTCTGAAATTATTGTATTTATTCGGCATAAGGACACCGAAAATATAGAATTGATTCGGTTGTCTAACGCCGAATTTATGTATTTTTTTTGGCATTTATTGGACGAAATTATACATAAAATTCAGAAATCAAGTGCCAAATTAAACACACATTCTCGGAAAGCCAGTGCCGAGATGTACACAGCACTTCGACCCCGGAAAAAACATACTTTCATGCGAATGGAGTGAAGAGAGATCCGAAAATTGTCAATCTAATAACAAAATAATAAATGTAATAATAAAATTGAAAGATTTCTTACCTTAAACAAGGTTTTCAACGGTGTTTAGTAGATATTCAATGGAGCTCTTGAAATATTCAATGGAGGTGAGGAAAAGTGCAGATTTTTTTTTTTTTTTTTGGGTTTCCTGTTTGAACTTCTTCTTCTTCCCTCTAGTTTGAAGTAGAAATGTAAATTAGGGTCACTTTGGTCTTCACGAAAGTGGGTGGAAGTAGATTTGTAAATTGGGGTAAATTAAAGTGTGTGTATTTTGAGGGTAAAGTGTGTGTATATATGAGTGAAGGATTTATTTGTAATTTTAAGGATGTGGATTGAGATAATTACTTAATAATTAAATTAGTAGAGATTTGTATTGAGAAAAGATTTGTACTGAGTTTATTAAGGTGGTGGAAATAGAATTTCCCTAAACCAACCCATAATCATTACATTCTTTCTCTCAAAAAAAGTCAAAAAAGCCAAAAAGTCCTTCATAAACGAGATTTTTTAGCCCCATGCTTAAATAGCCAAAAAGTCGATCCATTTCTGAAACGAACCCTTAATAGATTGGTTGAACCCTTAATAGATTGGTTTAATAATGATATCAAAGTTATGATCATATTTGACTTTTGAAACTAATTTAATGAAAATAAAAGGGCAAATTACCTACACCTCTATTGAGGTTAGCTCAATTACAGATTTTCCTGAAATTTCAGAAATTACATCCTGCCCCTCGAGATTTATATTCGCATAACGATTTAACCCTTACCGTTAAGTAAATGTTAAGATGGTTAGCTGACATCACCAAAATACAAATTGATAGACGATATTGCCCCTACTGAAATCTCTTTAATAAATCAATAAAATTTACAAAAGAATTACGTTAGATGGAAAAAAAAAAAAAAAAAAAGTTTTTGGAACCATGTTTGATTTGTTAATTAGAAATTTTTTTTTTCAGAATTTAAAAAAATAAAATAAAAAATAATTTAATAAAAATAAATATGAAAAAAATATATTTAATTTGTAAAAACTATTTCTAACCACTAAAAAGATAAAATTATATAAAAATAACAATTATTTTTTATTTTTTATTTTTTAACCAAATTAATTTTTAATTTTTTTAAAAAAAATTTAAAAAAATTTCTAAAAATCAAATCAAACATATTCTAAGAATTTTTTAACAAGTCATTTCTTGTGTTTTTAATTTATTTAATTATTTGTTAATTTTATGATATTTTCACCATCTGACGCTATAACGTATAAGAGTTTTAGAGACCAGTTTTTTTTTATTTATAAAAGTGAAAATTTTGTTGCAAAACACATTTAGGGACTAATTTCAATCGTCGTGAGGATAGTTGCTAAAAGGTTACCATCAAAAGTAAAAAATAAGGCTTTTAGCAATAAAATTTTGAAAATGTCAATAATAAATAGTTTTTTAAGGACAAAATAATTTGGTCTCAAAATGGTTTATTTTTTGAGACAAAAAATTTGATACCAAAAAGATAATAATTAATCACTAATATTCAATTTTCGTTGCTAAAAATATAATAATGACATTTTTCGTAACAAAAATATTTGGTTCCCTAAAAATTTTTCGCAACCTATCCATCCTCCCCTTCGCGTACAGCCTCTTCTACTTTTCATTTTCCTCATTTATTTCTTCCTTACTTCTTTTTTTACTGGTTTTTTTTTCTACTATTTAAAAACAATGTTACCTGATTTTTTTTTTATTTGTGGTTATATTTCTACTATTTAAATTCAACTAATCTGTTACGTATTTTTTTCTTCGAAATAAAATCATCTGCTTTTTTTTCATTATCTGTGTTCTCCTTCAAACCATTTTGCTCTGTTATTCTTGTATATCCACCCCAGACTAGTTTAAAATGCTCTGTTATTCTTGTGTATTCACTCCAGACTAGTTTAAAGATAATTTGTATGTTTATAGATGGATGGAAATAATTCCGATGACAATCAAGATACAAAAATGTGGACGCCCAGAATTGAAACTAAATTAATAAATATGTTGAGAGATGAGGTTAGAAACAATCAAACAACGGACCGTACTACTTCGTGGACAATTAGGCATTGGAATCATTATGCAAATCAGTTGCACAACATGTATGGATTTCGGTATACAGGAAAGCAGGTGTGCCAAAAATATTAGCGATTGAAAGCTGATTACCAGACATTTAAGCAATTCTAGACACAGACTGGTCTGGGATGGGATCCCATTATAGGCACTGTTGTTGCACCCGATGAATTTTGGGATAAGGTTTTTCATTAATCTGTACTACTTTGAAATTTCATTTTAAACATTTCATGATATATACAGTGCTTAATTCTTTAATTATAATTGTTGTAGGCTAGCAGAAATGTGAAGAAGTTTATGACAAAAGGGTTTGAATATTTTCAAGAAATGACAGAAATTGTTGAAAATTGTTGTGCCACAGGGGCCTTATCTCGTGCATCCACACAAGGAGCCCTTGACTCAGAAGAAGAAGATGACATGTTAAATAAATTTTGGAACCCTAATGTTGGTGGGTGTAATGCTGGTGGGAGTAATGCTGTTGAGGCCATTCCTGTTGACTTATTCGGGGATGAGTACATGAATCCAGCAAAGGGCAAAAGTCACAAGAGGGGCCCTGCAACCAGCCAGACTGACAGTGGTCGTTCCAAAAAGTCACAGTCAAGTGGGTTTGATGATGTGTGTGCAGCTTTCACATCCTATGTACAAGCAAAAACAGGACATTCACGTGCACGAGAAAATGAGACAGAGGCTGTAAGTGCAGGTGGTGATGATTATTCCCTTGATGCATGTCAAGATGCATTGCTAGAGCTTGGGGACATACCACCGTTGCAGTACGTTAGGGCACTGACACTGTTCAAGGATAAGGAATAGCAAAGGTTTTTTATGCGCACTCCTACCCATTTGCGCCTAACCATGATCCTCGCTTTGTAGTGAACTAAGAAGTTCTGTTTTATTTGTGTTAGCAAATCTCCTTGGCTGAACTGTTTGATGATTTCATTATTCCTGATTTGGTTTTTATTCTTTTTTTTCATTCCATGATATCCTCTTTCCTTTTCTATCTTCGTCTGTTTTTTTTTTTTTTTTGAACTTTTAAGTATTTTCTGTTATATTAAAATTATGTTGTGTTATTACAATATCACCACGTATTAAATAAATTTTGTTCTCCTATGAATTTTACTGTACACTGATAAATGACTACGGTCGATTATTCATGTACTAACTTTTTAATTCTGTTTCACTAATAATGCTAACTGTTACAGCATGAATAACATATTTTATAATTATGCTTTTACTGTGATGTAGACAAAACCATATGTCATCCGACAGAGAAAACAATACCATGGAGATCTCATCAGTGGAGGATGAGGTTATTGATGATTTTATGGATTTTTTGATGATTGCTTTCATGCATGACCATATCAACGCGCCAAGTACTCGCCGACCGCAGCGAACGTGTCCATTCAAAGGTGATGATTACATCTTCGGCCTATTAAATGGCCATCCAGAAACAATGATGAACGTTATGCGAATGGATGCACAAACATTCATTTTATTGAAAGACACTTTACTCCATAATGGCTTTATCGATACTAAACATATGCATATCAGTGTGGAGGAATCGCTTGGAATTTTTTTATACACTTTTGCACAAAATGATCGCCATCAAATAATGACAGATAGACTTCAACACTCTACAAAAACAATTTGTCGGCACATAAAAATTGTTATGCGGGCGTTGTGCAAGCTCGCATCATCGGTTATCAAACCACGTAACCAAGACGACATACCGGCAAAAATTTTAAATGACAGGAGGTTTTTTCCTTGGTTCAAGGTACAAACAATATGACTGTCCTGTAAGTTGTACATATCAATAAGGGTTAATAAATATTTTATTTTTTTTAATTATAAAAGTAATATCCAAGTTTGTTTTGCTTTTAATGTCAAACAAATATCTGTCAATTAGGATTGTGTCGGTGCTATCGATGACACATTAATGGATGCATGGGTCCCTGCTTCAAGACAAAATACATTCCGCAGTCGGAAAGTAACGGTATCACAAAATGTACTCGCAACTTGCGACTTCGATATGTTGTTCACATTTATTAATTTTGGATGGGAAGGTAGCGCTCATGACAACGCTAATTTGGTTGACTCTATTACACGAGCTGATCTACAGTTCCCACACCCACCCAATGGTGATTGCCCCTAAATAACATACGGTACACTTTTTTCCTTGTCTTTTTTTGTACATATCAATTGACAGAACTGTGTATTCATTATTTACATGTAGGCAAGTACTATTTAGTTGATGCTGGTTTCACGAACATGCCTGGATTTCTTGCCCCATTTCAGTCTCAACGGTATCACTTGCAAGAGTTTCGTGGCCGTCGTTATGCAGGACCTAAGAAATTGTTTAACCATCGACATTCGTCGTTACGCAATGTCATGGAAAGAACATTTGGTGTTCTGAAAAAGCGCTTCCCAATATTGCGGTCCATGCCAAATTACAAGTCTACAAGACAAGGGCCTCTCGTGATTGCATGTTGTGTAGTGCACAATTGGATCCGTTTGCATGCAGCTATGGACCCATTCTTTATGGAAGCTGATAATGAAATGGCCGCTGAAGCAGAAGCAGACGGGCTTGTTGGAGACCAAGCTGACTATGTTGACATGTCACAACATGGGTTAACGTACCAATCGAACATTAGGGATGCAATTGCTACTGCTATGTGGCAAAATCATGTTGGCCATGAATAGAAAAGGGATGTCAACAAGGCAAGTGAATATCGTACTGACTACTGGTTTTAAATGTGTAATTATTTTACTAATTTCAGTCATTTTGACACCGTTACTACATAACTTCGCCCACTTTATGTAACTGTGATTTACTGACTTCTTTTATCTTCTTGTAGGATAACTAATACTGAAGACAACGATTGGGCTAAATGGCAATTAAACGAAAGAAAAACACAAAGATCATCACATGGGCAATGAAGATAATGGTTTTCTTAGTAACGAAGACAATTAAATATGTTGTTCATGCAATGTGTAATATGCAATTTTATGTATAGTCTAGCAAAGACAATTAAATATGTTGTTATTAATATGCAATGTGTTTCTTAGTAACTTTCACAATTAAATATGTTGTTATTAAATTAAATGTGGTGATGACAGATGGGTGGTGGGTGGTGGTGGCAGGTGGGTGGTGGGTGGTGGGTAGTGGGTGGTGGTAGATGGGTGGTGGGTGGTGGTGATAGGTGGGTAGTGGGTGGTGGTAGGTGAGTAGTGGATGGTGGTGGTGGTGGTGGCAGGTGGGTGGTGGGTGGTGGTAGGTGGGTGGTGGTGGGTGGTGGTGGCAAATGAGTGGTTGTAGGTTGGTGGTGGGTGGTGGTGGCAGGTGGGTGGTGGGTGGTGGGTGGTGGTGATAGATGGGTGGTGTGTGGTGGTTGGTGGTGGCGGCATGTGGGTGGTGGGTGGTGGTGGCAGGTAGGTGGTTTAAAATTAGTAAAATAATTACCCCTTATTAATTTATATTTTGTGAAAAAATATTTGTACATGACATATCCATGTTTTTGACTTTTTCTTTTTAACTTTCTGTAAATTTTGTTTATATTAACTTTTTTTTTTCCTTTTCATTAAAAAAAAAAAGAATGTTTATTATTAATTTGTAACTTGTTTTATTTCCTGTCAGAACATTAATTTATTATTTTACACATCTTTTTATAAAAGGTTAAAAAATTATTAAAATAATATATTCCCAAACACAGATGAAGAGGTGGAGCAGATGGATACTAAAATAATATAAAAACTAAACAATGTTTTTTTTTTCTTTTTAAAATTTGTTAGAATGGTACTTCCCAATTTTTTTTCTTTTTAACTTTCTGTACACAAGTTTATATTTACTTTTTTTTTTCCTTTTCATTTAAAAAAAAGAATGTTTATTATTATTTTTTTTTTGGTACACATGTTTATTATTAATTTGTAACTTGTTTTATTTCATTTCAGAACATTAATTTAATTTTTTGTATTAATTGATACAGACAAATTATTTTGTAATTGTTTAATTTTTATTCGTTTTATTGAAATGAAGGATTTGTTAGACATTTATTAAGTTCTATTTATTAATTTTTGTACAAATAGTTTTTCCAATGCATAATGTTTTTGTACAGATTGTTATAGCATTGTAATTTGTTTTACAATGCTTTAAAAAAAAACACTATTTGTTATTCATTATGTGAATAGAAAAGTTTATAACAAAATAACAAAAGTAAAACAATCAGAACAAACTAAGGAAACAAAAAAAGGAAAAAAAATGTAACCACTACATCTGTGAACCATTTAAACTGATTTTTGAACGAGTTAAGCATCATTGTCAGGTGGTGTTGGAGGTGGAGGGAAATACTGATGGTACAGCTGAGTGACTCGATGGTCAATATGATCAATGCGGTTCCTTGTCACTTTATCACGTCTCTCTAAGTCTACACGAAACTCACCAAATTGTTGAATTAGTGAGTTCTGAGCGGTGGCAAATTCATTGAACCGAGTACCAAATTCATCGAACCGAGTACCCAATGTATTGAGCTGATTAGCCATTTGTTGTTCCTATTGTATGCGCTGATTGTACCGTTCTTATTCCAAGGCTAAATAATTAGTCCAGTAATGGGATTGTTCATTTGGTGGCATGGCATTGTCATTGGGTTCTTCCTCATCAGGTATTGGTTCATTTTCAATATTAATAGAGCCCATCAAGGTGTCAGCACCACCAGCTCGGGTCAGTGTGTACTCAGAAATTGGTGAAGTGATTCTGACATATCCTTCACCTTCAAGGTTGACATCATACGCTTTGAAAATTATGGTTAACAAAGCTCCAAAAGGTAGTGACCGGCCACTCAGAGTATCTAATTTTGCAACTATCATTTCTTTGAGTAATATGAAGCATAAATCTAATTTTTGTCCAATTTCAAAATAATATAACAAATAAACATTAAAACATGAAACAGTATCATAATGACCTTTTTTGGGAGTGACATTTTCAACTATCCATCGATGAAGAATACGAATGTGGGGTTTTAAATGCCTGGCTTGTAAATTAGTGCCGCTCAATCGGTTGTCACAAATTGTGGTATAAATCTGAGTGACATCATCAACAATTTTTTCTAAGACAAACTCATTTTGAAAATAGCATTGTAAATCTTCTGTTTCAACTCCAATAATTTGTGCGAAATCACAGAGACTGAGTGTGATTCTTTTCCCCTTCACATAAGAGGTCAGACTGAACAGTTCATTTTGTTGGTCACCAGGTGTCAAGTGAACATAAAATAATTATATAAGATGGGGATATACCTTATTTGGTAAATTAGTTAAAGGTAACCATCCCATTGTATCTAATTTACCAAGTAATAGCGGATCATATTTAGAAGGTAGTTTTACATTTCTTCTCGTAACAATTGGTCGATTAATAAAATGTGAATAGGCTTGTTCATGATGATACGTTAAAAAATCATTATTTGGATTGTCATGATGTTGTTGCTGTGGTTGATGTTGTATAGGGTTTGAGGATTCACCACGTTCGGGTCTGGTTCGTTTTGTTTTTGGTATGAGGACTGCAAGAGTGAAAGAAAAATGTATATTAAAACATATGAGTTAAGAAAAATGTATGGAAAATATATCAAAAATAGTATGATGTTGGTGTGAAAAAACGGAACAGATATAAAAAAAAAATGAATAGATCGGCAACAGATAGGAAGCTGAGTGCGAATTGGTGTGAGATGGGATGACCGGCCGGTTGTCCTGGTCCGGCTACCTGTTATTCAACTATCTGAAGCTACTCTGATCTTCGACTATCTGAAGCTACTCTGAATAAAATATGAAATGTAAAGCTAATATGAACTGGATGAAACTAACCTGTAATTGAAATCTTCCTTCTTCCTTTACACAGATACTGAATTTAATTAATGTTCTTCTGTGATGGAGTTGAGATGGTGTTCTTCTGTGATAGAGCTGAGATTGTGTGGTTAAAGGAATGAGAATTCAGATTTTATAGAAAGGCTAAGGTTCAGAAGGTTCATGTTGTTGTTGTTTTTTTTTTTTTTTTATACTTTTTATTTCTTATCTATTTTTTTTTTATAATATTATTAATTTTTTAATAATATTACATCCGTATACTGAACACACAGCTGCATCGTCTGCATGGTGTCCCTTTTTCTTTAGCCCAGTGCTGAACACACAGCTATGATACAATAGGTGGTAGGTAGTAGATAAGTGAAATTACTATATTACCCTTTTTATTTTATTCTTATGTAACAACTTCTCATTTAAATCAAGAGGGACAAAATAGTCATTTTGCACGCCACTTCACCCCAATTATATGAGCTTCACGGGTGCTGATTATGGAAGTACAATAATGCATGGTTAATCTGTTACGACTTTATTAGAAAATTAATAACGTGTAATAAATAAGAAAAAAAATTGATAATATTTTGTAAGGTTTACGTTATGATTTGTATTTTAAAATATTAAACTTAGTGTATTTATATTAATTTTTATTAATATGTATTCTCAAAAGTTGTTTGACTTTAACAAAATTTTAGAAAAAATTAAAAAAGGTATTGTACAAGATGTTTGTACAGGCGTACAAAATGAATTGATCGAAAAATTAATTGACACAAAATAATTGACATAGATTTATTTTAAAATGAAAAAATAATTTGAAAAAAAATTATTCAAAAAAATTACTTGAAAAAAAAATCAATTTTTAATTTCAGTATTTTAAAAATAGTTTGGTTATTACTGTTGATACGGATATCGATATATGAGTTGTGTGTTTAATTATAAATTATTGATTGAATTAAGTTTTGAAAACTATTTTCAAAACACATCACCAAACAAATTTTCTTATTTCACATGTCACATCAAACTTTTAAAACTTAATTCAAAATACATTTTCAAAACACATTTCAACACTCTATTTAAAAATCATAATCAAACAAATTTTGTACACTCAAATCATAATTCCACAACTCACAAACTCAAAATACAACTCATACTCTCAAATCACATTTACAAAACTCTACCAAACGCTATCCTAATTTTTTTAATTAAAAAATTAAAAATTAACTTTTTACCAACTTCTTAAAACACCACTTTATGTCTAATGGAGTGAAGATGGTTTAGAACTAAAAAAATAAAATAAAAATGGAGTGAAGATGGTTTAGAACTAAAAAAATAAAATAAAAATGTTAGATTATTGTGTACACGTTCACTAATGGCTGGAGCCTTCCCCTGCGTCGAATTTTCACACCCAACCCAATCATCTCATTCCCCCACTCTCTCACTTTTCACTTTCACTCTCTTTCTCTGTTCCTCTGTAGTCGACGCTTCAATTTTTACTCTACAGTCCTCGTTTTTGAATTGATATTTTCCCTTTAAAACCCTCCAAATCTCTACACCATCGGTCCAAATCCACAACGACAGGTACACTAATTCCCATGTTCATTCATTGTTTCCTCTCTCTCTCTGGGTTTGCTTCTCGATTCTCATCCTCCTTTATCTTGCTCACAACTCTCTTCTTTCCAGGGTTTTTTTGTTCTAGTATTTGTATCCCCCCCATTTTTTTTTTTTTAGGGTTTTGCGTTGGAGAACGAAATTAGAGCAAGTTTCCGGAATTTTGATCCAATGGAAGCCGCGGCCGGTGTTGCCGCCGCACGCGGTGTTTCTCTTCCGATGCCTTCTTCTCAGCCTTCCCGCAAAGAGTGGCGCGTTGTTTCCGAGCATGTGGTTCGAATTGCTGGTAGCGAGGTGCATAGTGACATTGTTTTGCTTCAATTCAAAAAGTTAGGGTTTATGAATCTCTTTTTGATTTGTCAAATTTTGAATGTGAAACTTGTCGACCTAGGATTTGGAGCGTTCGAAGTTAGGGCAATCTGATGAGAGAACTATATATGAGGTAATGGATGTGTTCTTAGGAGTTAGGTTTTTTGTGGTTCGAATCAGTGTAAATGAAGGTGATTTTCTGTTTTGTTAAGGTGCAGCAGGGAAGAGAGCCGGCTGATGTTGACTTCTGTTCGATTACCATTGACGGAAGTTCGGACAATAATATATTGCAGCAGCGGCTCCACAGTGTTGCTAGCCAACGAGAGGAGCTGCAACAGATGGAGATTGAGCTTCGAGCTCAAATCATTGTGGGATCGGAGATCATGGAAATGCGGAGCAGCTTTGATGCTCAGATTAAAGAGCACACCAATGCTAATGTCAAGCTTCAGGTTTGTGTTGTCGCTTTTCAGAGAGTGTGTTTGTGTTTGTATATTATGTCCATTTATGAATTTAATTGTGGCTTTTTATCACTATATATAATTTTTTCCTGTTGTGAAGGAGCAACTACATGAAATGGAAAAAACTATACATGAGATAGAGAGGAAGATGGAAGAGAAAGATAGAGAGCTACATGCAATTAAATTAGACAATGAAGCGGTTCGTAAGCATTTTTTTGCTATAATTGTATGTTGGTATGTCATTGTAGCATGCGTTGATTCACATGTTGAATGCAATAATTTTTCTCTATTTTGGTAGGCATGGGCTAAGGAAGATCTCCTTAGAGAACAAAACAAGGAATTGCAGACCTTTCGGTATGTGTTTCGGTCCCAAAGATTGCTACTTTAAATGTAGTCTGTTCAAGTATCGAGATCTTACATTTGGTCGTTTGAAGGGTGATGCAGAGTATAAGAAGCTCAATGAAGAGTAAATTCAAAGAAGTGGCGATATTTGGAAATTGACACGATTTCAAAGAAAAAAAGTGACAGGAACCATTTATAATCATGTTTCTAGTATTTGGAGTCTTATTTTATGATTAGTTTATATTTTCTAGGATTTTTATATCAAGGGTATTATGGTAAATTTTATATTTGCTGACATGGGTTGTGGGGGTTGTTTATAGGTCATCTTGTTGGTTAAGTTATTTAATTGGTTTTATTTATGTTTCTAATGTAGTTTTAAAATGATTTTAGAAGTTAAAGATATTTTAGTAGCTTCTTTTTTTGGTTAGAGTAATACTAGGGACATGAAAAAATATCATGAAATACTTCATGAAAATTTTTCATCCTTTGATTAGTGTGTGGTGTTTTATTGTATGTGTAATCTAACGGAGGAGAATCTTTTATGATTATCTTTATAATATTTTTTTTATGATCCCTAACATTACTCGGTTGGTTATAGTTGATTTAGGAAGTCTTAAGTTTATATAAAGTCATGTAATGATTATAATCGATAGAGTTGATATTTTAAAAATTTTTGAGAGCTTTGAAGTTTGTGTGATGCAACCCTAACCCTAGGTGTGATGCCCATGGAATCTAGGTGCGATGCCTAGACCTATCTTCTTCTCTTCTTTCTTCTTTTTTGTTTCAATTTAGTGTTTCCAGATTATTATTCACAGCTCTTTAAAAGTGTACTTTTCAATCTCAAAACTCCTTCCAATCACCTCCAAATCAACCATAATCCCTTTCCCTACCTATTAGTCTTCAATTTAACCCTTGAAATCCTAAATTACTTATTGTTTAGGCCTTCAAATCAAACAACCTTTGTTTTCAAAATCTAGCGCTGTCACTACTTGTTTTGCATCAACCGAATCAATAAAAATAAATAGGCTCCATTACATTATAGCAGTCGAGAAATTTTCCTAAAAATAAGAAAAAAATGCATATTAACTTTTATATCAAAAAATGTGTCTTAAAAGTAGTAAGAACATAAACTTAAATTATAATGAAAAGAAGTGAAAATATTGTGAAAATAGAATACCCCATGTAAGTATAAACATTGTACAATAGAAAGTTTGGTAGTAAAAATTTTATATTTCATAAAAAAATAGGTATAGAAGAAGAGTTTGTAACATAGCACTTGCACTTTACAATAGTAGCACATAAAATAGAAGGCAACAAATTGTAAGCTAGGAAGGACAAATACGATAGGACAAAACTTTATAAAAGTAGGATATCGGTATGGATAGGATACATTTGTAAAAAAGTTATTTTTAAATTATTAGTAGTGAGTTACACATAAGCTCAAGAATGTTAAGAAATCACATTGTAATTTTATAATGCAAAATACTAGTATTTAAGAATTAGGTATTAATTTAAGTCATTAGCTAGTGTATTTCTTAAATTTCAATAGGTATTACAAATATTTCATTTCAATATCAAGTCCAATATGTTTATATTACAATAGTAGAATAATTGACATGAACTTGTCCATGTACTTTTCCCTTTTACACTAGTAAAAATGTTGTATGCTAGTTTACTGGCTTATTTATTTATAGATATTTATTTTTACCTTTGTTATATTTGTTTGTTAATCCTTACTTTCTATGTAGTTATATGGAACATGCATGATACAATAAAGATATGCCAATTTGACAAATTTTATTACTTTTAACTCAATATGTTCTTATTATCAAAGAACTAAGCAAAGTATTGGAAAAATATTATTATATTTATCCTCACAATTAAGGTATATCATAATACTATCCAGGAAATGTTACAATTCTAATTTTGTAAAACAAGTAATACTTGGCTTGGAGTGTATGATGTTTCAAAAATTAGTATCCAATACTTCAAAATTAATGAAAAATTAAGAAGTATTCGATACTTTTAAGAAGTATATGGGAGTATCGGTATCCAATGCGGAAAGTATCCATGCCTCATAGATTTTTAGCAATGTTTATATCAAAATAGATTGAAAACTTAAGAAGAGAAATAAATATAAAAAAAAGATATGCTCGTATTTCATAAAACAGTTTGTATTAGTTGCTTACAAAAGTGGCTATAAATAAAGCAAAAATAAATTAAAAAAATAAAGTGACAGCTTGTTGAATGAGAGCTCTCTGATAAAAAAAAAAAAGAAAAAAAAAAGAGCAGATTGAGAAAAAGGAAAAGGGTTCTATGAGAGAGAGAGAGAGAGAGAGAGAGAGAGAGATGCTCAAATTGTAGTGATTTTTATTCAACTTTATAGTTTTTTAAAATTATGATGATACAATATAACCTTTTTAAAAAAAATTGTTTGGACTGCGTAAAATTGGTATTTAGGCCACAAACATTTAAAAAAAAACCATATACAAGGCAAAACTAGGCTTAAAAATAGGAGCGGGGAGAATTGGATCAAAATTGAGATTCCATGATCCAACCATAGTTATCAATCGAGAATTGTATTCTGAATCAAAATCCTAATTTTTTAAACGTGAATTGAATGGAATTGAGAATAGCTAAGATTCAGTACAAACTATAAAAGATGATGTTACGATTGTACATATATGAAATAAATCGATTTTGGCATATGTTATAAAAGAGTTCTCATGTCATCTAATTGGGAAGACATTAGCTTCATATCAAGAGATGTGGGTCCAAATCACACCAACTATATAATTATTTGACAACCATATATTCTCTCTTGACATTAAAAAAATGGATGTAGGAGTCCTATAAGTATAATACGATACGAGAGAATTAAGTGAAATCTTTAGTTTTAAAGCCCAAAATACTTTAGAAGGGGTGTATGGTTATTGTTTTTAAAAAAAATGTTATGGAGTTGTGTTTGACTAACTTGATCAATGTGATATTCAAGCATATTTCATGGGTAGAAGTTATGTAAGCACCTTTAGATGTGTTTTTGTTTTGTTTTTTTTTTTTTGGGAGGGAAAAAAAAGAGGTAAGATCATGTTGGGTTTGACAGGATCTAATTGGATCCTATTTAAAACTCCGTGATAACTAAAATAACAATAAATCATGCATAAGTATTGGTCATTTTCATACTAAACAATTTTAAAAGTTGTATTATGTAATTTATCAAAAAAAAAAAAAGAAGTTGTATTATGTCATTTTCACTAAAAGTAAAAAAATTGTCGAAATCTGTTGGATACAATGATTTCAAGCATTGTATGAATCGTAAGAAGTGAATCGAATCATGAATCGAATGTGAATTGTGCGATTCATTATAGATTCAATCCCACAATAGATTCATCCATAGATTCGTCTTGATTTTTGAAAAATTGCAAATTGAATCATGAATGAAATCTCGAATTGTAGGATTATGATAACAGAGGATCCAATTATTAGGATTGAAAGATGGTACATGCAAGGGATTTTCTACATGATCCCATGTCAATTTTGTTCAAATGGATCATAAGATCCGGATCAGGATTTTAACTACTATGTGATGTATATTTGTGTTTGCACTCAAAATATTTTAACAGTTAGTATGAATTAAATAAATAAATTTATTCCATATGAGATGAAATGGCCTAACATTCTGTGTTTTTGCCTACTTGCCATCCTAATATAGTAAAATACATGCAGCAACTATGGTTCATTGTCATCATTTATATTGAAGACTTGTATCAGTTAGGGATTGTTTTGCGGGTTTCGGTTTTGTGGATGTAATATAATGGGGTACATCTGGTTTTTGCAGGAGAGAGCGTGATAACTGTGATGCTGAAAGAGCTCAACATCTTAAACAAATACATGAAATTCAAGAACATATGCAGGAGAAAGAGAGGCAGTTCCTTGAGTTGCAGGAACAGGTTTGTTAAGTTCTGTGTTCCATTCCATTTGTTTATTTAATGATATAATAAAATGGAAGCTACATTTTGTAGTATCTTAAACAGGTTTTGGTAATTTGTTATGTTTTTAGATTTTAATCATGTGTTATTGAAAATTCACTTAGGCAGTATGAAAAGGATGTGGGTCGTTTGGAATAGACGTTTTATGACATTTATACATTGAATTTGGCATGCTTGGAGATTTCCCTCTGATGTGCTTGTTGCTGCAGAAGCATTGACTCTATTGCCAACAATATTTTCTTGTTGGGGGCCAATTTAATTAATTTGTCATCCCATTGGATTTTTTGGCATGCATTTGGAGGTACATTGTCTAATATTGTCTTTATCTTTCAGCATAGGGTTGCTCAGGAAACCATCCTTTTTAAAGATGAACAGTTGAGGGAAGCTCAAGCTTGGATTACGCGTGTCCAGGAGATGGATGTGTTGCAATCAACTACAACTCACTCCCTGCAAGCTGAATTGCGAGAGCGAACAGAGCAATATAACCAGCTTTGGCTTGGTTGTCAGCGACAGGTTGTTTACCTGCAAAAATAATCTCTAAAGTTGACTGTGGACTTTAATTGCTTTACTGAATTGTGCATTGTTTTAAAATTTATTTGCATAAATGAATGGAAGCTTGGCTATATGCCAGTCAATGTGGTCCATTTCTGTTTGGCAGTCACCTTTCTACTTAAAGTCAAATTTCTTGTTGTTTCTCAGTTGATTTGTTAGCTTCATCGGTGAGAGATTTATTTTGATTTGTATGTGTTATCTCTGTTAGTTTGCTGAGATGGAGAGGCTTCATTTGCATACAGTACAACAACTCCAGGTTGAACAGGCTGATGCAAGAGAAAAGGGTGGAACTTATCCCGATGAATTACATGTATCCCAAACAAATTCAAAAGATGCTTCTCAATTTGGACAGAATGATGGAAACCAACTGGATGTTAATGGAATTGTCACACCAAGTGCAAATTCTGGGGTCCTTCCAAATGGAAATGTAGAAAATGTTTCATCTTTTGTCTCAACTGGCAATGCTTCAACTCAGGTAGAATACTTTGTTTTTCATTGTTTCTTCCCTTGCCCTCCCTTTTCTTTGAAATTATCTTGCAAGTGGAAGTGCACGTTATGATAAACAATTTATGTAGTAAAACATTTTATTTACTTTTTTTTTTTTTTTTTTCATGTAGTGATCCATGTGCAACAGTCTTGAGTAATATATTGTGTTGAATCTTAGGTTCTTATTATGTGTGAGCACTGAGAGGCTGAATCTGCAGTTACCTAAACAAATTTTCTTTTTAAGTTGCACAAATTTCCAGTCAGTTCTAACATTCTCTTAGGTAGTGAAACATAGAATGACAACTCCTAATTTTCCGTGTGTTTGTATTTGGGGGCAAAAGAACTGTATGTGTTTTCATGAACAGGGTGAGGATTGTCAATGTCGATAATTTGTAAGCACATGTCTCAGGAATGACTTGTACGAACACAAGAAATGGATATGAGTCATGACAACTTTAAAAGAATCATGACATGACACGACAACAAATTAGTATACATATTTTTATATATACATAATAATAACTTTTTCATTTCTTATGTTTTACATTTATATTTTATTAGATCAAGCTAGTGCAAATTTTTTTCCACACTCTATAATCCATGTACTTGAAAGGTTGAATGATCAAAAATTATAATTTTAATCTTACAGAGATTAAAGTAGGAGGAATTAATATATATTGATTCACACTGTTTTGATTTTAATCATTGACTAAGTTATTTTGTTTAACATAATTTTGGTGTTTTCTGAATTATTGTGATGGACATGTGTATTGCCTAAATTATAATTTTAATCATTGACTAAATTATAATTTTGGTGTTTTCTGAATTATTGTGATGGACATGTGTATTGCCTAATTTTCTGATGCATGTTTGGTTTTAAGATGTTTTTAAAAGTAATTTGACAATTTGGATGCATGTTTCATGAGTAAGGGCATTTCAACACAGACACAGTATTTACTTAGAATCGGCCATGCTTCTTAGCACATGGTCATCATGTGTCTATATGCGAAGGCCACCAAATGCTGGTGACAATTGACATCCTACCTATAATTTCTTTAAGTGGTTTTGTTTATTAATGAGTATCAATTCTAGAGCTATAGAAAAAATTTCAGGCCTGTAAAGCATTGATCTTCGTAACTAGTAATTCTTTAATGCATTGATCTTGATCTCCTGTAAGCATGACTTTGAATTAGTCAATAAAGCTGTTATATTTTAAATCTACGACGTAGCCCTATTACATAGGAAAATTATGCATGGATGTGGATTCACATTTCTACATAGACTTGCGTGTTGAGAGGGAGGGAGGGAGGCAATATGAAAAAACCTTAAAAACAAGGTTGGGATGTGGCGAGAATACACTAATAAAATATAATTATACATCAAAATCAATTATATTTTTTTTGGACAAATGTTTTAAGAATTCTCAGTGTTGTACTTAAAATAAGTAGGCTTTGAGTGAGGGCCAGGCTCGATTTAGGGTGCAGTCGAGTAAAACTAGGTTTTGTGTGAGGGTGAAAGCTCTATCACGATTAAGCTTGAGTACAACAGGATTGGTTGAAGTTTGATTAATTGAGGTTGACATGTTTGTGCCAGGCGGAGGGTGGGGTTGAATAGTTCAAATTGTTTAACTTATTACCTTGTAATAGTCAGTTCATTTTGATTAGCCAATTCTAAAACATATGAATTAATCATATGACATCCACACAATATCCTTTTAAGAAGCTTTGGACATGGACACACAATACAACACGAATACACCAGTATGATCATTTTCAAAAATTACATGATAGAACATGCGGGATAGTTTTAATATTTATTATATATGTCATATATATATGAATATATTATTTAAATATAGTAAAAAATGTAACATATCACATCCCTATGAATCTACAGTTTTTAAATTAATGTACCCTAAGTTACTTTGTTTAAACTTAAAATTAATTTTATGTGTATCTAAATAATAGACATGTGTGTCCTTCAATTGTTTGAAGCGTGTTCATGTCTAATTTAAAAAACGAAAAACCGTAATAGGACACGTTTGGATGAGTATTTGACATGTGCCGGAAGTGTCCGATGAGTGTAGGTATCCAACATGAACACAGCAGGGGCACACTACCTTATTAGAAGTGTTCGTACTTCTTACAATACCATAGTTATGAAATAATAATATGAACAATACGATATACGTTGAAAACACTGGGACAACAGTCCCTGCAAGAAAAAATGACAGGCACCCTTGTCACGAGAGACAGTCCACTAATTCAAGAGTTAATATAAAGAAAGATTAGTAAAAGACTTATAACCCAACCCTGGATGTGCTTAGCTCTTCACTCATCGAATTCGCAAGCTCAATCCCCACTTGCAAGTGCACGTGTCTACCTTTTCTTGTTTACATCTCCACTTTTGGCAACTCTATTGCATTTGACTAGTTGGAAATAATAACCAAGGCACAGTAAATCTGATTTACAGGGCTATACCCATGTTGTTTTTAGAAAATCAATCGGAGAAGTTTTTGCAAATGAGTTTGGTCTTCTTTTTTGATATATGTAAACTAGGTCTCATAGGTATTTAAGGTCTCCAGAGAGGTTAGGGCAGCTTATGAAATATTCTATATCTATAATTGGGAAAAAAAAGGAGCCTTTTTTTTTATATATAGTTTTTTCCAAACCAGGTCATGCACAGATTCCAGAATCTGCCAGCCTGCTCAAGCGCACCTTACTAGACTTCAATGATGCTGAAACATCGTCACCTGCTCATGCTCACTTCGAACGAGCTTCAAACACTTGAGCAGGCTTGGAATTGTACCCTCAATTTATCCAAATGCTCCAAAATTTATCTGAATACCCCAATTTTGAAGCCATTAAGTACCCAACACATGGAGCTCTGAAAGGTGGGCAAACCAAAGTCATTTTATGCACTAAGAATGTGTCCTAAACTAATGATGTCTAGCAATAAATAGCATTATTGCAGCTTGGATAAGGCTTCATTAGACTTGAGTAAATTGTCTGACCGACAGGTTATTAGAGAATTTTTCAATATTTTATTATATTTCTTCTTCTTTTGCAATCTTTAAAAAAATAACACCATTATAAATAGTATGAAATCATTACTGTGTTTCTAAAGGTTTCTACTTGCACGTTGGACCCATGAAATTAATTTCATTACCTCATTTGTAAAGTAATTTGTTAGATTGACAACACGAGCCTTGTGATTGAATTAGTCAAACCTTGTGTGAATGATATAGAGAAATATTACTGGGACATCAAACTGGTTATGCGATTTTGAGTTCGGATTTTTGCTAGAGAGAGATCATGCACTTCCCGTGGAAGATTTAAAAAAATCCCGACTAAAGTTAAATTAATTATGTGGAGTATAATAGGGTACTTTTGGTATTTCTGTGGACCTGCGGTGACAACACGATCTTTTGTGGTGGGATCATGGTTGGGGATATTTAACAATGGATTGTTCCTTTATACTCGAAATATCACAAGTAGGGTTATGACCAACTACATGGTGATTATTTCTATACTGCTGACTGAGTATAAGCAATGGATTGCTCAGTGGTGTTCATGTTATATGTCTTTTGCTGGTGACATTGTCAGACTGGATGCGGTCAGAGTGGGGTAAACTCTGAGTTCTCTGTTTGGGTGTTCAATTAGCAATGGAAGGTCTTAAGAAAATAGGGAGAAGTCCATCTATATTATATGTAATGTCTGATAATTGAACCAGGAAAGCAGGATTAGCAAGGGAAAACATTTACAGCTGTGTTATGCATGACTTAAAATCTCTGGCTTGTTCTGGTTTGCAACTTGTGGGAAGTCAACTTTCATGATCTTGGACTAGTGCCCATGTTGGGAGGGAAGAACAATACCCCGAGAACAGTAACTTTGCAGATTTTAGGTTCTTGACTAGTTATTGATGTATAATTAAGCAAGGGATCGTTTAGGCTTGACCAGTGGAACGCTAAGGGTGAAAGAGAAGTATTTAAACCTGGTTCTAGGTTTTTCAAGTTTTAAAGTCACTTAAATTTGTGGTGAAAAAGAAGAAAAGACTGCACATCACACCTAATGTTTGATTGCATCACACAATCTGAAAGAAAGTTGGAAAAATCTAAAAATTCTCTGAACATTTATTGACTTAGAGCCATTACATTGCTTTATATAAACTTTGGAGATGACTTCACCGAATAGGATTAGAATTCCTAAAAAGGAAACTAAACTTTTTTTTTACTTGTAAAACCTATCTAAGAGCAAACAAGATCCACAAATAAAATCCAATTAAATAACTTAATTTGCAAGATGGAGCAGACCATACATATTCAGGAAATTCTGAAATTACCAAAATACCCCATTGTATAAGTAAAAATTATCAAAATACCCCCCAGTAAAAACTTAATAAAACATAACTAAAACTCTTTACATTATACTAGACTTAAAACTAGAGACAAGAAGACTCTTATTGATACTAAAATTCAATTATGGGAGTCCCACGCGGGCCCCTACTTAAAACTACCGAGCTTCCAAATTTTGCTACCTTTTTATATTTACTTAGTTTTAGCACCATCATAGGGCGTGGAACTTGTCTTACAATTTGGGAAAGTTTTCATCCATGCAGATTCATGCTTTCTTGGCCTTCTTATGTTGTAGGGCCAATGTGTTCATTTTTTTTTTTTGGTGATCTATTAGATTTTTTTGTTTGGGCTAGGCCTTTCTTCCTATCATGGTGAATTTCTATAGTTACCTACAAACAAACAGTAAATTAAATTTATGTACATTCTTATGATAATTCTAACTTTTTTTTTAATTTTTTTATTTTAACTTAACAAAAAAACTTTTAGGCCGATCATGTTCATGGTGTTCCAATTGCTCCGGCATCCCTACTTGGGATGCCTACCTACCTTCCACATGGACAGGTGACTGCTCTGCATCCATTTATTATGCATCAACAGGGAGTTCCCCACTCTCTGCCATCACATGTTACTCAATCTCATGTTGGTCATTTTCATTCGGTGCCCCCACTTTCTCCATCCCTTCAACATTGGCAGAACCAGCAGGTACAAGCAAGTGGAAACATTTTTTTTCCTCATTGGTCATGTAACCCATGGAATTGTAGTTTTGAGTATACTCTCTCTTTTTCTGCAGGCTTCATCAGAGGATTCACAGGTGCCAACTCACAACCAATATCCTCCATCACAAACTGATCAGAACTTGTTGAGATCAGATACCAATTTTGACCATGAAGTTTCTGTAAATGGGCAAGCCATTCATTCAGACTATTTGGATGTTTGTGTCAGCCAAGAAATGGAGCCTGATGCTGTGATCCCATCATCAGCTGAGGAAGGACAGGTTGCGTACACAAAATGTTATTCCTTAGAATGATGCATTACCAATGTTTTATTTCATATGCTCTTTCTTATTGATCCATCGAAACTCTTTTCAGGTTCTTGAGCAGGTTGATAAAAGCTACCTGGTAGCCCCACAACCGGAGCAGAGCTTGCAACATATTTCTTCCCAATTTCATGATGCTTTAAGGCTTGACCCTCTTCCACAAAATAACGAGACCAAGGTTTGTCTTTTATTTATTTAAATATTGGGTGACCAAGGTTCGTCATTGTCTCTGCACTAGTTCTGTTTGCTTGGGATCATCGCAGTTCTGTCTTAAATGGCTAGGAAATTGTCAGATACTCAGCTAAGTCTTGAATTTCGACTGACACAGGATAGGACACTTACTGCTTTGACTAAGCATGGACTGGAGGGTCAAGGGTTCAATACCGAACAATCAAGTTCTCCCGCCAATGCACCGTCATCTGAAACTCCAATCAATCACGTGAATTTCAGTGAAATCTCAATGAAAGCCACTGGTGCCGTTTCATCTGAAGCATTTGTCTCATCTGGGCTGAAAAATACACATACAGGAGGAAAGGCTTCAGAGATTGCTCTTCTTGATGAAAGATCATTGTTGGCTTGCATTGTTCGCACGTTACCACCTAGATCTGGTGGTAGAATCAGGATTAGCTCAACTGTTAGTGCAAATTAATTCTGTCTGTAGTGACTTTTAGCTTTCCACATTTGGGCTCATTGATTATTTTATTTTCTATGTCAATCACAGCTTCCAAACAGGCTTGGCAAAATGCTTGCACCTCTACATTGGCATGATTACAAGAAGAAGTACGGAAAGCTTGATGATTTTGTGGCTGGTCATCCTAAAGTAAAGCTCTATGATCTCTTCAGCTTATTTTCTCTACATTTCCTTTATGATTGATGACAGATGTATATTATAATGAGAGAACCTCGTTTTTCCATTTCAGTTATTTATAATTGAAGGGGACCATATACAACTTCGAGAGGGTGCACAAGAAATTATAGCTGCTACAGCAGCTGTTGCAAAAGTTGTAGCAGCAGCAGCAGCTAAAACAGCATCTTCTCCTCACTCATTGTTGTTGCCATCTGTTGCTGTTACTCCCATGGCGCAATCTCACCGACTGAAGAGGGCGCCATCCATTGATTCCAATTCTGTGAAGTCTGAGAAGACCATTTTTAAGGAGTATGTAGATAATTCTTCACAGCTCCCAGTTCCGAATCATCATTCTAATGGCGTTTGTCTAAATGCTGGAGGTATCTCAAATATTAAAATTTTGAGCAAACCGAAGTATTCTCTGGAACTGAATGGCACTGAAAGTAGGCCTGGCCAGTCATCTGGACTTACGACAGTTGGAAATGGAGGAAATCTTCATAGGTCAGGTTTGGCTGGTTCTCTAAGCAAGGGATCAACTCATGGGAGGCCTAGTGTGAATTTTGTAGGGAAGCAGCAGGGCAGGTATTATCTAAGTACTTAGACAGCAGTTACACAGCACTCATCCTATGTTTAAGTTTGTAGGTTGTAGGTACTATGCCTACTGTCACGTATAAGATTATGAGTTTTGCTTTATGTATATGACAGGACAACTGCGGTTGCATCAACTTCTAGAAGATAGTAAGTTCTCTCATTGCTGTATTGTGTTTTATCAAAAAGAATGTGTTCTATGATTTTATTTATTTTTTGGCTAGTGGTAATGACTCAATTAACGAAGGTAGAAGGTCAAATATTTCTTCTAAAGTATTTCGTAAGTAGCACATATACGAACATGTGACGTGATACGGATGACATTGACATGCAGAAACGTCGATTTTCAAAAAATGCATGACAATATGCCTGGGACAGGTTTAAAATTTATATTTTTATAAATTTATTATATGTAGAATATATTAGTAGTTTATTCAGAGGTAATAACACTAATTTAAATTCAAAAGTTATATATTAAACATCAAAATATTATTCACGAAATAATTACAATCTAATGAATGCAAAACAATTTTAAAATACAGAAATATAAATGTTTTACAACATATTTAGGGTGTATAAGCTGCATTCCAAAGAATATATAGAACATTGCTACTATGAAGAGATTCATCACATAGGTTGTGTTTGGAGGGTTCAAAAAGTTTCGCCAAAGTGTCTTAACATTATGAATTGTTTTTAATCAAGACAAGTTGAAGTGTTGGACATGCTGTTTAGAAGTGTCTGTAGAGTGTCATGTCTGACACAGGTGTCCGACACAACACACTTCCTCTATAGAAGTTTTTGTGCTTTTGCTTGTGATGGCTGACAACTCCTTGAAAGACCAATATTTTTGGGAGGTATGGATTGCTTATATATATGATCACCTTTGAGAAGTAGTTACTAAAGCCATATTACCTTTTTATTCAAAGACTAGTTTGCTGGTTTCTGATGTCTATTCTATTACTGTTTTTGACCCCTCATTAATGAACTTGTGATCCTCATTAATGAACTTGTGATCCTGTACTCATTAATTTATTGTGTAACAAAGGGTTATTCTACTTTTATGTTTTTTCTGTTATAATTTTTCTTTTCACATAAAAATACTCATTCTGATTTAATGTTTTTGTTCTTTTAATCATCACTAGTAATTTTTTCAATTGTTTGGTTTGGCACAGGATACAATTTGGACATCATATTGATCAATTGAACGTGCACCGGTGTGCAGGTCAGGGGGATAATGAGTGAGGGAGATTCTTGTAAGTTGGAATCTCTTGTTTTGGTATCTTCTGGTTGGTCAGAATACTTTTGTTGTCCCCCTCTCCTCTGCTCAATTCTTCTCTCTTCTTTTCTGCTGGAAGAATTGCTTGTTTCTGCATTATTTTGTATTCTCGAAACTGTACGGCCAGGCACATATATGCTCAATTGCATCTGTGCAACAGGCAGCTTCACTTTTTTGTTTGTGGATTCTAAATTATTTGGAAAAGATTATTGATTTTCTAATTTGGCTGAAATCTCCGTTTTCTCTTAATTTTAGCCCAAGTTATGTAACCATCTGATTCTTTGAATGGTTGGTTTGTCTGCTCTAGTGGGTGATGACTGGGTTGAGTATATAAATTGACAAATCTTACAGCTAAATTTAGGGTTAATTACCCATTAGTTCATTAGAGCATCTCCAATGGATTCTTTACATGAGGCATATTAGTTATTATAGCTAGTATCATCATATTTTAATCACTCTAACAGGTTAGTTATTAAAATAACTATTTTAACAAAATTATTCGAGGTTAGATACATTTAAAGAGCTTTGGGAGACTCTTTAAAGAGATAGGTAAAATAAAGAGTAGTGTTGAAATACATGGATAAAAAAAAGAATTAGGCAAAATAAAGAGTATGGTTTGAGTTGTTTAGATGGAGACTTTAAATAAGTTCTATTGATTTTATAATGGACCAATAACTCGGACAATATCTATGCAGTCTTCATTAAATTCTTATCCATCTCATATTCTCTTCTATTCTCTCTCTCTCCAAGAGTTTCACACCCATTACTTCCGGCCACTATCACCACCACTATTGCCAACCATCACTCGGCACCACCACTGTTATTGTCCACTGTCACCATTCACTGGCTACTGCCACTAATCTAACACTCCATTTTTGATCCAGTACTATCGTTTACCAATCACCTCCACCATTACCGATGTAGTTCTAGATTTACACCAATGTAGTTGTTTTAGTGGTGAAATCAATTTCAAATAACTCCAAACAATAGTGTTTTTCCAGATCCTGCATCTCGTTTCTTCTCTGTCTATTTCTCAAAGAAGATCTATTGCAAATTTATTTAACAATGACCAATTTATTAGTCTACTTTGTTTTGTATATATATGTAGAAGGGGGGATGTCTTGCGAGTAAATAGCGAATGAATAAGTCAAATTTAACATCTGTAATTTTTTTTTGCATATCACTGAATGTTTCTTTGATTTTTTTTGTTTTGTATTGTTTTTTGTTTTGTTTTTTTGTTGATCTTGTATTGATTTGTGACAATGAAGACTGATGTGAATGTTTTTTTGGTAAAGATTTTATTTTTCCCCTCATCTATCTATTATCCTCTCTCTCTCTCTCTCTCTCTCTCTCTCTCTATTGTTGCTACCAGATTTGAGTAGGTGGTGGCGGTAGGGATGTGGATTGGATGAACAATATTTTTGTTAGAAAATGGTTGGAAAAATGTCGTCAGAAGTCTCCGAAGATTGGAGGTGGTTACCGGTAGTTAGAGACGGCAGTCGAAGATGGCCGTCGACAATCATCACTGGAGATCAGAGGTTGTTGTCTGTGACCGGACGTGATTGCTGATAGTGGTGGGTAATGATAGCAATATTATGGTTGATGTGTTGAATGAGATAAGATGAGAGCATTTTTTGGATATTAATAGTTGAAAAAAAATAGGACTTGTAAGTAAATAAATTCGGTCAATAGGACTGACCCATAAATGTCCCTTAAATTTATTTATGTGGACTAGTTTTAAATAGTTAAATATCATTACTGACTCGTGTAGAATAAGAAAATTATTTTTGATATTTGTTATTTTGTATAGTATTTTTTTATATTTTATTTTGGATGTTTCTTGGGCTGCTGACTGTTGAAAGTATAATGATACAGGTAATCAATCATCTGCTATTGGAATTGAGTTAATAGTTCTATGCTCTTTGATAGGGTTGGTAGATTCTATTGAAGGTGGAATCGTTTCAGAATGATTTGCAGTTTTTTGTTTGAGGGGATGGTTTCTACAATCTTTTTTTCTTGAACTTGTTTATGAATTACGAATTTATGTAGATATTTAGAAAGAGAAATGAAAAAGTAATTTTTCTTTTTCTATTTTTTTTACTTTTTAAAATCCCTATCTAAATTCATGATTCAAACATAATTTAAACGTTAAAAAAAATGAAAAGGTGAGTTTTTTCTCTTTATTTATTTTGAAAACCATCAATGTGTTTGGTTTGAGTTTTTTGAATTAAATTTTTTGAAAATTGAGTTTTTTATTTTTCGCATTTTTTTTGTTTTTAGTAAATATTTTTAAAATTTTAAGTATTTTTTTAAAATTTTTTAGATGCATCTTATTTAGATGTGTTTAAAAACTAAAATATTTGTGAAAAAATATTTTAAAAAATTAATAAGTACACAAAAAAACAAAAAATATATTGAATTTTCGTATTTTGTTATATTTTTGGTATTTAGTAAATTTTTTAAAGACTTTTTTCACAAAAATTATAGTTTTTAAGTGTATTTATGTTAGGTGTATCTAAAAATTAAAAAAATTGCTTAAAATATTAAAAAAATCTAGTAAAAAAAAAAAAAAAAACTAAGAAAAATAAAAAAGTAGAATTTTCTGAAAAGTGTTTTTAGAAAACTCAAACCAAGCAAAGTTATCACTTTATTTTTGTTTTTTATTTTTATTTTCAATAAGGACCTCCATGTTTCCTTATGTGGATGAAGATTTTGAACCCAACCCATAGTGTGTTGTTGGAGGAGAATTTGGAAAAATTATATTTTCACACACTTAATTACCTTAGTGCACATCTTCTCTTAATTTACATACTTATTGATTTAATTATTAATTAATTTTCTCAATCCACACACTAAAAGTTACAATTATACCCTTCACTCATAATCATTGTACATACACTACTCAACCCTCATTTTCACACTTTTTTTTTTTTATTATGTTTTTTGATTTGGAGATTTCGGCACATGTTTTCCGAAATTACACATTTAATTCGAAACTTAACTTCTGAATAAAAGTGATTAATTCAACAAATTTGTTCTGAAAAAAAATAAAAAAAATTTCGACAGTTGATACTCGAATATAATGAAATAATTCTGTAGTTGATGTCCAAATATAATGAAATAATTCGATACTGGTTGTTTGACTGAAAATCGCGAAAGGGGAAAAAAAAAAAAGTTTTGCACGAAAAAACTAACATTTTCATTATTAATAGAGTATAAACTTAGAGATTAAAATAATATAAAAATATTGATTTGTAAACAATAGAGAAATATAGAACGTGTAACAAGAAAAGTGATAACAATAAAAAAATTAGGGTTTGGTTTTTTTTTTACTCAAAATGTATACATTGAGTTTTTTTATTAAAATATTTTCATATAATATTATGGGTGTTAGTGGATATTCACTATAGTCATTTTAATTTAAAGTATAATTTTCATTAAAATAATATTTTATTAAATACGTATACTGAGATAATTAGATACATGAAAATAAAATTTCCTCAGAATTTGCTTTGGATTTATGTTTCGACAAGGCCCTTTTATTTGTCCTCCAAAATAGGAGAAATTATTTAGTCAATACGATTTATAAGACAGTCATATCTTTCTAATAATTCTTTCTAAACAAGATAGTCACATGTCTTGGTGTGACTTTGCCTAAGCCCGAGAAAGAGCAAAGAAAGACCCCCAAAAAAAAAAAAAAAAAAAAAAAAAAAAAAAAGAAAAAGAAAAGAAAAGAAAACATTAGCAACATTCCTTTTGGATTATACCTCTTTCCTCTAGCAAACGTGACTTTAGGAATTTTTGTCAGTGGTGTCAATCAAAAACTTAAATACTATATATCTTATAGAAAATTCATATTAATCATTATATCACCTATGGAGAAAAAAATCAACAAATTAATTTAAATTCTAAAATATTTTAAACAAAAAATAGGTAAAAGTTAAAAAGTAAATTTTTTTCATTGGTGGGTTTAAAAGAGTAAGACTTAAAACTATGGGTTCAAAATTGTATTTTAGTGGGTTCAATTACTAATTTTTTTCCTAAAATCTAATATTTATATAATAAATAAATAAAAAAATTCAGCAAGGGGGTTCGGGTGACACCCCTGACCAAGCCTTGGAGCCGCCCCTGAACGTAAATACAACCTGCATTTGCGTGTTGCCCAAAGATTGTCTATCTTCTTCTATTGCAAATATTTTTTTTTTCGTGCGCTTGTATGTAATAAAAAGATAATGTCAGTCCAATGCAGTGTTAATACCACCACTCTGGAATTTTAAGGAGAAAAAACAAACAAAAAAAAAAAGAAAAAGAAAAAGAAAAAAGAAAAAAGAAAAAAATTATAGAGATGTGCTAATATGAGAACTTCCAAAGCACTATGACACCACCTATTGGGATAAACAAATGGCTGCAGACATCTGAGAGTTAAGAATCTCAATCCCCACTACTATGTCTGAAGCCGAGTGCCCTCTTCAATTGCCACCAGAACCAATCTCTCGAGGGTTCGCCAGATTGCCTACTAAAGTGGCAAGTCCTATTTGCATGGCTTGATGATGTCTTATGCTCGTCTGTCCCTGCTGGATGAGTTGCTGTTGTTGGAGGAGAAATTGATGTCAAATTGTCCCAACTCTAATGCCCATTTCAAAATCCTTCCGGAAAAGTCCGCCTTTTCAAATAGGGCCTTCAAAGGAAATGCGGTCAATACCACCACAGTGTGCTCATAGAAGTAGTGCGGCAACTTCCTTAATGCCATCATGAAAACTAAGGCAAGCTTCTCTAATGGTAGGTATCTTGTTTCAGCGTTCACCATTGTCTTGCTTACATAATAGATGGGCAAGTGTTGTATTCCTTCTGTGCTCGCCAGCACCATGCTGACTACATGTTGGAAAACTGCAAGGTATAAACAAAGTTCCTCTCCATGCATTGGAGTTGCTAAAAGTGGCAGAGAAGACAAGTATTCCTTCAAGCTTTCCAGAGCTCGGTTACATTCTTCGCCCCTCTCAAATTTTGCCTTGAGTGCCTGGAAGAATGGTTAACACTGGTCTGACGACTGACTTATGAATCTGTTTAGGACGACAGCTAGGCCCGTCAGGTGTTATAGTTCCTTGATTGTATTTGGCCTTTCAAGCTCTTGAATGGCCTTGATTTGAGTTGGATCTGTTTCTATTCCGCGGTTGGTTACTAAGAAGCCTAGGAACTTGCTTGATCCCCTGCCAAATGCACACTTGGACGCGTTTAGTCGTAGCTTGTGAGTTTTCAAGATTGAAAACATCTTAACTAGGTCGTTGAGATGGTCTGACTCATTTTTGCTCTTGATCACCATGTCGTCAATGTAAGCCTCCATTGTTCTGCCTAGCAATGGCACAAACATCTTGGTGACCATTCGTTGAAATGTTGCTCCTATAGTTTTTAGGCCAAAGGACATAACCTTGTAACAATACAACCCTCTTGGCGTTGTAAATGATATGGTCTTCTGGTTCAGTTTATATATAGCGATATGATGATACCCAAAATATGCATTAAGAAAGTTAAGTCGGTTGTGACCTGCAGTTAGGTCTACCAACTGATCAATCATTGGCAAAAGAAAGCTATCCTTTGGGCACGCTTTGTTGACCATTTTGTAGTCCACACAAACGCGCCATTTGCCGTTCTTCTTAGGCACCACCACAGTGTTTTAGATCCACTTTGGATAATGGATCTCTCTGATTGACCCTGCTTCTAGTAGGTTCCTTACCTCTTTAGCTACTATTTCAGTATGGTATAGGGCCGATCTACGAGTTCTTTGTATAACCGGTTTGGCAGTGGAGTTGACATTAAGTTGATGACAAATGAAGTTTGGATCAATACCAAGCATGTCATATGGCGTCCAAGCAAACACTTTGAGATTGGAGATCAAAAAATTCATGATCTCCTTTCTCTCAGTGCTGGACAAAGATGAGCCGAGCAAAAAGAACTTCTCTAGATCGTTCTCATCAATCCTTACTTCCACCAGATCTTCTACTGCTTTCTGTTCGGCTGTTTTACCAATGTCTGCAAACATCTCATTGCTTTCTGGTTCCTTTACCATTTGCATGAATCCTTTGGCAGCACAGCTGCCATTCACTATCACGAAGCACTGTTTGGACATGATTTGGTCTCCCAAGACCTCCTCAATTTCCCCAGCTTCATTTGGGAACCATATTATTTGATAGTAGGTTGACGTTACAGCTCGTATGGCATGCAATTATGCTCTCCTAAGAATGATGTTATAAGTGGATGGGACTTTCAAAACCCAAAAACTCCATTTGCTTGACCATTGCGCTAGCTTTGACTAGCAAAATAATCTTGCTAACCGGCTACTCAGGCATAGAGTTAAAACCTACCAAGGGTGAGGTAGCTAGCACCAAGTCTTTATCCTTTAACTTCAATTGTTTAACAGTCTCATAGTACATTATCTCGCACGAACTCCCTTGGTCAATCAAGATCCTCTTGATGTTAAAATTCTTGACGCGCAAAGTGACCATAGTGCGTCGTTATGGGGGTTCTGCAACCTTGCAAGGTCTCTATCGGAGAAGGAGATTACATTTTTTGCTTCTGTCTTCCCTTTCTTCACAATCGGTTAAACACTTAGCATCTCCCTCATGTGCTTTGCCTTTTTTTATCATCCCTTTGAGCTCACAAACTCGCTCAGGTTCGATGATCCCATAGATCACATTAATCACACCTTGAGGTGGATTGTTTACTGGCATTCTGTATGGCATGTTGTGGTCTTGAGGGTCTGGTCATACTCTCCCTTTAATGTATCGATCCAAGTGGCCTGCCGCCACCAATTCTTCAAAGTTCTGTTTCAATGGTGTGCAATCTTCAGTTCGGTGCCCAACTTCATCGTGGAAGATGCATCGATATCTCTCGTCATAGCCCCTTCGCGTTTTTCCTAATTTGGCAGGCCATCGAATAAAGGGTTCATCGTGTAGTTTGCTAAGTATTCAGTAGATGGGCTTCTTAAAAATCGTCATGATGGCAGTGCGAACCTTCAACCTCTTTGCTTTGGAGTCCTTATCATTCAGTGGACCGCCACGATAATTGTTGATCGCCTGACTTTTCTTTCCAACCGTGTTTACCTTGGCCAAAGTCTTTTTGTCCGACATCGCTGTCATGTCAAACTTTGCCTTGGCGTGGGCGCCATCCTCCTTCACCCTTATGTGTTGGTGGACTCTCTCCATTAAGGCCTCCATGGTAAGGGGTGGAGTCATTGTCATGGAATCTCTCGATTTATGCCCCACGAGCAATCCACAAATGTACTGTGCGATTGTGACAACCCTCACAACTGTTTACTGATAATACCACTGATTAGTGCTAATCTATGATTAAGCATGTTAAGTAACTGATCTGACCGAAATTCTGAACTGATTGATTGAGTGTATTAGTTTAAACGCAAGTCTATCTGTTTGACTGCTAAATGATCTGTTCATGTTTTATGTTTTGAACTGCAAATTAAAGGCCTTATCGGCGGCCGAATCAGAAATTGATTAGTGTTTCATGCTAATTAGAATTTATGTGATTTTATGGTATGCTTAATTAAAATGTGATTTGAAGCGATTAAATTGGATTAAATAATGTTAAATTACATTAGTTTGGCTTTATTACCAAATTGTCACTTAGTGGACAATCCTAGACCATTCTTGTCTACTTCCCTCATGTTTGATATGCCATTCATTTCCTCTAAAGACCAAAATGTGAGAGAGAGCTAGAGAGTTAGAAGTAAGCTTGTGTTCTTCAATATTTGCTTGAGAATTAGAAGAATTAAAGAGTAGATTGCATAATTGAGCTTCTAGACTTGGAATTGAAGACCTAAGGTAGGAGAATCATCTTCTTGAACTTGTATTTAAGTTGTGTCTTGCATGTTTCATGGAAGTTTGGTGATTAGAGTCTAGAATTGGTTCAAAATGTTGAATTGAAGCTTAAATCATGCATGCATGTACATGTTCTAGCATTTTGAGGTTGTTTTCATGGAAATTGCTACATGCATATCCATATCTTGATTATAGTTCATGAATTCAGCATGTTTTTGGAAGGATTGACTCATTTGTTCTTGTATAGAAGCTTTGAAGTTGATTAAATTCTTGCATGTTGCATGTACATCATGTTCTTGAAGTTTTGTTTGGAAATGGGTTCAATTGAACTACATTTGGGCTTTGATTTTGCAAATTGATCTTTGAAATATGTCATATTATGAGTTTTAAAGTGTTTTCCAGAAAATTAGCCCAAAAGGATCGAGTTTGATGCTTTAAATGTTGAGTTTTATGCTTGGAGACAAATCTGGAAATTCCAGATTTTGGATCCACGCTCGAGCGGGGAACTCCACGCTCGAGCGTATACTCTGAGTTCATGCAGTCCGCTCGAGCGGGGAAAGTAACGCTCGAGCGTGAAATGCGTGTATCCAGTAGTTTGCATGTGTTTACAGTCCGCTTGAGCGAGGGAATGCACTCTCGAGTGAGGACTTGTGTCTCACGCTCGAGTGGGGGTCGAGCGCCCGTCGAGCGTGAATTTCATGCATCCAGTACTTTTGCAGTCCGCTCGAGCGAGGAAAATCACGCTCGAGCGTAGATCTTTTGTCTGCATGTCCGCTCGAGCGGAGAAATCCACGCTCGAGTAGGACCCCTGTTTCAGCAAAAATTTAAAAAGTGTTTTAAAGTACATCTTTGCATCCTCATTCCATCCTAGGCATTCCTAGGCCTAGTTTAAGGCATCTTAATGAGGATAATGCTATAGAACCACACTGAGTCAAGATAGGGACTAAGTTATTGTTTTCCAAACGTGCAACTTAGTGTGTGTTCATCTTGTAACTGTGTAGGGTTGGCATCCGAGAACGCTCACTAGCCTATCTGTAGCCCAGAACTCTGTGAGTAACAATGTTGTAACGATATATTCAATTATGAATATTTTCTGAATGACCAACTGTACTGCTTTCTGAAATGATATTTCTTACTGAATGAATGTTTGTCCTATTTGCGAACTGTATTCGTGACATCCATAGCAATTTACTGTTACTGTACTGTTACTGCTACTGTTACAGAGATCTCTGTCGGTTCCCATGTTGGAACCACTACTGTTTACTGTTATGATGGCCATCAACTGATTATTCGGTCTGTTAAGACCTACTATACTGTTTTGCTATGGGATGTACCACATATGACTGCTATGACTGAATGACTGATATACTGTTATAACTGACTGTTTTAAATACTGAAAGGACATTCATTCTTAACCTCTTTACGCATATGTTGTTCACTGGGTTTTAGCTCACTGTTTATATATATATGTAGGTGTCCAGGCACCGGATCGGAGCTAGGAGCGTTGGGTTTAACTCCCTTTTTGTCAAGCCAACCATTGTGCCTCACTGAGAGGTTCCAAGTCCTTTTAGCTAGGGCTTTTTGGGGTGTTTTAAACTCATCATTTCTGTCTCTGTTATTGTATAGACTGACTGTACCTGTATTGTACTGTTCTAATAGGGATTAGGTCCTTGTCCTGGATGATTGTATATGTATGTATATACTGTTTTGGTTCTGAATATGAATATGTATGAAAAGTCTTTTTGCATACAGACTGTCACAGCTCATTGGACATCTTTTGTTTACTGTTTTGGCTTCCGCCAGCCCCTGTACTCTGTATTACTGTTATTACTGTTAAGCAGGCCTTTGGTAATCACGGATTACTGGCCGGTTACGGTGCTAAACCCATAGGGGCGGGTTTGGGTCGTGACAGCGATAGCTAGGTTGGTGGGACATTCATCAATTTGATTTAAGGTCTCCCAGTACCGGTTGTTGTAGGACTTTAGTGTTTCCTTCTCACCCATGTCAATGGTGAGCAATTGGTTGATCTCCATAGGCGCTTTGGTATTTGTTTGAACCTGGTAACAAATGCTTCAGCGAGTTGTGCCCAGGAGGCAATGTTTTCCTCTGGCAATCTCTCAAACCAAGTCAAACCTAATTCCCCAAGACTTGAAGGAAATAGGATGCACATCAAGGCCTCATTCTGTTTGTGTATAGCCATTACTTGTCAAAAGTGGCTAAGGTATATGTACGGATCTGACTTCCTGTCATAGATCATAAACTTAGGCTGGTTAAAGCCTAAAGGCAATGGTGCATTCTCTATCGCCAAAATGAACGATGAACTCTCAACGCTCTTTCTGCTGGCTCATAGGCGAGGTGCGACATTAGCATTGCAATCTCGACGCTTCCATACGTCTTAGGAGCCAATCGCTGCAATGCAGACACCCTTTAGGGGTCTTGTGCCTGGGCAACTTCTCTCCTTCGTGCCCTCTCATTCAAAACAGTCCGCAAATCTATCGACTTGGGCAACTTAATATGTCGTGTAGATGTTTGATAAGTGTGTCAGGGTTGATAACTAATCCCCTCAGTGTACGACCTTTCAGACCTCACCCTATCAAACCTGAAGTAACGAGTTCTAGAGGTTCTTGAATGAGTGTCACCTATCCAGAGGCTTTTACTCTCGAAATGTGTAGGTGTGGCATATCTAACCTCATACCCAGAACGGCGGGACTGCGTTAGCCCTTCGCGGATCTCCACCCTAGCTACGCCTTTGCTCTTCACTTGGCGCTTTAAAGTCTCTATGTCTACTACCATCCTTTTTATCAACTCGTCCTGCTCCCTCACCCAATCCTCCAGAACCTAGGTGTTTGTCCATCGCCTTTGTCCATCCGGGCTTTTGGGAGTAGCAAGGGCTTAAACCTCACTTTTCTCACACACCCCTGTGAGGATTTCGTCATTGCGGGTCTAAATCCGCCATAAGGTGAGCATGAGGCAAGTCGTTACGCCTTCTGTTCCCCTCTGGCGTCTGGCTATCAATGGCAGACTGTGGCAGATCTTTATTGTATGCCATTGAAACTTGCTGAAGGAAAACTCGATCAAAAGGTAAGTTCTCTGATGTTTCCCACAGATGGCGCCAATTGTACGAACACGAAATAATCTTCACTCGTATGATCCTGTAAATCAAGCTCGCACTCTTTTAAACGTCGTCATAATGCTTGAAATCACAAACGTGACCTAGCCGATGGGTGTGTGCTCGAAACCTCTCCGATACCTAAATCAGCAAATAGACTAAGGATACAAAGGCTCTTCGAATTCGAGAGTATGACTTGCAATACCTGGATGAGAGTTTGGCTTGAGCTTTTGTAGACTCTGCATGACACAATTCTAGTAGGACTCTAACTTTCCTTAATAAAGTTCTCCTAGGAATCCCATTCCTAAGGATAAAGCTTATCCTTTGACACTTTCTCCATTGTAAACCAAATGAGATGGTTCAACTCTTTGCTCGGTCAACGTACTTGACCAAGCTAATTTTACTCTGTCTACCATTGACAATACCAAGCAGCACGCACTACCGTCCTAAGCTTACACGGCGCACCACTAGGCTAACATAGCGTGGCCCGGCACATATCTCGGTCGGAACCTTATTCCTAGTTCCGTTTGACTGCCTTCTGCTATAGCTCGGTTAATGATGGGCTTTCATTAATCCGGTCAACTATATTTGACCGGTCCATCATTTGCTTGGCCTAACACTGAGTTAGTTCTTCCATTTAGCTCAGTCCAAGCCACATGGCCTCTTCTACTTAGCTCAACCCAATTTGGTTACACAAATTACCCTCTCAATAACAATATAAAATTTATCTAAAATATGTAGTAAAAATAATTTATAATCAATTAAATTTTATTCATTTTTGTCAGAGTTATACATAAATGACTTGTATATTTATGCCAACATGGTCATCACCTAATCATTAAAAATTGTCTTGGTATATGCCAAACTTATGAATCATTTGACCTATTTATTTATTAAATTGATAAATAAATATCTGTAAGTATTTTTTATTTTTTAAATAAGAAATATGAACTTATTTTATGCATATCTATTAAAAAATTTGTACTTAGGTAAAAAATTATATATGTATGTTAACACTATCAAATAAATAGTTACATATATTCATATATTAAAAAATTATCTAAGATAGAGCCGCCCTAAATTATATGTCATATTTTAGCTTTAATCTTAGTAAAAATATTTGACAACAATAAATTTAAACATTATGTATAAGTTATATCATAATTTATCAATTCGTGACTGGAATGAGCTAGTTTGGGGGTTCTAATATTGAATTAAACATTCAATGAGTCAATTTGTTGGATCCCATTTTAATGACTTGAACCGTTCACATTTTAGAGTTCGTCGAATAAATCATTCCTACAAAAAATCAAGTCGATTAGATAATGGAAATCACATGTTTTGATCACTTTTGTATGAACCGTTTATTTTTTCGCCATCCATTTTTTTCCACATGGTTACCATTATTTGATCAATTTGATTTTTTAAATGGGTGATATACTCGACGAATCCTCAAATATAAATAGTTCAGATTATCAAAATGGGGCTCAAAAGTAAACCCACAAGGCCTAACAACACCTCTCCAATCCAATGGAGGATTGGCGAGAGCCCCCGACCATGTTAAAGAATTAATAATGCTTAAATTTTAAGTTAAAGAATTAATTATTTTCCATATGTGCATGTATAAATGTATCAAAATCATGCATTAATACAATCTTAGGGAAGCAAGTGAGCCCACAAGGCCTAACAACACCTATCCAATCTAATGGAGGACCGGAGGGAAACCCCAGCCATGCTAAAGAATTAATAATGTTTAAATTTTAAGTTAAAGAATTAATTATTTTCTATGTGTGTATGCATGAATGTATCAAAATCATGCATTAATGCAATCTTAGGAAAGCAATTTTGAAAATAAATTTGGTATTAAGTAATTGAAATGGTAATTATGGTAGCATAATTTAAGGGTTTAATATAAAACTCCATAAATTTAATTATGAACTAATTAAAATGCAACACATAATGACACTTAGGGTCTGTTTGGTAACGTTTACGTTTTCAGTTTATATTTACAAAAATTTTATAAACTAGTTTTTGTTTATTTTTAGAAAAACATAAACTACAAACGCGTTTGGTAATTGACAAAATGTTTAAAAAAATTTAAAAATATAAAAAAGAGTGAGAAATGGCAAGTGGTGGCAAATGGCGGCGGAAGACGGTGGTAGAAAGTGGTGACGGTGAGTGGTGGGTAGCGGGTGGTGGTGGGTGGGTGGGTGGGTGATGGTGGCGGGTGGTGGGTGGTAGCGAGTGGGTGGTGGTGGTGGCGGCGGGTGGTGGGTGGTAGCGAGTGGGTGGTGGTGGTGGTGGTGGTGGCGGTGGCGGTGGCGGTGGCGGCGGGTAGGTGGTGGGTGGTGGTGGTGGTGGTGGGTGGGTGATGGTGGCGGTGGACGTGGCAGGTGGTGATGGTGGGTGGGTGACGGTAGCGGGTGGTGGGTGGGTCGTAGCGAATGGGTGGTGGTGGTGGTGGCGGGTGGTGGGTGGTGGGTGGTGGTGGCGGGTGGGTGGCAGATGGCGGGTGGTGGTGGGTGGTGGCGGGTGGTGGGTGGTAGCGAGTGGGTGGTGGTAGTGGGTGGCGGGTGGTGGCGGGTGGGTGGCAAGTGGCTGGTGGCTAGTGGTAGTGGGTAGCTGGTAGTGGCGGGTGGTGGATAGTGGTAGTAGGTGGGTGGTGAGTGGTGGTGGTGGTGGGCGGTGGGTGGATGACAAGTGGGTGGTGGTGGTGGTGGTGGTGGCGAAGGATGGGTGGTGGTGGTGAGTGAGTGGGTGGTTGGTGAGTGGTGGGTGGCAGGTGGGTAGTGGTGGCGGGTGGTGGGTGGTGGTGGCAGGTGAGCGGTGAGTGGTGGTGGCAAATGGTGGTGGGGGGGTGGGTGGTGGTGGCGGAAGACGGTGGTGGAAAATGGTAGCGGATGGTAGCTAGTGTTGGTTGGTAAAAAAAAAAAAAACTGAAAATTCAAAATAGAAACACCTTTTTTGAGTTTACATTTTTTAGTCAAATTTATAAACTGAGACTACTGATTTATAAATCAAAAATTTACCAAACAAGTTTTTATTTGAGTTTTTAAAATTTTTGTAAATACAAATAGAAAACTGAAAACGTAAGTGTTACCAAACGACACCTTTGTATTTTCATTATTAAAAAAATTTAAAATTAAAGAAAAATTGAGTTAAGAGTTTGAACCTTAAAAAAACCCTATTAACATTTACTGTATATGAAAATAATGAGGTTTGATATATACGTGGAGTAGTAATGGCCATGGTAAGAGAAAAACAAAATGTTATGAAATTTTAATTATATAAATTATTTTATGCTTTATGATGAAGAATTTAAAATATTTTAATAGAAAATATTTTACGACGAAATATTTTTGAGGGTGAGATTTATTTATTTATTTATTTAGAAAACTCCTTTTTTGAGTGTATGATTTTAATTATTTTTTCTTACTTAGAAAACTCCTTTCTTGTTTGATAGTAAGGAAGAAATGATTTTAGAAATACAAAATGCATTCTTTGTTCAAAAAATAAATAGTGTTTGATTTATTAATTATTTTTTAAATTGAAAAATCAAAAAATTTGGATTGGACACTTGGAGCTCTTTTAACTCTTTTCAATAAAAATTCCCTTTTACTTAAAATTCCCTTTTACTTATATAATATATAGATTTGTGTAGGGATTTAAAAAGGAAAATGAAAATTTTGCCTTTTAAAATCCCCATCTAAATTCATGATTCCAACATAACTTAAATGATAAAGAAAATGAAAAGTGATTTTTTTCACTATTTATTTTGGAAACCATCACCTCTTTTTTTTCAGTAAGGAGCTCCAGGTTTCCTTTTGCGGGTGAAGATTTTGAAACCAACCCATGGTGTGTTGGAGAAGAGAATTTGCTTTGGATTTATGCTTCCCATCCAGCAATCAAGATGAGGGCCCCCTTTATTTGCCCCCCAAAAACCCAGGAAAAATTATTTGGTCAATTATAGGACATCTTATCTTTCTAATAATACTTTCTAAACAAGATGATCACAAGTCTTGGTGTTACTTTGCCTAAGCCAAAGAAAGGAGAAAAACAAAAGAAAAAGAAAAAAAAAAACATTAACATTCCTTCTGGATTGTACCTCTTCCCTTGAGTGAAAGTGAATACAACTTGCATTTGCGCGTTGCCCAAAGATTGTATCTTCTTCTATTGCAAATTTTTTTATGTGATAAAAAGATGATGTCGGTCCAATGCAATGCTAAAACCACCACTCTGGAATTTCAAGGAAAAAAAAAAAAAAAACTATAGCGATGTGCCAATATGAGAACTTCCAAAGCACTATGACACCACCTATGGGGATAAACTGATGGCTGTAGACATCTGAGAGTTGAGAATCTCAATCCCTACTACCACGTCCAGAAGCTGAATGCCCTCCTCGATTGCCACCAGAACCTGTCTTGCGTGGGTCCGCCAAACTGCCCGAAGTGGCAGGTCCCATTTGCATGGCCTGATGATGTCTCATGCCCGTCTGCCCCTGCTGGATGAGTTGTTGTTGGAGGAGAAACTGATGTTGATCTTGAGACTGAAGGGCATTACTGAGATGGAAAGGCAACTTTGGAGTCAAAACACTAGTTTGTTGTTGCTGAGCTGTTGTTGCAGGCTGAGGTGGTTGTTGGATGTGATGCTCTTGTTGCACGACAGATTGAAGGGAAGTCTGCATATTTTGTAGTTGTAAGCAAGAAGCTGTAATGCCACAAGAAGTTTTGAAACCACCACAATTGTCAGTTAACCAACCTGAGAAGACATTGTTGGTGCTTGCGGTTGGGCATCAGCGATTGCAGCTAAATACATTAAGTTCTTCTGAAGTTGGGCTTGATACCTGAGTGATTCAAATTGTCATGAGGGTGTGGTGACCTTCTTGTTTAAACAAGTATCACGCAAAGTTAAATATATTCAGATAAAAAGAGTGATATGACCCATTCGGTTTTACCTTGAGATTCCCCTTGCAAATTCTCAAAAGTTAGATATGTCTCTTAAAACCGATATATTCCTATGATTTTAAAGGGTAATATGCATAAATATGGAAAAGATCAGGAGTTCCCCAAGTTGTGACTTGAACTAGTGTCCAATACCGACTGCAAATTTATGTGTCTTTGAATGTTAGCCAAAAACTTGAGATCAAATTTGTTAATTTTAGCACTAGCTAGTGGTATACCACTGAAATTCAAAAGCAGAACATCAGTCTGATCATGAAATGTTTGAATGTTGCTGAATTTTAACCCACTGATTTAAGTGGGGATATGTTCTAGTTTTCCCATCCTACTTGAAATTATTACTTCAAAATAAGGATTCCTTGAATTCTAAACTTGCAGAAAAGAAAATCATTTTGGATTTCATGTATTGACATAGAAAAATGAACAGCTAGAGCTGATTGTTTGGACACAGAAAACCTACATAAATCAGCTTAACTTACACTATAATTTTCAACAATAAGGATGAAAGACATAAAGCCCTGCCCCAACTACTTGGGATGGTTGCACAAATGTTTCTTCACAGTTCTGCCCATGTTGAGGGCCATCATCCTATTAATTTCAAAGCTGACTTGCTATTTCTCAAGCCTCCAAACACAGTATTGGCCACCCTGCTAATTTGACTTCACCCAGAAATCATGTCCAGTTGTCTGAAGGGAAAAGAAGGGCAGAAAACCAAGGCAATCTACATTGAAAGCAATCAAACCATTGTAGCCAACTTGCTCATATGTAGTCCTTGATTGATGTTATGTTTAAGTTCATGGATGCATTTCCATCTAATTACACCTATTTTAATCTTGCTATCAATCTATCTAGTATCGTGATCCCAACCTATACTTATTGTATGTATAATTTGTTAGTGGCAAAATCCTGCACCATATCTTGATTGCTTCTACTAGTTGTAATTTATAAAAATTGGCCTCCATGCATCCAATATGCCATGATATTAGCTACCTTCGAATCTTATACCTCCATCTAAATTTCCAAGAAGGCAATGCGCCACACCATTCTCTTCTCAACTAGACTAACGAGATTATTTATAACATATGCCATGAAATCTCACCTACAAGGAGGAGGAGGAGGAGGAGGAGGAGGAGGAGCAGAAGAAGAAGCAGAAGAAAGTTCATCACAAGCAGCAGATAAAGTAGGGGTACAATGTCCACATCTTTCATGATTATGTTGCGCTTGGAAACTCATATCTTTCTGCTTAAATTCGTCTTTCCTGTCTCAGACGTGCCCCTTACCATGTTAATGTCCATATGATACTCATTCTCGGAAACTTCCAAACTTCCTCACTAAGAACCTGAAATCATATTGATTTTTCATAAGTCGGTGAAGACCACAAGAACCTTCTTCTTCATAAGTCACAGTCACTAGAGTGTATGTTAACGACACAAATACTTGAAAACTTATGTCTTCAGCATCATCGACTATCTTCCTTCTTTTGGTAATAAAAATAACTAACAAAAAAAGGGGGAAAAAATCAAATTATATAAAAATATCATCAAGTTCAAAGCCATCCTTGTCTTCAACTTTCTAGGAAATCTCTTAAAATTTACAATTCCTTGGGAATACTTGCAACGTCGGCACTCACAAGAACTATAATTGGCTTCTTTGATTACTTTTGTGACTTTGAATATATCGAGAGTTAGGAAAGACACCAAGGCCAAGTTCAATCCCAACAAGTCAGTACTAAGGTAAGCCAACTCAACATTCAGGCAAAGGCCCCCAGAGTTCCATGTCCAGGAAAAATCCAGACACATGTAACTTCTGTGACTCTGATCACTGAAGTAAAAAATAAAACCGAGCAGCATTCATCCTCAAAAGACCTATATATGTTGGTTTCCTGAATAATTAACTTATGAAATTAACTCTTCCGCCTTCCTCAACTCATTATCCTACACAGTTACATGACCCTCACACATTCCACACAACAAAATTTATAGTTCTCACCCTTTTTGTTCTAATCAAAATTATTAATTTTCAATTCATGACAATCTTTTTCTGTCATTGTTTTAAAAATAAAAATCATCACACGCCACGCCTAAACTTAGCATTGTAAATTATTTGCCTCGTTTCCTTTCAGCAGAGTGATACCAATCAAGGTTTTCTTCTTTTTACTAACTGTCTTCTTTCATTAGTATCAAATACAAATACAAATTCATGCACACAAAAATGAAAACAAAAAGAGGCTAGAGAATTATGAGGACTAGAATTGAACTGCAAATTGAAAATGTTGAATTTAGAAGAGATTTCTCAAACCATATTAGAAATTAATTAATTTATTTATTAAATAACAATAGTAGTGCAGTTCATATATATCTTTGTGATGCCTTGGTCAAATAATTAAAAGCTGCAACAAATTTTAGGAATAAATGAAAAACTCGGTCCTACAATTTGAAGCGTTCACTTACTGGGCACACTCGGTGAGTTTTCCAAGGTTTTGATTTTCCAGTATGGCCAAAATCAACATTTTGTTCTCATCCAAGTACTGCATCAAGGACAAGATACAAGAAAACTAAGTGAAAAAAAGTCTATTAAACATTGTATCATTCATATACCGAAAAAGAAGGTTGAAATCAGTGAATTCAAACAAGGTCAATTCTAGAATCTGCTTTGTACAGAAAATGCAAAAGCGTGGATTAAACAAACCTTCTGAATTTCATCGGTAGTGATGGTATTTGGCATTGAAGGGAACAATGATTGTGTTTTCATCGCTTGCGGTGTCTGGGGCTGCATTTTTTTTCTGCTCTCTGATGAGTTGATGTATAAAACCCTTATTAAACCCTAGTTTTATATTTGTTGAAGAAGAAGAATAAGGAAATGAAATTATGAGAGAAAGACAGAGAGGAGACCGAGTTGCGCTGGCAGTTGTATACCCATACAGAGGAGGGGGATAGGATACCGTGGTGACAACGAGGCGGGATTGACGGGTTGCTGGATCTGTTTGGCTATCGGGAGATTTATATTCCCCATCACAAACTAGGATTTCGTTGTTCTGGTGTTGGATAATCTTAAATATTAGGGACTAGAAATTTTTAAAACAGTGTTGCTAGAAACACAAATGAGTAATGATACAAACTGTAAAAATTTTATCAAAATTTTTACTATATGTAGGTGTGAGACTCACATCATGTTAGTCTTATGGGAGTTCTACACTCATGTGAGACATTTAGTAAAAATTTTGATAAAATTTGTAGGATCTCTAACATTTTTGAACACTAATTAGTAAGAGCATCAGCATCAGCCTCAGCAAATTTTGAGTCAAATTATAACTTAAAAAGTCATTTTTCTATTTTAGCTAGTCACTCACTGCATCAAACTCTCTATTTTAACTCAATCCTATTAAAATATTTGTTATTTGTTATTTTTTTTATAATTAAATTGATGACCTATCAACCACACAATTCTTATGTTTTACAAAACATAAAACTGGAGGAAATGTGTAAAAAAAAAAGAAAAATTGCTGTTGACCGGCGGGTTGACCGGGCGGACTTCCGGTTACACCCAAATCGCGGGTTATAGCGATGAACAATTCCTCGCTTCATCAGAGGAGTTACTGTAGCAAATTTAACAAAAAGTTAATTTAACAAAAAATTGTTGAGACTGATGAAGAGAGAATTTGATGATTTATTAGCTATATTTTAACTTTTTGTTATTTTGAAGATACTGATGCTGATGCTCTAAGGCCTTATTTGAAATAAACTAAAAAGGCCAAAAAATTAAAAAGTTACTAAAAAAATTAAAAAGTCTATACTGTTCAAGGGTAGCTTGTAGGAGAAGCCACTAAGGCAAAATTATTATTTTGTCCTTTAAATTCAACTACCTAAAAAGGGTAAAATGATCATTTTGATTCTACCACAATATTTTATTACACATCTTTTCGTAAAAAGTCAAAAAATTATTCTAAACATACATATTTTTTTTTTTTACTTTTTTAATCAAAAATAAAAAAATGCATTTATATAGCACATCTTAAACAACTACTAACTGAGACATAAGTTAGCCGTGTGAGTTTCACCACTTAACATGGTCTTATCTAATATTATATTAATTAATGTACTAACTAACACACTAAGGCCTCGTTTGGGAACAGGCTAATTTAGTAACTTTTTGGCTATTTGGCTAAAATGTGATGTAAAAAAAACTAGTATGTTTGGGATGACTTTTTGACTTTTTACGAAAAGATGTGCAAAAAGTAGAGAGAAAAGGGAATCTTTGACTTTTTGGTATGGGTTGTTGACTTTTTGACTTTTTTAGTAACTTTTTGACTTTTTGACTAAAATAGGCTCTTGCCAAACGGGGCCTAACTAAGACATAAGTCATACTTGTGGATTCCACCACTTAGCAATGTCTTACTTAATATTGTATCTTCCTGTGTTAGTTGGTACACTAATTAATATTTCTATCATTATTATTATTTTTTATTAAAAGTGTTTGGATTATCTCAATTTAACTATCTCAATTTGAAAGAACATTTTAGATTTGGTAAGCTCATTTTAAGTAGAGGTGACCATGGTCTGATTTGGAACCAAACCATTTAAACGCGATTTAGTTTGGTTTAGAGCATAATATATGTTTACAAGAAAAATCATACTATAACATTTTCAAAAAAATTCAACATTTCATAAATTTTAAAAATATTAATAACATGCCCATCAAACAAAGTTAAGTTGAGAGGAGATCGAGTTGAGTTGAGTTGAGTTGCGCTGGCAGTTGTATACCCATATAGGGGAGGAAGATAGGATACCATGGTGGCAATAAAGGTGGTATTGACGGGTTGCTCTGTTTGGCTATCGGGATATTCCCCACCATAGACTAGGATTTCGTTGTTCTGGTATTGGATAATCTTAAATATTAGGGATTAGAATTTTTATAAACAGTATTACTAGAAACACTAATGATTAATGTTATAGAACTCAAAAGTTCTATTAAAATTTTTAGCTAATAAGACAAAATATTATATCAAACTCATAATCATTTCACTTTTTTTCTCACAAATATCACATCTAACTACAAAAAAAATCCTATCATCTTCCCAAACACAAAAATTTTAGCTTATGAAAATAGTCAAAAATTAAAATAGCTTACTAAAATAGCAACTTCTCGAACACTATCTAAATGTCTTACATGGATGTGGGACCCACACCATATGGGTCTCATGTGGGTTCCACACCCATGTAAGACCTTTAGTAGAAATTTCGGTACAACTTTTGAGATATGTAACATTTTTGAACACGAATTAGTAACTAAGCCATGAGTCAACCATGTGAGTTTCACCACTTAACATGGTCTTATCTAATATTATATTAATTAATGTACTAACTAACATACTAACTAAGACATAATATCTACCGAATAAATATATACGATTTAAGTTATACAGTCTAGTTCGGTTCAAATCTGGAACTGTGAACCTAAATTCAAGACAAATCCACGGAGACCAAATTAGCAATTTTCCAAATCATGACCAAATCATGAATTAAAAAACACTAAACCAAATCTATCGGATTGGTCTAGACCGGCTTGATTTGTGGATTTTTTTGTTTACTTATGCAGCCCTAATTTTGAGACTCATCTTCAAGATGATATTGGTAATATGAACAATTCACTTTTTAACACTCATATAGTAAAATATTCATATAAAAAATTAAGATAATCGGACCTATTCACTTTTTAATACTCGTTTAATAGAACATTTATGTTAAAAATTAAGATGATTGAGTATCGATTATTATATGTTTGATTCACATTTGTATTATAAAAAATAAATGACTACTTTTGAAATTATAATTATCATCCAATTTTTATACACAGCGGGTCCTATAATTGGGATCACTGATGTCGACCTCAAAATGAGTTCACAAAATTCAAAAGTTCTCTCAAGTTAAATCTAGCTTGAGAGAATTCAATCATTTATAAATTTTTTTTAATTAATTTAATAATTTATTATGTAATTAAAAATTTAAAAGGTGAGGATTATAAGGGATAATTCATATGTAATTTAAAGGAAACTTTACGACTGTATTTACAATATATCCAAATAGAAATAAATATATATATATAAATTAAAAAATGCAGTACTAATACACTTCTCTTTTCCTCTCTCAAATTATGAAAAACAAACAAACTTCTCTATTTTGTTAATTTATTATCACTCCTTTTAATATGTTCAAATTCTACTTTATATCCTTGTCCTACTATACAATCTAAAAATTTTACCCATATTCTACTATTAAGTTTTCGCTCATTAAGTTTATTATGAAATCTAACTATAACTTCGTAGTCTGTTCTAATTGTAAAGGGCTTGTGTAAAAATAATCTAAATTTGTTTATTACATATACGATTCCTAATATTTCAAAATCTAAGCTGGTCATGGTTGTATCTTTTTCTTTAAATTTTCCAGAACTATATCTACAAATGTGCTTTTTATTTTTACTATCATACTTGCTAGGTTTAGCTAATAATACTGTTTCCCATCCTAATTGGTTTGCATCTGTTTCTACGACTATATATTCTGATTTTAAGGAAGTTGTAGGTCGGGTAAATTTCTACAAATGTCTTTAATTTTTCTTACTAAAGCTATATCTTGTTGGCTAAAATATTTTTATTCTATGGGTGTGGTCTTACTATATAGAGGTCCTATTATTTTATTAAGGTTAAGAATATATATTCGTGCATAATTTAAATCCCTAAAAATGATTAAAGTTGTTTTGTATTTTCTAATTTGTCTGGGTAATCTAAAATTTTCTTAACTATGTGGGGTTGTAACTTGATTTTTCCATCTCCTAACTCTATTTCTAAAAATTTTATATGAAGTTTATTTAATACTATTTTTCTTTTACTAATTATTATTCCATTGTTTATAAATTCTTCTAATACTATATATAAATGATTTATGTGACTATTTTTATTTGGGCTAAATACTAATATGTCATATATATATATGAGTATAAAACTATATTTATTAAATATATTATTCATTTTATCCTGAAATATGGAAGGTGCATTTTTTAGTCCAAAAAAAATCTATCAGATAGGTCTAGACCAGTTTGATTTGTGGATTTTTTTTGTTTACTTATGCGGCCCTAATTTTGAGACTCATTTTCGGGATGATATTGGTAATATGAACAATTCACTTTTTAATACTCATATAGTAAAATATTCATATGAAAAATTAAGATGATCGGACCCATTCACTTTTTAATACTCATTTCATAGAATATTTATGTTAAAAATTAAGATGATTGGGTATCAATTATTATATGTTTGATTCACATTTGTATTATAAAAAATAAATAACTATTTTTGAAATTATAATTATCATCCAATTTTTATACACAAGGGGTCCTATAATTGGGATCACTGATGTTGACCTCAAAATGAGTTCACAAAATTCAAAAGTTCTCTCAAGTGAAATCTAGCTTGAGAGAATTCAATCATTTATTAAATTTTTTTAATTAATATAATAATTTATTATGCAATTAAAATTTTAAAAGGTGAGGATTACCACGACTGTATTTACAATATATCCAAATAGAAATAAAAAATATATATTGACAGGGTTAGGCCCACAGGGACCACGGCCCATCATGAGTAAACCCAAGCCCACCAATTAAGCCCCATTGCTCAACCCGGGTGGTAAAACCCAGCATCACTGGAAGCCAACTGGACAGGGAAGACCAATGACATTCGGACACGCGGCGGATGCAGGACAGGCCACGTCAGCAGACAAAGATCTGCAGAGTTATTGCCACAGCACATCACCATTAATGCAATCCATCAGAACATTTATTGCGACAACACTTCTCAGCCGGCACGGCACCTCCTCACCCTGAACAAGGCAAATCACGACACAAGCTTTCGGCGGGGGAAAGCCCAGAATAGCAGAGGTAACGAAATGATTACCAAAGGATATAAGCAAGGAAAAAGGAGAAAAGAAGGTTAAGTTTTCTACCTCTCTCTCTCTCTCTCTCTCTCTCTACGTTTTGCCTATCACCCTTTCTAATTCACACACCGGAGGGTTCGCCGGGGGACTACCCCGTCTCCCGATTGAACTTGCTTGCAGATTTTCCAGTGGACCTGAGGAGCTTGGATCGGTCCAGCCCATACACGACGACACACAGTATCATCAGTGGCGCCGTCTGTGGGAAGCCGGTTTGTCCGTGCGCCAGTTGTGTTCATTGCCGCCGGAGACCCTGTTCAGTAACCTTCTCACCTCATCCGTCAAGTGTATGGTCATGACTAGATCCATGGCTTCCCACCATAATGCTACTGACCACCAAACCGACCCTCCCAACCCAAACAATCCACCGCAGTACTTCACCGAGCTCACCAACAGCATCAACCGTATGGCCGAACAAAACCAAGCCCTAATCAATGCTCTGCTACAAAGAAACCTCCCTATACCTCCACCTCCAGATATTCCACCCCACCCAGAACAAGTTCCAGGCCATACTGTCCCACAACTCGACCCTCTCAACTCGGGAGGTTTGCAGCCTCCTCACCCACATATGCACCCGCCTCCTCCACCCCCACGTCCATCAGTCATAGCTCCAGCTCCAGAGGGAGAAGCTAGCAGTGTCCAACATCTGTCTCCCTCTGGCGGCGACAACATTCCCCTCTGGGACGCCGAACTCCGAGCCATGAAACTCCAGCTCCAGGGGGTTATGCAGAATATCCAACATAAGCCCTCCACCACAGCAAACTCCCCATTTGTCGCCTCCATCCGAGACAAACCCCTACCCGCCAAGTTCAAAATGCCTACCATCGACCCCTTTGACGGAACGACCGACCCCGTCGACCACCTGGAGACCTACCGTACCCTCATGATCCTCCATGCTTTCCCTGACGAGATCATGTGCCGAGCCTTTCCAGTGACACTGAAGGGGTCGGCTCGGCTATGGTTTAGCCAGTTGCCACCGGATTCTGTCTCCACATTCCAACACCTCAGTGATTCCTTCCTGAACCACTTCATCGGGGCCCAACGCCAGCGACGTCCGGCGACCCAACTCCTCAACATCCGTCAGACCGAGGGGGAGTCACTGCGCAGCTTTGTCACTCGCTTCAACACCGAAGCCTTACAAGTTGCTGAAAATGACGATAAAGTCATCCTCACGGCCTTCATGGCTGGTCTGCGGTCATCCGATTTCCTCTTCTCCCTCTCCAAGAACCCCCCGACATCCATGGCAGCCTTGCTCTCCAAAGCCCAAAAGTACATGAACGCCGAGGATTCTCTAGCCGCTCGGCAAGACTCCACGGCTAAATATCTGGCCCCTAGAGAAAAGAGAAAAGACCAAGAACCCAGTAATGCCCGGCATCATAACCAAACATCCCGCTATGCCGACCGACCTCCTCGCGCCGACCGGTCAGCCCCAACCAGACCCCCCGGTCGGTTCGAGCAATACACCCCCCTCAATACTCCCATAGAACAAGTTCTCCACCAGATTCAACGCGACTACCCCCTCAAATGGCCCCTTCCTCCACGGAACCCTTCCAACCGTAAAGACCAGTCCAAATACTGCCGTTTCCACCAGGATCATGGCCATAACACCGACGACTGCATCAGCCTCAAAGACCAAGTGGAGACCCTCATTCGCCAGGGGCGCCTGAGCCGATTCACAGATACCCGCCCTCAGCAGAGGCAAAGGACCGAACCCCGCAGAGACAATCACAGGCATACCCCTCCACGGTGACCAGCTCAACCAGACCAAGGGCATGACCGACCCCGCCAACAACCCCGGCCCCAAGGTAATCCGCCTCCGCCAGTTGGTGAAATCAGAGTTATTTCAGGTGGCCTTGCCTGTGGTGGACCGTCTCGCTCAGCTCAGAGGGCGGAGCTTAGAAAGATACGGCAGGGCTCAGACAAGACAGTGGCCACGGTCGACCGACCCCCCAAACAACCCAAACAGTGGACAGAGCCCATTACCTTCACGGACGCCGACTGCACAGGCATCCGTTATCCCCACGATGATCCCCTTGTCATCTCCGCTGTCCTCTCCAATTATAAGGTCAGAAGAGTCCTCATCGATAATGGCAGTTCCTCGGACATCATTTTTCTCAACTGCTTCCGCCAGCTGAAGATCGGGGAAGAGAGCCTGTCCCCACTCCAAACTCCTCTGGTCGGTTTCACCGGCGACCGGGTGACCTCTGTCGGCTCCATTGATCTCCCCATCACCATTGGAGAGTACCCACGACAGACCACGAAGTTGCTTACTTTCCTTGTTGTTGACTGCCCCTCTGCTTACAACATCATCCTCGGCCGCACTGCCCTTAATGCCTTCCAAGCCATCACATCCACCTACCACCTTGCCCTCAAGTTCCCTACCGATTCCGGGGTCGGAACGGTGAGAGGGGAACAGACCGTCGCTAGAGAATGTTATGTGGCCTCGCTTAAAGAGATCAAACTGAAGGAGGCAATGGTCATTGAAGGGCTTGACGTCCGAGATGAGGAGGAACTGATCAGAGGCGAACCTGTGGAGGAACTCGTCGAAGTTAACATCGATCCCACCAACCCGCTCAAAACAGCTAAAATCGGCAGCCAACTGCCCCCCCAAGCAAAGGCCGACCTCACTGCCCTCCTGACCGAACACAGGGACGTCTTCGCTTGGACTCATGCAGACATGCCAGGCATCGACCCCTCTTTCATCACCCACCGCCTCAGCATCGAGCCTCATTTCCGACCTTACCGACAAAGGCAGCGTATTTTCCATCCAGAGCGCAACAACCTCATAGCTGCAGAAGTTGACAAACTTCTAGAGGCCCAGTTTATCCGAAATGTGGACTATCCCAAGTGGCTGTCCAACGTGGTCCTGGTCTGCAAACACAATGGCAAGTGGCGTCTCTGCGTCGACTACTCCGACTTGAACCGAGCTTGTCCCAAAGATAGCTATCCTCTCCCCCGCATTGATCTGCTGGTTGACGCCACGGCCGGTCATCAAATGCTCAGCTTCATGGATACTTTTTCAGGGTACAACCAAATCGTGATGCACTCATCCGACCAGGAACACACATCTTTCATCACTGACCGGGGCACCTACCACTACCGTGTCATGCCGTTCGGACTAAAGAATGCTGGGGCCACCTACCAACGTTTAGTCAATACAGTCTTCCACCATCAGATCGGACGGAACATGGAAGTGTATGTGGATGACATGCTGGTCAAGAGTAAACTCTCCACTGACCACCTCACCGATCTACGAGAGACTTTTGCCACCCTCCGCAAATATCAAATGAAGCTCAACCCAGAGAAGTGCGCCTTTGGCGTAGGCTCTGGCAAATTCCTGGGTTTCATGGTCAGTCAGCGCGGCATCGAGGCCAACCCAGAGAAGATCAAGGCCTTGATCGAAATGCAGTCACCCAAAACCGTTAAAGAGGTCCAAAGACTCACCGGCAGAGTGGCAGCCCTCAACCGTTTCATCTCCCGCGCAACGGATAAGTGCCTGCCATTTTTCAAAGTCCTGCGGCAGACTTTTGAGTGGACAACTGAATCAGAAGAAGCCTTCCAACAGTTAAAACAGTGCATGGCCAATCCTCCCCTCCTCTTACAGGCAATTACCGGCGAGCCCCTCTTCCTCTACCTAGCAGTATCAAGCACTGCAATCAGCGCAGCACTCATCAGAGAGGACGGCTCAGTTCAACGGCCGGTCTACTACATCAGTCGGGCTCTCAGGGGAGCAGAGCAGAACTACCCCTTATTAGAAAAGCTGTCCCTGGCCCTGGTCACCGCCTCCAGGCGACTCCGCCCCTACTTCCAAGCCCATTCCATAGTGCTTCTCACCGACCAGCCACTGAAGAAGGTCATGCAGCAACCAGAGCTCTCAGGAAGACTTATGCAGTGGTCAGTAGAACTAAGCCAGTACGACATCTCTTATCGCCCCCGGACAGCAATCAAGGGGCAAGCCGTAGCCGACTTCATCTTGGAATTCACCAATCCGGCCCCAACCACTAACCCTCCAGCCCCACCAACCCCGCCCGAGCCCGAAGACCCTCATTGTTGGACACTCAATGTCGACGGCTCGTCTCGCAGGGAAGGAAGCGGAGCTGGTCTCATCCTAACATCCCCCGAAGGGGGTTACTTCAAATGTGCCCTCCGCCTCTTGTTTTCGGCCAGCAACAATGAGGCCGAATACGAAGCATTGATAGCAGGACTTCGTCTAGCCAAAGACATTGGTGTTAGCCACATTCGCGTGTTCAGTGACTCCCAACTTATCGTCGGCCAGATCACGGGTGAATTCGATGCCAGGGACACCACAATGCGGACTTACAGGGACATGGCGCTCACACTTGTCCGTCTCTTCAACACTTTCCAGATTAGACACATACCTCGGGCGGAGAACTCCAAAGCAGATGAGATGGCCCAGCTGGCCTCCGCCGATCAATCCGACCTCAGCCATGGAGTTCGCCTCGAATACCTGACACACCCGGCCATCTCACCCGACCTGCAAGAAGTGCACTTTCTCCAGACGGAACCCATTCCTTGGGCATCCGACATCTTCCTCTTCTTGACCACTGGCGAACTCCCGGATGACCAACACCAGGCTGCCAAGGTCAGAGCCCGGTCAGCTAACTACATTCTGGTCGACGGCCTCCTTTACAAGCGCGGTTTTTCACGACCGTACCTGCGGTGTCTCAGCCCCGCCCAAGCAACCTATGTAATGCAAGAGATCCATGAAGGAATCTGTGGCAATCATTCGGGCGGCAGGTCTCTTGCACACAAAGTACTCCGCACAGGCTACTTCTGGCCGACCCTCAACAAAGATGCCTCTGATTTCGTGCTGAAATGCGACAAGTGTCAGCGTTTCACCAACATCCCCCACGCTCCTCCCTCTGAGCTGATCAATCTCTGCAGCCCTTACCCGTTCGCCAAATGGGGTATCGACCTGGTTGGTCCACTTCCCACCGGGCGAGGCCAGACCAAGTTCGCAATTGTCGCCATTGATTACTTCACCAAGTGGGTCGAGGCAGAACCCCTCGCCACAATCACCGAGCGGAATACCACCAAGTTTATCTGGCAATCGATTGTCTGCAGATTTGGCATCCCTCAGGCCATCGTCTCCGACAATGGCAAACAGTTCGACAATGCTAAATACAGGAAATTTTGTGCAGATCTCCAGATTCAACCATGCTTCTCTTCCCCCGGTCACCCCCAAGCAAATGGCCAGGTGGAGGTCACCAACCGCTCTCTCCTGAAGATCATCAAAACTAAACTCGAAGCTGCTAAAGGCCTCTGGGCTGAGGAACTACCACATGTACTCTGGGCTTACCGAACCACTGCCCGGACTCCCACGGGGGAGACCCCTTTTCGCTTAACATATGGCGCCGAGGCGGTCATTCCTGTGGAAGTCGGTCTGCCCACCCCCAGGACCTTACACCCGGATCTCGCCTCAGCCGAAGAACTCCGTCGGGCAGACCTGGACCTCATCGAAGAGCTCAGAGAGACTGCCGCTGTCAGGTTGGCTTCGTACCAGCAAAAAATGAGAACACATTATAACCGCAGAGTCCGACCACGGGAGTTCTTTCCTGGCGACCTTGTCTTGAAAGAAGCAACTCTTGCCACAAAGAATCCAACCGAGGGCAAGTTGGCAGCCAAATGGGAGGGGCCCTACGTGGTGAAGGCCCGCCCGCGGCCAGGCACTTATCGACTTCAAGACATGGATGGCCGAGACCTTCCCCATCCCTGGAATGCTGAACATTTGAAGCGTTACTATCAATGAATCCTTACTTTTGTATTAATAGAATTGTTGTATTTTCCTTTTTCAATACATAATATAAATATCGACTGGAGTTCCCACTTTCTATAATTCAATTGTCTGAATGTAGCTTCTATTTGCAGCAGCACTTTCAAAAGCCTCAGCCAGACCTGAGCACTTTCAAAAGCCTCAGCCAGATCTGAGCACTTTCAAAAGCCTCAGTCCGACCTGAGCACTTTCAAAAGCCTCAGTCCGACCTGAGCACCTTCAAAAGCCTCAGCCAGACCTGAGCACTTTCAAAAGCCTCAGCCAGAGCTGAGCACCTTCAAAAGCCTCAGCCAGACCTGAGCACCTCCAAAAGCCTCAGTCCGAGCTGAGCACCTTCAAAAGCCTCAGTCCGACCTGAGCACTTTCAAAAGCCTCAGTCCGAGCTGAGCACCTTCAAAAGCCTCAGTCCGACCTGAGCACTTTCAAAAGCCTCAGCCAGATCTGAGCACTTTCAAAAGCCTCAGCCAGAGCTGAGCACCTTCAAAAGCCTCAGCCAGACCTGAGCACCTCCAAAAGCCTCAGTCCGAGCTGAGCACCTTCAAAAGCCTCAGTCCGACCTGAGCACTTTCAAAAGCCTCAGTCCGAGCTGAGCACCTTCAAAAGCCTCAGTCCGACCTGAGCACTTTCAAAAGCCTCAGCCAGATCTGAGCACTTTCAAAAGCCTCAGCCAGAGCTGAGCACCTTCAAAAGCCTCAGCCAGACCTGAGCACCTCCAAAAGCCTCAGTCCGAGCTGAGCACCTTCAAAAGCCTCAATCCGACCTGAGCACTTTCAAAAGCCTCAGTCCGAGCTGAGCACCTTCAAAAGCCTCAGTCCGACCTGAGCACTTTCAAAAGCCTCAGCCAGATCTGAGCACTTTCAAAAGCCTCAGCCAGACCTGAGCACTTTCAAAAGCCTCAGCCAGACCTGAGCACTTTCAAAAGCCTCAGCCAGATCTGAGCACTTTCAAAAGCCTCAGTCCGACCTGAGCACTTTCAAAAGCCTCAGTCCGACCTGAGCACCTTCAAAAGCCTCAGTCCAACCTGAGCACTTTCAAAAGCCTCAGTCCGACCTGAGCACTTTCAAAAGCCTCAGTCCGACCTGAGCACTTTCAAAAGCCTCAGTCCGACCTGAGCACCTCCAAAAGCCTCAGTCCGACCTGAGCACTCTCACAAGCCTCGGCCAGACCGAGCACTGAGCACTTTCGAAAGCCTCAACAGCCGCAGTCAGAACCATCTGAAAGCTCGTAAAGCAAACCACTCAGTCATGATCTGACGATTAACCACAATTTCAAGATAATTTGACACTTAGTCATATTTTAAAGATGTCCTCCCATATTTCATTTGCCAATCACATCTTCAACGTTACATTTCAGTCTATTTTTTCAAGGTAATTTGACACTTAGTCAATATTTTAAAACCGTTCTCTCCTATTTTCATTCGACACTTTGTTTTACATCTTCAACATTATGTGTCAGTGCACTTTATTTTCAACTTGAAACATTATTTTCCAGATCCCCCCCCCACACTTAAACAAATTTGCTATTTCACTCTGTATTAGAAAGTTACTCATCCTATTTTAGCCTGCATTTTGGCATGACTCTAGTGCCCTACTGCCTGGCACCAGCATTCGCTGAAAACATCAGTGCACCAAAAAAAAAAAAAAAAAAAAAAAAAAAAAAAAACAAAAAAAAAGGGGCAAATACACTGGAATCATCAATTAGAACCATAAGTGCCATTTTATTCATTCAAGACTGTGTGCACAAATTACTTACATCCTTTCCAAAAAAAAAAAAAAAAAAAAAAAAAAAAACAAAAAACAAAAATCTGTGTATACACAAAATACAAACTCCTAACTACACCTATCCTTCCGATCACTCCTCCTCCTCACTCGAGATAAGATCCGCTTCTTCTACACCCTCGTCCAGGGGGGTCTGGGCCACATCATCCTCCCCCACTGTCACCCTGCTAAAGTCAAGCTCGGGGAACAGCTCCTCAGCCTTGCGCCTGAACATTTGCCACCCGCTGTCCCAGTACTCTGCCATTTCATGCTTATAAAAGTCTGACCGTTGGAAGCTCTCTATGACTTCAGACTCAGGCCTTCCTTCAGCCGTTGTCCGCGATGGGCCAGCCCCCCCGGACTCCTCCCTCGCCAGGCTGCTCGCCACTGCAGCATCAATGGCTACCTGAAACTCAGGCGACCCTTTGAATTGCTCAATCGCTGCCGTGCATAGATCGGGGTAAGCAGCCCTCTCAGAGGCTGCCTTCGCCCTCTCCTCATCCAGTTCTCTCTGAAGGGCCGCCTTCTCAGCAGAAGCTTTGGCCATCTCAGCTTCTAACTCCCTCTGCAAGGCCTCCCTCTCAGCCACTGCCCTTCTTCGCTCCTCCTCCATCTCCTTCTTTAGGCTCACCGTTTCCGCCGTTGCCTTCTCCATCTCTGCTTCCAACTCCCTCACCAGCCTCCCCCTCTCCTCGTCTGCCTTGGCAAGCCCGTCTTCCAACTCCTTTTGCAGAGCCTTAATCTTAGCATCTGCCTCATCTTTTTGCCTCACCAGCTCTTCGTTGCTGTTCATGGCTTCTTCGTGCCGATCGTTGGCGATGGCACAGGCTTGTTGGGACTCTTCCAACCTCTTTTGCTCGCCGACCAGTTGGAACTCGAGTGACACAACCTTTCGGCGTGCATCCTCCAGATCCAGCTTGACTGCTTGCAACTCAGCCTGAGCCTTCTCCCAACTTGTCTTCTCAACCTTCAGCTTGGCCAGCTGTGCCTCTGCCTTCTCTGTCTTGATTTTTGCAGCCCCAGCCTTCCTAAAGAGGGCCCCTGCCAAGGTCGTCACCTCCATCTGTGCAGAACACAACCCCCTGAAGAGGTCTGCCTCGTTAAACATTGAAGCTGAGCGCAGGCCTGACTCCTCCACGATCCTCACCAAACGCTCAGCCCCTGCCCTGGCTGGGCCTTCCTCCCCCTCCAGTCGTCCACCCACCGCGCGCGCATGATAAATAGCCGTCTTCAGGCCAACCCCTCCCTCCTGAGGTGCAGGACTCCTTGGCATCTGCTGCCCCCCACTTGGCTCAGAACTGGCCAAGCCCCCTGCCACTTGAATTGCGGGGGCGACCCCTACCACTTCTGGAGCATCCCCGACCACAGGGGTCTCCACCACAGCTGGGACCTCCTTCACTTTCTTGGGCTCAGTCTCCCCTGCGGCCTCCACAGGGGCACTTCTCTTCTTCCTTTTCCTCTTCGGAGCCCCCCCATCATCCCTGGCCTTCTCTCTCACAGGATCCACAGGGAGTTTTCGTGGCTCAAACTTACTCAAGTCCTTCTCCCCCAACGGTTTTGGGCGAGGCCTGATCCTCTCCTTCGCGATCGGCTGTGGGGGTCGGTCGTCTTGTGCTTTCGCGAACAGGGCGGCCTTGGCAAGGATTGCCTGATCCTCAACCTCCTGAGTTTTTCTCCTTGCCTCCAATTCCGCTCGGTCAAGATCCCCACCGACCGGCTGAGGACCCAGCCCTGCCTCAAACAGTGCAGAAGGCTGCACGAGGTCATCCCATCTCGCTTTCTCTTTTTCCCTCCATTCTTTCACCCTCTTCACCCTCTCCCCAGCCTCAGCCCCCAGTCTTGCCTCTACCGTCTTGATTGGCACTTTCCAGATGGTGCGCACCCCAGGCCCCCCGTTGGCAGAAACATAGAACCACCGCGCCCGCCATCCCTTGATCGATGTGGGGAGCCCAGCCACCAACCCCTTCCCCGCCACCGCCTGCAAGGTGACCCACGTCTCTTGTTGCCCTGAGGCCTTGTAACAAGCGAAGAACTCCTCCACCATCATCGACCCCCCCTCACTTGCCTTTGGCCAGGCACTTGCGCAGGATAGCACGATTTTCCAAGCATTGGGCATCAGCTGACCCGGCGCCACTTCTAGGTGGTTGAGCACGTCCACCACTATTCGAGGCAGTGGCAACCTCAACCCCCCCTTTAGAGCTTCTTCGTACAAGGAAAATGCTCCTGGCCTAACGTCCGATGGCCTTTCCGTTGACGTTGGCAACAACAACTCCACTTCCGCCGGAATTTGGTACTTCTCGCGGATGGCCCCCATCTCCGCCTCCGTTATCGTCGATTTGTCCGCCTTTGTGTGCCAATGGTCCGGCTCCGCCTGACTGATTGGAGTCGGCGCTGCAATCATGGTGGAGCCACCGAAATGTCTCGCTGGTTCCCCCACCCTCTCCGTTCTGTACTGGGCAGCTAATTCTTCTGCATCATCGTCCCCCAGAGGATCCACTCTCACATTCACGTCTTCTTCTTGCGCCATTCCTACAGTGTGTCTGCGGATCGCTTCTGACGCAGGCCCTAAGAAGTTGAAGAAATGCTCCAATGGTGTATCGCGAGCAACAAACGGTGTAACACTTGGAATGTTTTGGGTTCTTGAGAACAAGTAAGTAAAGCGAACAATACCAAAAGCCCACGGTTTACCCGTATTCCAAGGATCCAAATTAATTTTCGCCAGTTTGAAAAGTTTTCAAATCATCCGCCAAAACTGCCTCCTCAATGCCCATAATAATGCCTTGACGTTTCGCTTCTAATCTGACGCTTGACCCTTCCCCTCCCTCAAACTTCTGCCACGTGTATGGCCTGGATGCACTGACTTCTGCCCTCGCTTGTCTTTTCCACTTCAACTCATCACGTGACACGCCGCCTCTTGAGCCCCGCGCCCTTCCCCCCGTCCACCTGCTCGGCCACCCTCACGGCCGGCCTCGGCCGACCTCACGGTCGGCCTCACCCGCTCGGCCGCCCTCACGGTCGGCCTCACCCGCTCGGCACCCTCACGGTCGGCCTCACCTGCTCGACCGCCCTCACGGTCGGCCTCACCTGCCCGGCCTCACCCCCTCGGTCGGCCTCACGGTCGGCCTCGCCCGCCCGGTCGGCCTCACGGTCGGCCTATGCTCTCCCCCCACCGATCGGATCCATCTTCCCTCTTATTATTCCCTTCGTTGGACTAAAGCTGCACTCGGGAATGGGGGACTACTGACAGGGTTAGGCCCACAGGGACCACGGCCCATCATGAGTAAACCCAAGCCCACCAATTAAGCCCCATTGCTCAACCCGGGTGGTAAAACCCAGCATCACTGGAAGCCAACTGGACAGGGAAGACCAATGACATTCGGACACGCGGCGGATGCAGGACAGGCCACGTCAGCAGACAAAGATCTGCAGAGTTATTGCCACAGCACATCACCATTAATGCAATCCATCAGAACATTTATTGCGACAACACTTCTCAGCCGGCACGGCACCTCCTCACCCTGAACAAGGCAAATCACGACACAAGCTTTCGGCGGGGGAAAGCCCAGAATAGCAGAGGTAACGAAATGATTACCAAAGGATATAAGCAAGGAAAAAGGAGAAAAGAAGGTTAAGTTTTCTACCTCTCTCTCTCTCTCTCTCTCTACGTTTTGCCTATCACCCTTTCTAATTCACACACCGGAGGGTTCGCCGGGGGACTACCCCGTCTCCCGATTGAACTTGCTTGCAGATTTTCCAGTGGACCTGAGGAGCTTGGATCGGTCCAGCCCATACACGACGACACACAGTATCATCATATATAAATTAAAAAATGCAATACTAATATACTTCTCTTTTCGTCTCTCAAATTATGAAAAACAAACAAACAAACAAAAAGAAGAAAGAAAGGGAAAAGAAAAAAAAATTGGTAGCTTATGTGTAAGTTATAATAGGTAAATTTATTATTCAATAAATCTTATGATAATTAATGACGTTATTCATTAAATATTATTAAAAAAATTATTAATTGTTAATTTTCAATTGCAGTTTAAAAATTGTCATAAAAAATATCACTAATTATAAATTTTAGTGACAGTTTAAAAAAATCATAACAAAAAATGCATTAATTTTTAACTTTCAGCGATAGTTTAAAAAATTCATCACAAAAAAAAATTATTAATTATAAGTTTTAGCGATAATTTATAAAAATTATGATAAAAAATCATTAATTATTAATTTTTAGTAATATATATGTATAAAAAATTATTACAAAATATTATTTTTAATAACAATTTTATTAAAATTTATTTTTAATAGTACTCGATAGAAATGTACAATTATTGGTAGTTTTCCTAAAAATAAAAAAATGGTTAGTAACCATAAACGACGTCGCTCCATCTGGCTGGAGTTGGCCAACACAGAAGCGGCCTCCGTATTAGCGCCTGTTTGGTTAAAAGCATTATCGATCAGATTCGAGCATAGCCCAGGTGAAGAAGGGTAGAGAGAGAGAGAGAGAGAGAGAGAGAGAGAGAGAGATGGGTTACGTTCTGAGAGTGAGAATGGCGTCGTTCTTCGCCGGCGCCGCAGCGGCATCATTTGTGGGTATGTACATCCTCCACCAGGATTACCAGGTTGCTCACCACTCCATCTCTCAACAGGTTCACATACTTCTCTTCTAAATCCATCCTAATTCCCTCTTCTTATCAATTTTCAAACCTTAATATGCTAGTACTCTAACTGTACTTGTTGGGTTTGCAAAGCGCTATGAATTTGGTGAGAGATTGATCTCTCTCTCAGTTTCTTTTCTATTTTTCTACCTCAATCCTTTTGATTTTTCTGGTTTTATGGTGATGAAACCCTAATAAAGAGATTTGTGTACTATATTTACTCTGTTTTTCCTATGTTTATGGTAACTTAGAAATTAGTGGTTATATTAACAAGAAATGGGTAATTGTTGGGATTTTGACACAACTTTATGTTATCCTATTCTTTTGCTACATTGGAATTTCTCCAATGGTGAGGTATAAGGGTTGCTATTGCTCAAAAATGGCATCAAGTTCAAATTTGGCACCAGTTTTAGCTATAGCTATCTTGTCAGCTTAACAAAACTATTCAAAATCACTATCCATCTTCCTAATTGTATTCTAGAAACACTGTTCATCTCCCCTAAAAAAATAGCAGAAATCGACAAAAAAAATTTCAATGGCACTTCCATCAAAAATTAAGATTGATATTTGCAAAACAAAAGGACACACAAATTTAAGTAGGGGTATTAAAAAAAACTGGTGAAACCAGTAAACCATTCAATTCGGTTCAAACCATTGGTTTAGTATGGTTTTTATTAGTTTCGATTTTGGTTTCGGTTACCCATTCCAAGGCTTTGGTTATGGTTCCGAACCGAACCGTGATATATATATATATTTTTTTAATTTTTTTAAATACTTTTTTATATAAAAATAAGAATATAGAAGTTAATAGTCAAATTTCAATACTAGTCTTGATTGAAAAATTGAAGGGCTCTAACCAATTTAACTAAACAAATTATTGTTAGTTTATTTACTCTTATAAAATATACATCATATTTCTTGTTATATAAAATTTTTAAAATTGTAGAACCAAACTGAACTAATCAATTTCTATGGTTTGATTATGGTCCGGTTACAAAGGTTCAATGGTTCAGTTACAGTTTCAATTTTCCTGAAACTCTAAAGCAGGACCAATCCAATCCACGAACACCCCTAAAAATAAGTATAGAAACAAAAACCATATAATTTCACATATAGAATGGATCAAGAACAAAATTATTAAAAAAATGAAAGATTAAGCACAAAAATATCAGCACAATTCAACAACTCAAATTATTATGTTCCTCAAATCTTTCTCTATGATTATGTCTTGTGCTATTTTATTTTGCAATATATAACTTTAAATTAAATTAATAAAGTTTGATTATGTAGTATTTTGAAATGGTTGTTGAAATCGGAGAATAAATGAAAGAGAAAGTTTGTTGTGGCGAAGTTACTATTGAGAAGCCACATTGCTAAAATGTAGTGTTTTCTCACTATCTATTGCTAAAAGACAGTAATAGCTAGCCATTTAGCTATTGAATCATTGGAGATGACTTAAAATGCTTCAGAAGCCATGTCTAGAAAGCTTTAGAAAGCAGATAGTATAAAATCAATCAGCCATGCTGCGTGGTTTCCAAAAATCCTCTCTGAAGGGGGAAAAAAGAATTGCTCAATATCCTGTTTGAGATCTCAACTGTATGACTAGCGAAAAGAATATTCAGGGAATCGCCAAGGCATTAATTTCTTTCTTCCTTAGACTAGTTTAGTCAATACATGGCTATGAAAATTACTATTGATGGATTTGATTTCCAGTGGAGACCTAACCATTCCTTTGATACGCTAACTTTAAATCTTCAACCTTGTATTTTTTTCTTGATGTATTGAAGGAGCAATGTCTCTTAAGTAGATGACAAGCATGGAGTACCTCTGTTGTATGCAGCTTGTAGAGATTTGGTCTCTAACCTTGTGAAGATGGCAGGCTTTGGGGAGAAAGAGGATAGTGTATTTGTACTGTAGGTGAAATTTGAGTTATGTTTATCTTAGGATGAAATTCTTGAACTCGGAATTATGAAAATAAGTATTATGATTTTAAAATTTTTCTTAATTTTATTTCTTGAAGTTGGAATCTATCCATATTAGTTGGAATTAATGGTTACTACTAGGGATCATTGTTTGTTGTAGTGGTCAAATTCTTGGTTGCCAAACATGAAAACAAGGGTTCGAGTTTGAGAGCATCCATTTTGTGCATCTATGTCAGCAGTTAGGTCTATGTCTAGTCTACCCCTTCCAACACCCTCAATTATTGGGGACAAAAATTGGGAGATGGCCTTTGTAGTGGTAAACCTTCATTGGTATAATTTGAAGATGATCCATATGGATATCACCTATGAAGCATGGACACTCTAAAATCAGTGCCGTGGTAGTGTCCGACACGCGGACACGCCAGGGACATGGGGACACGCCGGAGACACTTACGGGACACATCAGATGGCTTGTCCTTTTAATTTATTGATTTTTTTGAAGGGGATATGGTGGGGACACACGTGTCCATATGCGGACACAACGGAGCTCACTTTTTTTTTTTTTTTTCCCTTCTTCTTTTGCCTCTCTTATTTAGTGCTTTTGTGAAGAATATTATTGGATGTTGAATGTCTTCCCCTTCTCGTCTTAGTTCTTGTTATCGTTTATTATGATTTTTTTGTGAATGGATGATTTATTAATTTTTTAAATGTAGTGGTTATGTTTATTGAATTAATGTTACTATGTTAGTATTTGTTAATTTTAATTTAGGATGAATGTAATATGAATCTACATAACATATAAAAATATATATATAAATAAATTTGCTGTGTCCCCGCCGTGTCCGTGTCTCCATTTTTTGAAAATTGCCGTGTTCCGTGTTGGTATCCGTGCCTTTGTCCATGTCCGTGCTTCATAGGATATCATCTATAATGCACAGACACGGACACGGACACGGACACGGACACGGACACGGACACGACACGGATACGCGGACACGCAAATTTCAAAAAATGGTGGATACGACACGTTGGAGATATGCTTAATATATATAATTTTGTTTATTTATTATATGTCTAACATAAAAAGAAAATTATTGATTCTTATACAATTACAATAATAATAAGATCAATAAACACATTTCTTAAATTTTTTTAATAAAAAATGAGTTTTTTTAAACAAAAATAATTTATTCTATGAATTTTAGGCTTAACAAACATGAGGATAAAAAAAAAAGAAAAAAAAAAGAGGAAGGAGACAAATCAAGAAAATAAAGGAGGAGAGAGAAACAAAAGAGAGAGAGAGAGAAGTGAAATCAGGAAAAAAATAAAAAAAGAGAAACACGAGAGTGAAATCAAAAAAGGGAGAGAGAATCAGAGAAGACGAAGAGGAGAAACAGAAAAGGGAAGAGAAGAAGAAGAAGAAGAAGAGATAAGACGAAGAAGAATACCTCAGGGCTTTTTTGATTGATCTGAATAGGTTAGGGCTTCTTTCTCTCCCTCGATCTCTTTCTCTCTTTCTCTCTCTCTCTCTCTCCAACAGTTAGGGCTTCTTCGATCCACCTGCTCGTGTCTAGAAAATGTCACGGTGTGTCCATGGCGTGTCTGACTGGAAAAATTCAAAAAAAAAAAAAAGGGGACACGTTAGAGAGTGTCGGACATGTATCCACAGCGTGTCTGTGTCCGACACTTGTACACAGGCCCTGGAGACATGTCAGTGCTTCATAGGATATCATCAACTCCTCCCGTTCGTAGATTTTAAGCCATTATGTATTGCCACATACTACACAATAACAAATTAAGTGTTTCTTTCTTTTTATTTCTTATTTTCATCTTCTCTGGTGAAGGATCACCTGCATATTATTAGGCCCCGTTTGTTTTGGGGTGTAGAGGGTGGGATGGGATTAGGATGGAGGTGGGGCCCATTTAGTGTTGTGTTTGTTTGTAGAGTTGGGGAAGGGATTAGGATAGAGGAGGGGATTAAGATGGAGGTTGGAAGGGGGATTGGGATGGAGGAGGAGGAGGAGGAGGAGGTGGAGGTGGTATTAGAAAAATAGTGAGAGGACTAGAAATTTTTTTATTTTTTACATGTTGGGCATTTTTTTTGAACATTAATGTTTAATTTTTTGTATTTTTTTATTTGTTTTATTATTTTATATAAAAATAATTTAACAATTCTTACACTAACAACTATCATAAAAACAAATACAATTTTATTTAATCCCCTCACTATTAATCCCCTCACTATGAATCCCCTCCATTCTATCTTTGAAAACAAACGGGGCCTTAAGGTTGTTAGGATGGCACTTTGTCAAGTAGAATTGAGATGGTTCATTTCAACTACATATTCCTAATTAGTATACAGTAAAGATTGCACTTTACATAACTTGTTTGCGCAGATGAAAGGACTGAATGAGTCTCTGGATGGACGCATATCTGCTCTGGAAAAGTTTAAGGAGATGGAAGCTTCAAAACCTGTGGAAGCGGCAGAATAGATGTCTGAGGGTCTGCTGCTAGCCTTTTATGTTGCAGACTTGCAGGTCCTGTTCTGGAGGATTCCTCTTTTTTCCTCTTTTTTTTCTTTTTAAAAAAATTTTACTTCACTATTTCATGTCAATAATTGCACACCAATTGCTCTTATGATATTAAACTCTCACATTGTGCAAGAATCATCTTTGTTTATTTGTTAATGAACACAGAAAATGTAGCTTCTCAAAATTATGACACCTTGCTGGATGGTTGAGCAATCTTTTCTATTAGTAATATACACAACACTTGGACTACTAGGATTGCCAGAAGAAAATTCACATGTGTTGGATTCACTCTAAGGGGAAATTACCATCGTCGTCAATAGTATTGGGACTGGAGCTACTAAACTCCAGCCAATGTGTGAACCATAGAACACATTTTGCCTGAGGTTTATGATTTTCAACCAGAAGAAGTTTTATGCAGGGACTTCTTTAGAGTATTGATAGCTGCCAAGATTTCTGTAGAGCTTATTTTCGTTCTGAGCCCCCATCGCCACCTAGCACAGCCAGCAATGGTGCCCGGGTTGGAGCTACGTATGTCATAGTGGTATCCATGTGTTGCTAGGGAGAAAACACTTTGAGTTTCTCAAATCTCTACCAGAAAAATATATAAACTATCTAGCATTAGAATAATGGTAGGAGTAACCATAACTGATGAATAATGACAGGATCAAAATGAATCACTTGAACCTGTTGAAGAGCAATTCAAGTACAGGAACATACTGTTAAACCATTCAAAAGCTAATTTTGGATATGATGAAACCATTGTTGTCAAATTGGGAATCGTTTTGTAAAAATAGTGTAAAATTTGCTTTATTTAATATAAGACATAATTTTATATATGTGTTTACATACAAGGAATAAATATTAGGGTTAATTACATGGACCTCCCTGAGATATCTGACAATTACAAGAACCTCTGTGGTTTTTGAAATTAAACAGGCTCTCTTTACTTTTGCTGACAGTATACACATGCCCCTCCTTCATTTAGCTGATAAAGAAGGTAACAGAAATATCTTATGTTAGCAATTTTTGGCCTCTTAATACCAAAATTACCCTTATTCCCAAGCATCCCAAAATATTCTCTCTCAACCAAACACTAACCTTTATTCTTTCTTCACTGTACTGTCGTCTCCCATGCCTCCTTCCCCCATTTTATGTAGCAACATCAACACACACCACCGCCACCACAACATTCTTTGTGTGTGTGTCTTATTGTAACATCACCACCACCTCCTTCTTTCGAACCACAACAACACCAATGCTACCACCTATCTATATGGCCACACTCATTCCACCTCTACTAGACTACGTTCTTTGCCACACCCACAACCACCGCCTCTACCAACCACCAAATTATCAAACCATAATAATAATAATAATAAAATCAACACAACAATTGCAAAGAATTATCCACCTAATGCCTCTCTTTTGCATTTTGTTGAACACCATATGAGCTTGCCCCCAACCCCTTCCACAAGCCTTTGTATGTTCCAAAACCAAAATCACCACAAAAGAACATCTTCAAATGGTCTTAAAATTCCATTCGCACACACAATTTACTAAAACGGTTATGTGCATAAGCGCGAGCATGGCCATGCACACATATATAGAGAGGAGGAAGAAGAGAAACAATAAGTCCCTTAACCTCCACCGCTACCTGACTGCCGCACCACCAGCTACTTGTCCAATCTTAAAAAACCTAGAAAATGTTTACCGGTTCTTGTTCCATAAAACCTTTGTGGTGGACTCATCTTGAGGGGTGATTCTATTTGCACCCAAATAATAATTCAGTACTTCTAACGAAAATTTTGAAAATTTCTATTTCTACACACCTACGTATCTCAGTACACATCACATATGAATTTAATTAGGTATTATTTGTCTTATTTCACACATTACATATTTCAATTATAACCTTTAACAAGATGATAGATACTCTTGCGTTCACCACAATCTTCTCTTCTCTTTATGCCAATGTCTTAGTACCATCTCCACCTTAACCGATGCTACTGACAGAAACCCATTTGAATCACCAGGTCTTAGCTACTCCACTCCTGTCAAATTGCACCATTTGAGCCATGTATCGCAAGAATGCACTGATTCCAGAGACTTCCAGATTGGTTTATCTGTCCATACCCTACTTCTAAAGATTGATTTTGCTGGGTTTATCCCCTTATGGAACAAGCTTCTAAATTTGTACTATAAATGCGATCAGTTTTTTATTGCTCATTGAGTGTTTGATAAAATGTCTAAAAGAGATGTTATTTCATTCAATATGATGATTTCGAATTGTGTTCATCGTAATTATTGTCTCAAAGCTATCTCTTTTTATTAAAATTATTTTTCGAACAAAAATAATAATTTCGACAATTGATTTCCGACAAAAATTAAAAAAAAAAAAAAAATCAGTAATGGTTTGCTGAAGAGGGCTTTCTTAGAAAGCAAAGCTTGCTGGAAAATCAAACTGGTGGGTTTGCGACGATGGCAATAGAGGCGATGATGATGAGGAAGAAGATACCATTTGATTTTTGTTATCATCTTCCTCTATGTTGTTCTCTGTTGGATTCGTAACCGAAACAAATTAAATTGATTATAAAGAGAGGAAAAAAACAAGAGGGTTTGTGGGTTTGTTTGTTGTTGTTGGTGGTAGAGAGAGAGAAAGAGAGAAGAGATGGATGGGTTGGTTAGGGTTTTGATATCTATTATGGTTATTTTATTTTAAGGTATAATTGTCATTAAAATAAAATTTCATTAAGTGTGTGCACTAAAGTAAAGAGGTGTATGGAAATAGAATTTTCTTAAAATTTTAGTTCCTATTATACTCTTATATAAATTTATTAACAAGGACAATGAATATTAAATTTCTAAAATATAATATTATTTTTTTATTGACTAATGCTATATGCACCAATTAGTGCACTAACTAGTGTATCAATTGATAATGTGACATAATTTAAGATATTTTTGATATTTGTAATTTGTATAATGAGTGAGGTTAATAATAATGTCATAACTAGCATTGATACACTAATTAGTACACTAATTAATGTATGTAGTACCACTCTTTTTTATTGTGGTACACTCTAATCACATATTTTTTATATTTAAATTTTTTCATATCCTTCTCAAAATTTTAATTATTTTCTCTTCATTTTTCTATTCCTTCTAAAACTCTAATCCCCTCTGCCAAAACATACGCGTTTATTACCTATTCTTTCTAGCCTTTTCAGCAAGTGTCTTGAACTTGGAACTTGGAAGAATTGTCAATGGCATCCTTTTCCTCCTCCAATCGCCTCTTCTTTCTCCACTTCTCGAGGCTTCTATGTATGCAACAGCCTCTATCTTACCTCATGATTGGGATGTCGAGGATCTCATTACCAACGGAACCTGTGGATTCGCTGAAATCAATGGTGAATGATTTATTAGAAAATTAATAATCATAAAAGTTAATTTGTGAAAAAAAAAAAAATGTAATGAGAGTAAATTATAATCATAAATAATTAGGAGATTATTAGAATTTTTTTTGAAGTGTTTGTATTTTAATTAGTCTATAAGATATTCTTGTATTTTAATAAGTCCTATTATTTGAATATTTGATCTATCAAACCCTAATTCTCATATTTAAAGTATTTGAACGGTTAGTAATTTGGTGATGTGAATATTTATATTTTACAATGTGAATATTCACATTGACGTGTAAATGTTCATATTGACGGTGTGAACATTCACATCACGAAATATTTATATTGTAAATGTGGATATTATTAAGGGTATTTTGGTAACTATGTCACTCATAGGACTTATTGGAATATAAAAAAATAATGTAAACTAAATAGAATATAAATAGGTAAAAAATTATGAAAAAGTACCCCTAAATAATTTAATAGGAGGGTACTGAAAAATTAAGCATATTAAATAATTTTTTAGGTATAAATAGAATCTCCCATCTTGAGCCCACTTCGAAAGTACCATTTCTTTTTTTTTTTTTTTTTTTGGGCAAAAGTTATGGCTACCTATATTTTATTTATATTTTTTGCATTTATTATTTTTTCAACCAACCTTAATATGAATAAATTACAAATACATTTCTTAAGATTTGTTTAAAATACGAATTACCTCTTGTGATTTTAAAAATTATTATAACTCATTGTTAAATTTTTTTATAATAGAAAAAAATAATTTTTTAACTATTCTCCTAGTGCAACAATAAAATTTTCAAAATTGTTAATTAAAATATATTTATGATATTATTAAAATTTGTTAATTGATTAACTTATTAATAAAGGCATCATTTGTTAACCAATTAAAAATTTAAAAGGACAAAATGTAATTTTAAAAATCCCAAAAAATAATTTATATTGTAATAAAGGATGAGAATCCCTTTCAATCCAGATTTTGGATTGGAGAGCGATGCTTGGACCTGTGAGGCCCACCACAGCCCCGTTTTTGATGATTTAAACCATTCATTTTATTGGGTACTTTGCGTACTTCATCTACAAAAAAAAAACTAGGTCGATTCCATAATTATAACCTGTTTAATTTTTCACTAAAAAAATAGACAATAATTGTATTTTTAAAAATAAATCATACATTTTTTTAGTGACAAACGCAATAAATTGAACAAGTTATAGTTCACTACAACATATAAGAGTTTTAGAGACCAAATATTTTGGTCACTAAAAGTGAAAATTTTGTTGCAAAAGACATTTAGGGACCAATTTCCATCGTCATGAGGATAGTCGCTAAAAGATCGTCCCGAAAAGTCAAAAACAAGGCATTTAGCAACAAAATTTTGAAAATGTCACTAATAAATAGACTTTTAGGGACAAAATAATTTGGTCTCAAAATAGTTTATTTTTTGAGACAAAAAATTTGGTCCCAAAAGGATAAAAATTCATCACTAATGTCCAATTTTTGTTGTTAAAAATATAATGACGACACTTTTCGCAACAAAATTATTTGATCCCTAAAAAATAATTGTTCCTAAATTATGGTCTCTAAAACCTTAATTTTTTTATAGTGGTTATCAGATTGATCTAATTTTTTTTTGATGAAATAGAGAAATGTCCAACAAAATGAACGGTTCGAATCATCGAAACGGAACCTGTGGTGGGTCCTACGAGCCTAAAGAGTGCTATCTAGTTCAAAATATGGACGGGAGGGAATCCTAATCCTTCAATAAATTTCAAGAAGGAAAATGGAGGAGACCCCAGCACTCCCAGCGGGTGCTGATTGGTTCAATTTTTTTTTTCCTTCTCTCTTTATCCCCCACGTGTATGTGGGGGTGGTGGGGGTCACCCCCTACTGGGGGTCTGTAGCAGTGCTCTTTCAAGAAATATATTTGTAGTCACTACAACATATAAGAGTTTTGGTCTCTAAAAGTGAAAATTTTGTTGTAAAAGACATTTAGAGACCAATTTTTATCATCATGAGGATAGTCGCTAAAAAGGTCGTCTCGAAAAGTCAAAAATAAGGTTTTTAATGCAAAATTTTGAAAATGTTACTAACAAGACAAAATAATTTAGTTTCAAAATGGTTTATTTGTTGAGACAAAAAATTTAATCCCAAAAGGATAATAATTCATCACTAATGTCTAATTTTCGTTGCTAAAAATATAATGACGACACTTTTCGTAACAAAAATATTTAGTTTCTAAAAAATAATTTTATCCTTAAATTTTGATTTCTAAAACTTTAATTTTTGGGAAAACTTTAATTTTTGGGCAAACTTCATTTTTCCCCTTGTGGTTTGGGTCGGGTGTGGAAGGTTGACATTCGAAAATCGCCACATAACTCCCGCGTGATTTGTGAATTAAAACACACAGTTAGCTTTTCCATCCAAATTAACGGGCTGTGAGGTTCACACGCCCATGAAGAGAGTAAGCTATGTTTTTTGACCAAAATACCCCCGACACATCTTTAAATTTACAAAAGCTTGCCATTCTTCTCCCTCCTCTCTCACAGCTCCAATTCAGAACAAATCACTAAAATGAACTAACTATACACCAAAAACAATTTCGAGACGTGCATCATAAATCAATCAAGACATTCCAGAAAGCAAAGTACCTGGACAATTATTTAATTCTCGTTCAAGAAGCTTCATGAGTTTGTCTCTCCATATGGCTGTGCAAAACAATAATCAGTGATGATAGATTCTATAACAAGAGAGTATTAGCAACATGAATTGAAGTCAAGCGAAATAACAGGAATTTGTAACTGGTCAACCAAAAATACACTGAAGTTTTCTATTCGCGCTAAAACACCTGCATCGCTGTATCTTTCCTCTTTGACAGCTAAATTCATGTTCCTCACCAAATCTAATTCCTCAGCTAGTAAATCTGGACCATCTGCAGGACTGGATATGATATAACTCATGCTTAGAGGCACAACAAAACCCACATAGTCAAAATACGGTTCCCTGAAGTATGCAGAACCAATACCTGTCTAAAGATACATCATATATGGACTTTGCATCCGGCATTCTGCCAATCTCGTAAGCAATTCTAACGCCATCTGTCAAAACAATTTGTTTATTTACATATATGGGTGCCTGCATATGTCAAATTGTAATCACAGTTAGTGGTGGCTCAAAAGAAGCAAAATAATTGAAGTGATTCTTGAGGAAAGCAACATTGGCTTATTTAATTAGAAGGATCCAATTCAGGTTAGCAGATGAAATAGTTAAAGGCAATGTTTATGAAGATAGATGAAATAGTTAAAGGCATTTTGCCCATCCCATAAGCAATTCTAATGCCATCTCTTCTTCTTCTTTTCTGTCTGTGTGTATATATATATATGTGTGTGTATTTGCAGGTTTAAAAGAGAGAAGAAGACGGGGGTATAAAGGTAAATTTACACGTTCTGTTAATAGAAGTTAGTGTGCGTTTTAGTCCACAAACCACATGGGGGTTATGTGGTGATTTCCGAATGTTAGGGGATAATCCGCACCCGGCTCAAACCACAAGGGGTAAAGTGAAGTTTGCCCTTAATTTTTTGCAGTGAGTGTATTGTTAAAATATTAAGTTGAGTCTCAAAATCACACCAGTTTAAAAATAATTGATATAAACTACGTTCATTTTTTTAAGAAAAACAACCAAAACATATATATTGAGCTATGAAAGTGTATATATAAATTTCAAGCCTTCGTCTTCTATGTGAGAGAAATATCAAAGTGGATATGGATCAAACAACAATTGAGGAAGACAACACCACAACTGATACTGCTAGTATTGAGAACCTGGATGGTTTTCAAGGTGAAAATAGAGATGGTGTCAATCAAGACCGCGTAATTGATGTGTTCCCTCCTTCCTTCTCTCTCTATTTTAATCTTACTAGTTGTTTGAGATTAATTTTTTAACTTTTTTTTTTTTTCGTTCTTAGTGATCTTTTTTTTTTCATTCTTCTCCACCCATCCCTTTCCCTAGCAAATAGAAAGAAATAAAGAAATTATAAAATGAGAAAGAGAGAAATTTCGGTGACTTATCACCTTGCTAACTCTCTAACTCCATGCTTTCTCTCTATCTTCTTGTGACTTGAACTAGCATTTACAAAATAGAAAATCGATTAATTACACATAGCACCCCGTATTTTATCAAAATCTTACTTTGATTTTTTTATTTTTTTTTGTTTTCTTAATCAAGCCATTTTTAATGCCATACAAGAATTTGCTATATATTGTTCAAATCTTTTAAGCTCATCCACTAGTTAAACATGATTCAGATTCCAATAGGCAATCATGAAGAACACAATGGAAGAGTAGTCGTGGATCATCTGAATGCCACAGGAGGCAACGATCATCATCATGACTGTATAGTTCCAAATAGACCGATGCTTGAATATGTTCACCTCCCAATCAAAGCCATGTTGATGACATTCTTCACTTTAATAGCAGGCTGTGCAATTGCAGCTCTTTGCGCTATAAATGACCACCATGTTGAAAGAATTGAAAAGCCTAGACTCGGACTTAGAGATTTATTTCACCTTAACAAGTTTCCCAATGATTTCTTCACCATTGTGTTATTGACAATAGCTTTTGCAGTGAGTTTGCTTTTCACGGTTCTTTCAATTTGGTCAATGATTGAAGAAAGGTCGTTTTGTTACCGTGCACTTTTGTGTGGTGCTGTGATTGCGATCTTTTTCAGTTATGTTTCCACATTGAAGGTGAAGGTGCCAAAATTCTCATTAGGTCGCATTCCAAGCTTTTGGCTAGTATGGATGTATGGCTTTTTTTCGTCTTATTGGCTTTTCTAGTATTGGCTTTAATGTTCAAGGTGTCACGTCGAATTTGCTTTGCAGATCACCAACTTGAAAACGCAACTTAGATTACATATATATAATCAAGTTCGTCATTTTTCTCGAGTTAGAGAGACATCTAGTTCGTTTCTCTCCATATGAAGAAAAATCGGATCCTATATAGAATTAAACTATAAAAAAAAAAGTATTTAAAAAATATGCATGTTAGCACGGTGGCTTTTGTCACGACCCGCTCCCCGTACCCAAGGGTTAAGCATCGTGATGGCCAGTAACTAAGGTTACCTCCGGCCAATTCTAAAACAGATCAATAAACGCAAGCGGAAGTAATATTTAAATAAGGGTACCAAAATAATCATTGGAGCTTCTATTTTTATTACAAAATATATTGATAAAAAATGCTGATATTTACATATATAAAAAATATCATAAAAGTGTTGTGTGTGTCTATTCCGCAGCCCCGCATCTAAGACTTTCCAAAAGCTATTTCTGAATTGCATGTTTCCTGAAAATTGGAAAAAAACTATAAGCACATGGCAGAGTGAGAAATATTATACCAAGAGTATAAGGGACACGAAATAACCATGGATCGTTAGTTAGGCCAAAACATTTATATAAACAAATCATTTAAGTAGCAGAAACCATTTAAGTAGCAGAACTTAAATACATAAATTATGTAAGTAAATGACCATAACCACGGTACAGAACAGAACAGAACAGAGGTCACTGAAGTCACAGTCAGAATAGAGGTACAGATTCAAGAGGTGGTTCGAACGGATTCTAGAGGTGGCTCCCACAATAGTGTAGCACTTAGTTCCGCACAGCACTTTGCTCCGCACAGAACAGAGGTCAATGGATCCATGACAAACAGAGGACCACAGAGTGATCAAACAGAGGCCAATGGTTATTTAAGTCCCCCAAGGCGTGGGACTCCCGTGGTGGTACTTACAAAATATAATTGTATATAAGGTCATAGCCAAATATTCTTTAAAATATAAACAAACATATCCATGGGTTTCTTTTTAAGAAAATAGGGTTCAGAAGATAAACCACGTAATTGAAATCTTTATAAAACATAACTTTTATTAATATTAATAAAATATAACTTGTATAAAATAGATTTTGGTAAGTCAAAACATATGTAAAATACATTTTGGTGGGTCAAGGTATAATATAACTCACCTTATCATTAATACCTTACTCTCCTTTCCACTATCAAAGATCCTTTTTAACTTCCACCATTTTTTCCTTTCTTTCCTTTTCTTTTTCTTTTCCTTTCTTTCCTTTTCTTTTTCTCCAGGTCGTTCAACTCTCCCAATTTATAAGGAATTGAATTCGTAAGGCCTAAGGAAACTGTCACGCGTCCCCCCTTATTAATTAATCCAAGCTTATCTCCAAGCTAATTTAATTATTTATTTATATTTTCACCCCTAAATTTTTAATAATTATATTATTTTACAAAATTAAGTATAATAATATATAATAAATCATATATTTTCTTACCTGAGATTAAATAATATTAGTATAAATTCTATAGCATAATTAAAAATTTGGGTTGTTACAATCTTTCCTCCTTTTAAAATTTCGTCCTCAAAATTTACCATGTGTAAGCTATCCGCTGCGCACTCTGATAAATATATGTTAGATGATTAATCTGATAGAAAAATAGGACCTCAAAAATTTTTTTTTACCAAAAATGACTTACTGTCTAGTTGTCAAAAATAGATTTGGTCCAAAATGAAAAAATAATGGGTGACTTGAAAAACTTTTCATTTATTTTGTTTACGATAAAATAAATAAAAATTAGAATATAATGACAGAATCATATACAGGAGATGAAACTTTCATTAATGGGAAATAATTTCAAAATTTTAGTATCTTTATAATTTGAACTCACTTTTTAAAAAAAATATCGAAATAAATTTTTTTTTTTTAATACTGAACTGAAAATTATATGGATTTAATTATATTATAATTTTGGTAGGTGCTTGAGCCCAACATCCTTCTTTTCTTGTCATTCTTTTACTGTAAAAAATACAAATTATATCTAATATCGTTCAGAAATTAGGCACACTAAAAAAAAAAAAATTTATCTATATATATAATCATATAAAATTATAATATAATTAAATCGACTAATAAAATGTAATATGTAGGAATTAATTACCCACTATCCCACTTCTTAAATGTGCATGTGTCCTATACTCCAATGATGATTTTTTTTTTCTAAAAAAACCATTGCTCTGATACCACTTGTCACGACCCGCTCCCCGTACCCAAGGGTTAAGCATCGTGATGGCCAGTAACTAAGGTTACCTCCGGCCAATTCTAAAACAGATCAATAAACGCAAGCGGAAGTAATATTTAAATAAGGGTACCAAAATAATCATTGGAGTTTCTATTTTTATTACAAAATATATTGATAAAAAATGCTGATATTTACATATATAAAAAATATCATAAAAGTGTTGTGTGTGTCTATTCCGCAGCCCCGCATCTAAGACTTTCCAAAAGCTATTTCTGAATTGCATGTTTCCTGAAAATTGGAAAAAAACTATAAGCACATGGCAGAGTGAGAAATATTATACCAAGAGTATAAGGGACACGAAATAACCATGGATCGTTAGTTAGGCCAAAACATTTATATAAACAAATCATTTAAGTAGCAGAAACCATTTAAGTAGCAGAACTTAAATACATAAATTATGTAAGTAAATGACCATAACCACGGTACAGAACAGAACAGAACAGAGGTCACTGAAGTCACAGTCAAAACAGAGGTACGGATTCAAGAGGTGGCTCGTATGGATTCTAGAGGTGGCTCTCACAATAGTGTAGCACTTAGTTCCGCACAGCACTTTGTTCCGTACAAAACAGAGATCAATGGATCCATGACAAACAGAGGACCACAGAGTGATCAAACAGAGGCCAATGGTTATTTAAGTCCCCCAAGGCGTGGGACTCCCGTGGTGGTACTTACAAAATATAATTGTATATAAGGTCATAGCCAAATATTCTTTAAAATATAAACAAACATATCCATGGATTTCTTTTTAAGAAAATAGGGTTCAGAAGATAAACCACGTAATTGAAATCTTTATAAAACATAACTTTTATTAATATACTAATAAAATATAACTTGTATAAAATAGATTTTGGTAAGTCAAAACATATGTAAAATACATTTTGGTGACTCAAGGTATAATATAATTCACCTTATCATTAATACCTTACTCTCCTTTCCACTATCAAAGATCCTTTTTAACTTCCACCATCTTTTCCTTTCTTTCTCTCTTTCTTTTCTTTTTTTCCTTTCTTTCCTTTTCTTTTTCTTTTCCTTTCTTTCCTTTTCTTTTTATCCAGGTCGTTCAACTCTCCCAATTTATAAGGGATTGAATTCGTAAAGCCTAAGGAAACTGCCACGCGTCCCCCCCCTTATTAATTAATCCAAGCTTATCTCCAAGCTAACTTAATTATTTATTTATATTTTCACCCCTAAACTTTTAATAATTATATTATTTTATAAAATTAAGCATAATAATATATAATAAATCATATATTTTCTTAACTGAAATTAAATAATATTAGTATAAATTCTATAGCACAATTAAAAATTTGGGTTGTTACAGCTTTAGCATGTTTGTTTTGAGGGATAAGTGTATGGGATTGGACTATTAGTCCCACCGGACTAATAGTGCATTGTTTGTTTGAAAAATTCTGCTCCGAACTAATAGTCATCCCGGATTATTAGTCCCACAAATATGGGACTATCCTATCCCATGGGGGGTGTGGAATAGAAACCATGGGATTGGTATCTCATGGGATTATTTTGTGAAATTTCCATTTTACTCTCCATGCTATTACTTAGTAAACAATTAGAAAATGGTAAAATAGTCTTTTGAACATTTATAAATTATTTTTTTAGTGTTGTTAATTTAAAATTATATATTAAATAAAAAATTTAAATTATAAATTATAAATTAAATTTAATTAAAAATAATAAATTAAAAATTATGGCCTTATAAATTTTTTTTAGTGTTGTTAAAAAATTAAATTTACATATTAAATAAAATTATTTTTTTAGTGTTGTTAATTTAAAATTATATATTAAATAAAAAATATAAATTATAAATTAAATTTATTTAAAAATAATAAATTATAAATTATGGCCTTATAAATTAAATTTTTTTAGTGTTGCTGAAAATTTAATTTATATATTAAATAAAATTATTTTTTTATTGTCGTTAATTTAAAATTATATATTAAATAAAAAATATAAATTATAAATTATAAATTTAATTTAATTGAAAATAATAAATTAAAAATTATGGCCTTATAAATTAAATTTTTTAAGTGTTGTTGAAAATTTAATTTATATATTAAATAAAATTATTTTTTTATTATCGTTAATTTAAAATTATATATTAAATAAAAAATAAAAAATATAAATTATAAATTTAATTTAATTGAAAATAATAAATTAAAAATTATGGCCTTATAAATTAAATTTTTTTAATGTTGTTAAATTATGAATTATAAATTACAAATTTAAAATTATATATTAAATAAAAATTATAAATTACAAGGATACAATCGTCTTTTGAACATTTATCCTTCTCCATAATATCCCAAACAAACATGAGATTCAATAGAATAGTCAATCCAGACCTTTAATCCCATGACTAAACAAACATATGATACAAATTTAGTCCAACCAAATAGTCCAGGGACAATGTATTCCAGGATTAATAGTCCGATGGATTACAATCCCCCCTTATTCAGTCCGTCCAAACAAACGCACCCAATATTAGAGTCCTATATTATGTTAACATGCCATTGTTTTTGGATACATTTTTATAGTTTAATTCTACATATTATCCAATAATTATTTTTGTTGATGGTGTATTGCGATCTTCATTTGAAGTTGCAATCAAAACATTGCAATTTTCTCTTCCACTTTATTTGTTGGTTGTAAAAGTTGATGATAAATGAATGATTAAATGTCCCAATTATGTGGGCTTCCAGTGTTTACTCAACTTTAACTAGATGAGGGGACAATCAAAGCCCCAAGGTATGGGCTTGGCCCATATCCAAAGCCTGCCCTTATGGTCCCTATGCTTGAGGTTGGGCTTGGGTCTGAGCCCACTTGTGCAAGGACCAGGCCAGGCTAGAAGCAAAATAGGCCAGAACAAGGCATTGTTACACCTCTACTCAATTGGCCATCCATTGACACACTTAGCCATATATAGTATGACAGCTTTTTGAAAAATGCTTCATGTAAAATTTAAGATCTATTTACTCTTCGGCCCTTAATTTAATTTAATTATATATCTTCTGTTATTTACTAATTTGTTAGACCTATATTCATGGACTTTATAGGACTTACATTGGGTCATTATGTTGTGGATTTTCCAAGTTCATGATTGGCAAATTAGTTTTTGAAAAATGTAAGTGCACATAAATAAAACAAAGAAAAGAGCAGAGAAAGTGCAATGTACAGCTGAGATTGATCTTGGGTGTAGTGTGGGAAGACAAATCCCAGCCACAGAATGCACTTTTTGTGTTCTAATTTTGTGCACCTAACATTTTGTCAATTTTCAACTTGATCATCATGATAATGCATTTGTAATTGAGAGCATGCTAATAAAGAACAAGGGATAAGAAAATGTGTTCATGATTGTTGGAGGATTCATGAGCCACTACTCTACTATGATGGCTAAGAACTAAGGAAGCAGCACCAAAAACAGATGTTTTGCAGATAATTCCCACAGTTTAGCTATGGTGCATTTTATTTAGAAACAGTTTCAGTTTTCAAATACAATTCACGGGCAATGTTTTGCATATTTCAATGAAAGCCTACATGAATTTCACATGCTATAGTCTGCAAATACATATGTTGAGCCCGAAACACAAAAAACACTTTCATGAATTTCACACACTACTAGTCTGCAAATAGATAGGTTGAGCGCAAAACACAAAAAACATTTTCATGAATTTCACACAACTATTCTGCAAACAGATATGTTGAGCCCAAAACACAAAAACAAATGTCTGCATAAAGATGTGACAATTGGCTATATAGCCATTATTTTGAACACATATAAGTGCTTAAATTGAACAACCACACGTACTAAAGCAACACGAACAACCACAAGTAATATAACTTCAAGTGCTCACAGAAGACTTTTGCTTGAAAAGCCATAAAGTTTTCCTGCAGATGCCAACCAACAAAATGGGAATCGATATGAAGAACAGAGCTGGACCTTCATTGGGTGATACTGCCCTCAACGAGAACATATATGAACCAAATAGAGCCGAAATTGAGATATGAGGCCAAGGCTTTAGTGGGAATTCATGCAGAAGGAATATAATAATGCCCACTGATGCGATGAACACCATGGAATTCAACAACATGAGCGAGCGGGACATGATTGAATCATGTATATAGCAATCTTTGGAAGTGCTTCCAAGGAGGTGAAAAGGTACTTGGAAGGTTGTTGTTGCAAACAGGGTGGCTATCAGCAGCAAAACATTTCTGAATCCAATAATGCGCATAACAGTGCTTATTTCTGATAACCCGTTGGACAACCCTCTATGACTATAATCATCATTGTGCTTCATTTTTTGTGTGGTTAATTCCCTTGAGCCGTTGGACAATCCTCCATGACTATAATCATCATTGTGCTTGATTTTTTGTTTGGTTAAATCCCCGGCCATCATAGCCTTAGGTTCTTGACGGATCTTGCCAATTCCGATATGCATATTCTCTGATTGAGGTAGATCATATGAGCCATTGTCACCATAAACATCATTGTGCTTGATTTTTTGTTTGGTTAAATCCCAAGCTAACGTAGCTCTACGTTGTTGAAGGGTCCTATCAATTTTGATATCCATATTCTCTGATTGAGGTATATCATATGAGCCATTGCCACTATAAAGATCACTGTGGATGATGTTTTGTTTGGTTAAATCCCAATCTATCCCAGCCCTAGGTTCTTCACAGATTCCGTCAATTTCGAAATCTATATTTTCTGAATGAGGTAGATCATATGAGATGTCGAGAGCCACAGAACCACCAGGGTTCAAGGGAAGTGATACTTTTATAATCTGCAATTACATTTAACTGTGAATTTCTCTATTTGTGAAAGCAGAGCACGATAATATGAGAAACAACATACAAAAAAATGATGAAAAACATAGTCAAATATGCAGATTGTCTATTTTTTCTTTAATTCTTTATTATTATTTTTTTTTCAATTTTTCCTCAGTTTCTAAAACTATGTTTAGTTTGATGTAAAATATTTTTCTTTGACAAAAAAAAAAAAAAAAAAAAAACATTTTATAAAACTTTATAATATTTCTTATCCAGTGTTTGACTTATACCTTAAAGAAAAAAAAAAATCTCAGATAAATGGCATGAATAGAACAAAAAAAAACCTAACTTTCAAAGACAAGTTTTCAAGAACCCATAAACCCAGAAACATTTCAATTCAGAAGTCTCATAAATTCAATTCTATTAACCAAACATTTGAAAGAAAACAAAAAATAAAAAATAAAAAATTCTACTAAACACAAACAAAATCATAGTACTTGCCATTGACACATTTTATCGAATTCTTCAGGGACAACAAAAATTGATGACTTTTCACCAGTAAAACGAATAATCGATGGATAAAGTTCAGTAACTGAGATTAACAAGTCAGAGATTTAATTAAACAAATCCCAAAGAAACCAAGATCCAATTTCGGGTTTAGGGTATATGTGATGAATTGAAAGGAAGAGAAACAAATACCTGGAATTGTTTGCTTGAAGTAGAGAATTGAACAGCAGTTTTTCCCTTATAATCCTTCAAACTAAGAAGATAGAGAAAGTCAGGCCTTTCTCCAATAACCCATCTTAGCAAGTGCATAACAACCTCGATCTGGTTATGATTAACAGCCACATGAACACAAGTCCTCATTGTTTTCGCAGTCACCTCTTTCACAGCTTCAGGGCAATATTTCAAAATCAAATCTACAACACCAATTCTACCTTTCTGTGCAGCGATATGAAGAGGCGTGAATCCAAACTCGTTCTTCGCCAAACACGAGTCTTTGTTCTCTCGAATCAACTCTTCCACAGATTTCAAATCGCCGTCCTCACAAGCTTTGTGCAAAGTTTTCTTCATGCGAAAACAGAGTTTGATAGGCCGAATCACCCAGGAAAGTTCGTTCCTTACTTGGCGCTCCATAAGACGATGAAATTGATCATTGATCATCTTCGAAAAAACCTCAACTAATTGAAATCTCCCACTGCGTTCTTCGCTGTTGTCTGCATATGCATCGATCTCCATTTTCATCAAAGCGAGAGAGACAGACAATCGGGAATTTTTTCCAAGCTCGATCTGTTTGTTCGTAAGGATTCTGAGATGAACAATGTCTCCTACACTTCGTTCTTCAGAAGAAAATTAGTTACTATTCTCCTTTATTTCATTATAGTAATACTTTTTTAATTAAAATATAAATTAATTTTTACATGATCACACTTCAAATTTTCTAATGTTATGGCTATATTTTTCTTATAGGATTATCCGCCATAAATTATTTTGGAATTATAATTTAGACAAATAACATAAAACTAAAAGTAATTGTTGAAAAAATAATAATAATAAAATATTTATAATATTATAAATATTAATAATTAAAGTTATAAAAAAATTTAGTAATTTCCCATTATAATTTCGTGATAAGTTATTTTAAAACTGTTACTTACATAATTGTGAGAATATGTGTCATTAATAATGTATAACTATTTAATATTCAACCGTGCTACGTCGCTTGAAACTGAGCTGCCCCTAATCCCCGAACCAAAAACGACGTCGTTTCGTCGTTTTTGAAATTTTTTTTTTTTTTTTTTGCAGAAGAAAAACGAAGCTCAGAGAAGAAGAAGGAAGAAAGGAGGGAGGAAGGGAGGAGGAGGAAGGAGGGAGGGAGGGAGGGAGGAGGAGGAGGAGGGACTGGAGGGGGCATAATATTCGGGGGGAGAGGAGGAGGAGGCGGAGGTGGGGTGACGGCGGAGAAGAGAAGCTGCTGCTGCTGCTGCTGCTGCGACGAGAGGCGGAGGCGGGGCGACGGCAGGGAGGAGGAGCTGGCGGTGAGGCGACGAAGGCAGGAGGCGAGACGATCGGAGCTCTCCTCTCCTCTCTCTTTCTCCCTCTCTCGTCCTCTCCTCTTTCTCTCTTCTCTTTCTCTCCCTCTCCTCTTCCTCTCTGCAGACTGAAAATCGAAGGAAAAAAAGAAAAAAAAAAAACCTAATGCCCAAAACGACATCGTTTTGGGCATTAGGGGGATTAGGGGGTAGGGATTTTCGAGCTCTCAAACATTATTGTTTAATATTTGGGCCTGGCTTGGTCCAGTCCACCATCGGATTGGATCATGCTGTTGGGCCCGTGAGGGCTCATCACGGGTCCCGTTTTGAAAATCTGAATCGTTCAATGTGTAGAACTCGTCGAGTACTATATGTTTGTGAAAAATCACGTTGATTGGATATCGATAGCTATGTGATCAAAATAGTTTTTTATTAACTATTAATTTATTCACCATTCATTTTTTTTTTTATACAAAACTGATTTGATCACATAGCTATCGATATCCGATCAACGTGATTTTTATAAGATTATAGTACTCAACGAGTTCTACACATTGAACGGTTCAGATTTTCAAAACGAAACCCGTGGTGGGCCCTCACGAGCCCAACAGCACGGTCCAGTCCGATGGCAGACTGGACCAAAGCCAGACCCTTAATATTTTGTTAATCAATATTTACAAGGTATTTATTAACAAAATTCTATAAATATTTGTTCTCTTATTATAATAATTAAAGTATTATTAATGTATGTCCTTAAATCGGAGGATTTAGAACATTTCCAACTAGCTTTTTAAAAAAAGTTTATTGATTATCATAGATAATCCTTATCAACTTTTTCTCTGCAATAACTAACTATTTTAATAATAAAAACAAAATAGAATAAATATACAAAATAAACAGTAACATTAAAGTATATAGATAAAAAATTAGTTAAGTAAAATAATATACGTATATATATACATTTTTCATACTAAAACTAATAAAAAATGAAGAGTAACATTGAAAAAGTAGCATTAAAGTTGCTAATTATTAAATTTTAAACATTTCAATATTTATTTTAAGAAAACACATTAACAAAATTTAATTAATTATTCCTAAGTCAAAAAATAAGGGAGACTTATTTATAAGTCCTTTTTCAGACACTTATATTAGGTTAAGTGCTGTGTAATTTTTTTTATAGAGTCTCAAGTTCTATTTAAATAGGAATGTATTCCACAAAATTCTACATAAACATAACGTGACGTGACACTTACATAAACGTAACGTGACGTGACACTTACATAAACGTAACGTGACATGACACTTATATAAATGTAACGTAACGTGACACCTACATAAACGTAATGTAACGTGTCACGTTACGTTTCGCAAACTTAATGAGTTTTTATTTTTTTAAATTGAATGTGAAAATGTTGCTGGCTTATGTTGGTGTCACGTTACGTTTCATATAAATATGATCTATGGTAACATTCAATTTCCTATATAGGAAATTGAATATTGCTATAGATCATAGATGTCACGTTACGTTTATGTAGGTGTCACGTTACGTTAGGAAATTGAATGTTGCTATAGATCATAGATGTCACGTTACGTTTATGTAGGTGTCACGTTACGTTACGTTATATAGGAAATTGAATGTTACCATAGATCATAGATGTCACGTTACGTTTATGTAGGTGTCATGTTACGTTACATTTATGTAGATATGTCACGTTACGTTTATGTAGGTGTCACGTTACGTATAGGTGTCACGTTACGTTACGTTTATATAGATATGATTTATGGTAACATTCAATTTCCTATATATGGTTTTACTATTATTTATGATATTAACAACTAATATTGAAGGTATATGTGTCAACAAATTTTTCACAGGACTTATGGGAACATAAATTTTTTAGTAAGACTATATGTAACATAAGCCAAAAAGTCATCCCAAACATACTAGTTTTTTTGAGTGACTATTTTAGCAAAATAATCAAAAAATTACTAAATTAGCCTGTTCCCAAACGAGGCCTTAGATATAAAATTAATTGTTTAAGTCCAAGTTGGTTCGGATTACATGTGTGTTGTTTCTGCCAAATTTCATTTGCTTGTAGACGTGGAAATGTATTTGTTATTAATCAAACCGCGTGGAATTTTGTCATATCCGACTTTATTGTTTGAGAAAATAAAAAGTGCCCTTCCGGGCAATTGTTCCAACAATGCTACGTAGAGATAAGGTTTTGAACAATATATATAATAATATGAGATAAAAAAAAAGTTATATATTTAGGATAAATTACAATGACACTTCCTAAGGTTATTGTTTGTTCATATTTAAAAAATTAATTTTTTCTCCTTAAGATTTGTAATCTCATTAAAAATTGTGCCCCCTAAATTACTGATATCATGCTTTAAAATTTTTTAAATGACTTTGCTCTTTTTTTCTATCATTACTTCTTCTTATCATCATGATTATATTTTATAACTTTTCATCATTAAATCCTACTGGGGTCCCCAGCACTGCTGTTTCTTCTTTTCCTTCCCTCCTTGCTATCAGGCTTTTTCTCTTTTTTATGTCAGGAAATTCTGATGTCTACCTCTTTAAAAACGGTATATCATAGATATTCTTAGTTATATTATTTTTTTTAATTCTGATTAAATTTCTTTTTTAGTTATGTCATTATTTTAGTTATAACTCATCAGTTCTTTAATTATATCTCATATTGTGCGTGTGAGTAATTTTCCGATCACACTGCCCTCCTTAGTGAATCAGCTGTAGAACACAGGCAGAATAGATGGCTCCCTGCAATCTGCACAGAAAGAAAAGGCTCCGGCGGTGGTTCTTCCACCCAGGGGAACTCCGACGATCAAGTCAGTCTCAATATCTCTCAAAGATAATATAAGTGCTTAATTTACTGCTCAAAACTACAAATTGCGTACCTTAGACCCGCCGGGGGTGCCCTTCTTTTATAGTCTTTCTCTGTCCTAGTCCCACTAGAAGTCTCACTTCTATGGACTCTCATTCAGTTCCTACTCCGGACTCTACAAGAGATAAGGATAGACTCCCTAAGAATACTATCCTTATCCATCTTGAAGTCTTTCTTCATTCTGGGACTCTTGCCCCTTATCTGATCATCTCGGATTCCGATATCTTCGGCGGTAACCCCGGACTCCTGCATTCTCGCAGATAACCTCGGCAACTCTGAGATAACCTCGGCGTAACTACCACGACACGTGGCACCTCGGCTGACACTTCGGTGTCACCTCGGCCACGTGTTGGTATTCAGAAAATACATCCCCACAACTGCCCCCTAGGTTCTATCACCTCGGTATTTTGAGATGATGAAACCTACATTTGAACTTCTTTCTCGTACATCGGCTTAAGAACTTATAGCCGAGATCATCTATTCCAGGCCGAAATGTCTTCTTTTCAAGAACAAGAATTCACACGAACTCCCCCAAGTGCATGAGCTGTCATGCATCATTTTTCAACCGTTCTCCTAACGCGTTTTACCCTTATTGGTCCGTGCTGGGGACGCGCCTGTAGGCCGTCTTTTCTCTGCTTGCACCGTCTGACGCGTGCGTTGCCCTAGGCACAATAATTACCCTATTTTTGCCGCCGTTTCACCTTTTGAACAAAAACATTTGCCTCTCTCTCTTCATTCTTTACTTTTTGCATTCGAGTTTCCTTGCTTTCTCTCTCTCCAACCTTCCCAAATCCGCCATTGCTCTTGCTCTAAGCTCTGCAACTGGTTTAATTCCCCCATTCTTGCGAAGCTTTGGCCACTGTTGCCTCTGTCGTCTGATCTCGGCGAAACTCACTCCGGTCTTCATCTTTTCTGGTAAGCCACTAGCTTTTCTCCTCCAGTTCTTGATTTTTTCTGGAACTTCTTGCTACTTGACTGTTCTGCTCACTATTTGATTTGTGAATCGTTCATCTGAGTGTGTATTATTCCCTGGTTCTTGCATATGTTATGAACACTTGCACTGTTGCACCTCTTGTTCTTGGTCTTCCACCCTTTGTGTTCTTGAATCTGAGGCTTCGTTTTTGCTTTTCTGTTTTCTAGATTTCTGTCCTTCATACTCGTTCTTCGTAGATTTAGGTTTGGGATTTGTCTATAGAACCTTTAATTCTTAGGGAAAACTGCAACAATCTTTTGCCAGTATTCACCTAGGTTTAAGCCGAGGTACCAGTAACCCTTCAAGATCACACTGTTTCTGTAGCCAAGTGCCTTTGCTCCAAAAGCCATGGGTATGTGGAGGCACAGAGTGAATTCCCCAACCAAACTCGAATTCTTTAGGCAAGAGTTCTCTATCCCTCCCGATGTTCACCTTAGGCTAGCTGGGGATGACGATTCCATTATGCCTACTGACAATACAATGCCCTTTCCCGTTATAGCGTTTATTGAGTGTGGACTTCGGCTCCCACTTAATCCCCTTTTCCGTGAAGTTCTCCACTACTACACTTTGAACCCTATGCAACTCACCATCAACTCCTACAGGATACTTAACGGTATAATAGCCTTAGCTCAACAGGAGAATGTTAGAATTACTCTCGCCGACATCCAATTCTGTTACACTATGTGCGCTCTCAATCTGAAAGAAAAGGGCTTTGTATATTACCTTAAGCCAAGGTCTACCGAATTTAAGATTGTAGCCGACCTTCCTGACTCCAACAAAGGTGCTGGGGATGACTACCTTATTGCATCTGGTAACTGGGAGTTCGGCCTAGATGAGGAAGTCCATCTCTACCCTCTTCCCCGAACAGTTAAAGAGGGCAAGGGTAAGAGCCCAGCGTCAATTACTTAGCTGTTGTTTGTTTTTCTCCAAGTATACAAGAGTTTTTATTTGTTTCTGATGTTGTGCTCCTTGTTGCAGACGTTCGAAAGCCTCCCAAAAATTTTCGCCGGTCTTACTTCCTCGGCAAAGACTTAAAGAAGCTTCTGGATCTTCCTATCCAAAAGCGAAAAGCTCCAGTCTTATTGAATTTCATTCCAACACACAGATCAACTCTTCCCGACGTTCCAAGAAAGAAGAAAAAGAGCTCCTCTTCTCTTACTGTAGTAACTCAAACCGCATCCACATCCCGGACAGATCAAGGTTCTACCTCTGACCCAGCCGATCTTCCATCCACTTCAGCCCAATACCTGATCCCACCAATAGAAAGAAAGCGTCGCCGACGTCTCGTAAAAACTGCCGAGATGGTGCGCCCAAAGCCAGTAGTGCTAGACCTTCTCGCCGACCTTCCAACTGATGTGGATGCTGTACCATCCCAAACAGCGCCCCCACCGAAGCCGAAAAAGACCAAGAAGCCCCCACCAAAATCCAAGGCTACTGAGGCTGAAGTTGAAGATGCTTTGCCCATCTCCCAACTAACCTCAACTGTGAAGACCACTTCTGCACCTGCCAAGAGATCTGCTGAGGCCCAGCCGTCGGGGTCAACTCAGCCAAAAAGGCCAAGGTTGTCGTCTGCGACGACTTCGGGGTCCAGGGTTCCCAAAGTTCCCTGGGAGCCCAAAATTACACTTGAAAACAGGCCTGTCTATGCCAACGAAAGCGCCGCCGATGTCCAGATCGGCGTAGCGCTCAGTACCGCAGTTCTCCTTGAAGGTGATCTTGAGCGTAATGCCAAGATGAGTGAATATGAGAACTACGCCTTTATGTTGCAACACTCTGTCCAAGTAAGTCTTTGAATTTGATAATTTTTCTCACTGCCACTTTCTTCATACTATATAAAGTCTTGTAATATTTTGTGATAACCTTTGCCTTGTATTCTTTCAGGCCATGCAACATGCCCACTCCTTCTCCTTGCAAGCATTTGAAATGAAGGAGAGATTATCCGAGATGGAGAAGGAGTGTGCTGCCCTTCAGAAACAGAACAAGAGTCTTAAAAATAAAATGAAGACTCTAGAAGACCAAGCTGAGGCAGCAACTAAAGATAAACAAATAGCTGATGAGAAAGCCGAGGCTGCTGAAGCCATTAAAACAGTTGCTGTGGCTCAGCAGAAAGAGGCTGAGGAAAAAGCGGCCCAAGCCGAAAAGGAACTACAAGATGCCCTGGCCACCAAAGAAGTCGAAATCAAGGCGGCCGACGACAAGGTGTATGCCCAAGGCATGGCCGATGTTGCAGAAGATTACAAGTTACAAGTTAAGGAGGCGTGCAACAGGGGATTTTCCCTAGGTTGGAACTCCTTGGCCAAAAAACTTGATCTTCCCACCGACTCGCCCTGGCGCAAGACCAAAGCCATTCGTCTTCCCTTTCCTCTTCCTCCGCCTCCAACTCAGGTTGAAGAAGGGGCTGATTCTGAAGCCGAGGATGAAGATGAGGACGAAAGCATTAATGATGAAGAGGCCTTGGTGAGAAAATCCAAAGATGCCACTGAGACCAAGTCACCTCCTCAGGGTGATCAAGTCCTGGACTTAACCCTAGAGGAGGATGAGGAGGCTGAGAAGGTGCCTAAGGAAGCGGACTCAGTTCACTTATCATCTGACCTTCTTTTGGCTGAGAGAAGTGTTGAAACAACTCTTGCCGAGATTGATGCCGAGATAGCGGCAGACAAGGAGGGCGAGGTTGCGGTTCAAAAAGATGCCGAGGTCGTACTCCCAGAGACTACCGAGGTGGTTCTTCCAGAACCCTCCGAGGTTCCATCCCAGTCATCTGTTCAAGTTGAAGAAGGACAGCCCTGATGCTTTTTGTACTTTGTTGTTTTTTCTTTGCTCTTGTTAATGTTCCCTGAACAATGCAAGCTTCTTCTTTATGGCCGATGTGCCTTTTGTTGCTTTAGAACAATTTACTTCTGCTCGGCCATTGTGCCTCCTTTATATACAACTGTTTCTCTTTGAATGCTGTAGTCTTTAATTTCTACTCTTTGCTTCTGTTTGATTCTATACTTAGAATATTTTGCATGATTTATATGAATCTTCCTTCGCCTAATCTCCTCGGGGTTACATACCTCGGGCATGTTTACCTGAAGATTTACCTCGGCTAGGACTTCACCTGTGAACTTCTCATAAATTTCAACAAGTATAAAGCGTATAAACTTAATTCAACTTCATCTTGTAAATTGCTACAAATTTCAACAAGTGAAGGTAAACAATTATATCGGCTTAGCTTTAACTTGTAAATTGCTACAAATTTCAACAAGTAAAGATAAGGAATTTATCTCAGCTTAACTTTAACTTGTAAGTTGCTACAAATTTCAACAAGTAAAGATAAGGAATTATCGGCTTAACTTTAACTTGTAAATTGCTACAAATTTCAACAAGTAAAGATAAGGAATTATCTCGGCTTAACTTCGGTTAAGCATCATCTCCGTTTAACTTCGGTTAAACTTTATCTTAGATTTAACTACTGTTAAACATCTCGGCTTAACTTCGGTTAGGCATTACTGTCTTCTATCTGCCCCCAATGTGAACCTAAGTTCCACTTGGGTTCTCATTATTCAAAAAACAACGTTATGCATAATTTAATAAGTTCTGGAAAATTCTGGAAAGATTTCATTGATCATATCGGCAAAAAGTCAAACAACATCTAATGATAAAAAAACTTTAAATTACAAGTGTTCCAAGGTCTAGGCAATGCTTTGCCTTCACTATCTTCGAGCCGATATGCCCCATTGCCTAACACCGAGGTGATTCTGTAGGGTCCTTCCCAGTTTGGGCCAAGCTTGCCCTCTCTGGGATCCTTCTTATTGCCGACGACTTTCCTCAAGACTAGGTCGTTGACCTGAAAATCCCTTGGATTGACCTTCCTGTTGTAAGCTTTGGCAAGCTGTTGCTGGTATGCTGCAAGCTGGATTGCAGCTTTCTCTCTTCTTTCTTCTAGTAGGTCCAGATCTCGGGCTAAGAGCACATCGTTAGTCCTGTTCTCAACTCCCTGGGTTCTGATCCCTGGGATGCCGATCTCCAATGGAATGACTGCTTCTGTGCCATAAGTCATGGCAAAGGGGGACTCTCTTGTTGATCTTCTCGGCGTTGTGCGATATGCCCAGAGCACATTGGGCAATTCTTCTATTCACTTTCCTTTTGCTGCCTGCAGCCTCTTTTTTATTCCGTCCAGAATTACTTTGTTGGATGCTTCGGCTTGCCCATTACTTTGGGGAAAGCTTGGTGTTGAAAAGTAATTCTTTATCTTGAACTTTGCACAAAAATTCTTGATAAGTTTGCTGTCAAACTGCGTTCCGTTGTCGGCAACAATTGCTCTTGGAATCCCAAATCTAGTGATGATGTTCTTCCAGATGAAGTTCTTCACATCCACATCTCGGATTTTGGCGAGAGGCTCTGCTTCTATCCACTTTGTGAAGTAGTCTGTTGCCACTAGTAGGTACTTCCGCTGCCCAGTTGCTTGGGGCAATTGCCCAACGAGATCCATGCCTCATTGGGCAAATGGCCAAGGGCTGGAAACCGGGTTCAGGTCGGCAGCTGGCTGATGTATCAACGGTGCAAACCTCTGGCATTGTTCGCACTTCTTCACATAGGCCTCTGCATCTTTTTGCATGTAGGGCCACCAATACCCCTGGGTAATGGCCCTGTGAGCTAACGATCTGCCCCCTGCGTGGCTTCCACAAACTCCTTCATGAATTTCGTATAAAAAATCCTCGACCTGAAGAGGGTGTACACACCTTAAAAGAGGTCCAGTGAAGGATCTTCTGTAGAGATGTCCTTCTGCTGTCAGACTGAATCTTGCCGACTTCAATATGATTTTGTGTGCTTCCTTTCGATCTCCTGGCAGCTTTCCCTCTTTTAGGAATGCAATAATTGCATCCATCCAGCTTGGTCCCATGTCCACACATAATGCCTCTTGCACCGTGTTCGGTGGCTCTATGCTCGGGCCTTCTAGGTAATCGATCATTATTGTCCTTGTCTTTCCGGTTTGCACTGAACTTGCTAAATTGGCCAACGCATCGGCGTGGCTGTTATCATCTCGGCTAACCTGAAGAAGTCGGCAGTCTTGGAACATGTCTGCCAGCCTGATGACCTCTTTTGCGTATGCCGACATCCTTTCATCTCGGGCAGCAAACTCTCCTGTAGTTTGATTCACTATAAGTTGTGAGTCACAAAAAACTATTACCTCATCTGCCTCTGCTGCTACTGCCAGCTTCAGTCCAGCAATCAATGCTTCATATTCCGCTTCATTGTTCGAGGCTTTGAACCCCAGTCGAATAGACTGCTCCAATATCTCCCCATCGGGGGAAATTAACACTACTCCTGCCCCTGCCCCCTGCCGGTTTGAGCTCCCATCAACAAAAAGTTGAAAGGAGTTGCCGATGTAAATGCTGCAGGGTCTGAGTTTTTCCTTCCTTGGTTCTTTAGCCTTTGGCTGGGCTTCTCCTTCTCTGTTTGGACATCGTTCATCTCGGCTCAACGGAGCCCGATGTTCGATGTATTCTGGCGAGAACTCGGCCACGAAATCGGCCAAGACTTGGCCCTTAATTGCTGTTCTCGGCCTGAACTCCAGGTCATATTGGCCCAAAACTACGGCCCATCTTGCTATTCTTCCAGTTAAGTCTCCTTGTTGCAACAAGGACTTCAGTGGGTGCTCTGTCAGAACCACTATCTTGTGAGCCTGAAAATAATGGTTTAGCTTTTTTGAGGCCATTACCAAGGCCAGCATCAATTTCTCCAATGGTAGATACCTTGTTTCTGCATCGGCCAAGGTTTTGCTCACATAATAAACAGCTTTCTGCTCTCCCTTCTCTTCTCGGATTATCACAGCACTTACTGCGTGCTCAGAAACTGCTAAGTATAGAAACAGCTCCTCCCCAAGTTGAGGTGTTGAGAGGACTGGAGCCGTGGTAAGATATTTCTTCAGGTCGGCCAGAGCGGCTTCACATTCCTTTGTCCATAGAAAATCCGCGGCCTTTTTCACCAGGTTGAAAAAAGGCTTACACTTGTCCGAGCTTCGGCTTATGAACCTGTTTAGGGCTGCGGCCCTTCCAGTAAGCATTTGAACCTGTTTTGCCGACGTCGGACTCTGTAATTCCAGAATGGCCTTGATCTGGTCTGGGCTGGCTTCAATGCCCCTTCTAGTCACTATGTATCCCAAAAACTTACCGGATCCGACTCCAAACGCGCATTTCGATGCGTTTAGTCGGAGCCGATATGTTTTGAGTATGTCAAAGACCTCTTTTAGGTCAGCAAGATGATCCTTTGGTTCCTTGGTCTTCACGACCATGTCATCAATATAGACTTCTACTGTTCGGCCAATCAAGTGTTTGAACATCTTGGTTACCAGCCTTTGGTAAGTTGCTCCTGCGTTTTTCAACCCGAAAGGCATGACTCTGTAACAATACAGACCTTTGGGAGTGATAAATGCTGTCTTCTCTTCATCCGGGGGGTACATGGCTATCTGGTGATACCCCCTATATGCATCCAAGAAGCTCATTCTTCCATGTCCCGACGTGGCGTCCACCAACTGGTCGATCTTTGGCAGAGGGAAGCTGTCTTTGGGACAAGCTTTGTTCAAGTTTGTAAAATCTACGCAGACCCTCCACTTGCCATTCTTCTTCCTTACTACCACGGTGTTTGACAACCATGTCGGATAATTGGCTTCTCTGATGGCCTTGGCCTCCAGAAGTCTGTCCACCTCCTCCTCCACTGCTTCGACGTGCATCAACGTCGGTCTTCTGGCTCGTTGTATTACAGGTTTGGCCGACCTGTCAACGTTGAGTCTGTGACATGTGACCTCGGGGTTAATGCCAGGCATTTCATAAGGTGTCCAGGCGAACACCTCAATATTCTTCCTCAGAAAGGCTTCCAGCTCCCTTTCCTCTTCTTCGGCTAATCCTGTGCCGAGAAGAAAGAAACGCTCTTCATCGCCCTCCTGGATGAAGATCTTCTTCAATGCTTCTTCACTTTTCTTGGTCGGCTCCTTGCCGACATCATCTAGGACCTTCATGTCCTCTTCTTCAACTTCTGCCTTCTCTGGTTCCCGAATGCTGCAGGTTAACTTCATTGCTGCCATGGAGCAATTTTTCGCCTGCAACTGATCTCCTCTAACTTCCTCAATCCCATGTTCTGTTGGGAACCGTAGCAGTTGATGCAATGTTGAGGGAACTGCGCCCATTGCATGCAACCACGGCCTCCCTAAAATGATGTTGTAAGGCGAGGGCGTGTCAATCACAATGAATTCCGTCTTGATCTTCTTCGTGCCTGCTTGTACTTCCAAGGTTGTTGCTCCTAATGGCCATGTCGGCGTTCCATTGAAGCCGACCATCGGGTCGTTCGACTGATCCATGTCATCAGGATGAAGGCCTAGCTCCTTGTAACATCTGACATACATGATGTCGCAGGAGCTGCCTTGATCAATCAAGATGCATTTCACCTGGCACTCCCCAACCTGGAGGGATACTACCAAGGCATCATTGTGCGGGTGCTGAACCATATCTAGGTCGGCTTCTGTGAAAGATATCATCTGTCTTTGGCATTCTTCAGGCCGAGGTCTTTTTAGTCCGACCTGGTTGACGTGCTGCAGGTGTCTTACCCTCTGTGTCTCCCCCCGTATGTCGTTTTCATTCACCTTTGAGTGAATCACATTAACCACCCGAGGTCCGCCTGCCTGTGGTTGCTGTGTTGGCGGTGGCGGGGCTGCTGGTGCTTGAGGCAATCGTGCCTGTTCCTCCCTCGTTTTGGCCTCATCCACAAGGTCTCTCAGATGGCCTTGCCTCACCAAATCTTCTAAGTGTGCCTTAAGGGCTCTGCAACCCTGAGTTGGGTGCCCCTCCTCATTGTGGTAGGCACAACGCCTACCAAGGTTTCTTTCCATAAATTCTCCTGGTGCTCTTGCCGGCGCCCTGAAGTAGGGCTGATTCCGAATTTGATCAAGGACTTTGTGGAGCGGAATTCGGAACACCGTTGTCACTGCTTGCTTGGCCCTCAACTCCGTCTCCTGTTTGTTGGGTCCGTTGTTACCTCGGCCTCGCTTCGGCGAGCCGTTGACTTTTTCTGTCTTTGTCTCCTTGTTCCCCGAGGTATCTTCCTCGGCTCGTGCATACTTCTCAATTCTCGCCATGAGTTCCTCCATGCTTTTTGGCAGGGTTTTCGCCAAAGACTTCCGCAGCGGACAGTCATCCTTTAGGCCGTTCTTGAAAGACACGACGGCCACCTCCTGGTTGCATTCAGGTATCCTGTTGAACACCTCATAGTACCTCTTTGCATAAGCCCTAAGGCTTTCGTCTTTGCTGATCTTCAGAGCCATCAATGCATCCACCCTCAATGGCTGAAGTTTATTTGTTATGAACCTGGCCACAAACATCTCGGCCAGGCCTTCCCAATTCTTCACGCTCCCCTTCGGTAACTTGTGGAACCAATCCAATGCAATCTCCCCGAAGGATGAAGGGAACACTTTGCAGAGCAACGGCTCGTTCCCACTATATAATGCCATTGAATTCAAAAATAATCCAACATGGAAGTTAGGGTCTGACTTACCATCATATATTTGGAACCTCGGCATACTGAATCTTTTCGGCGCGACGAATCTGTCCAATTCCACCGAGAATGGTGTCCTCGGCTTAACCGAGGAGGTCACTTCGACTCCGGCATTCTCTTGCTTCCTCTTGAGGTAATCTCTCAAGTCTTCTTTACTTCTCCCTGCAGCCCGGCTGTCTCCAGACTTCAGCCTTTTCGGCGCATTACTCTCGGCCTTATGGTGGCCTCTTTTCGACCCTTCCCCGCAGGATGCATCGAAACACAATACCCGCCCCGGAACATGCCGATGTTCTTTGGGGTCTGCTTCCCTCTCGCGATATGTCCTTCGGGACTCTTCTCTTCTCGGCTCTTCTCGGCCGACTTCCCTGGAAGGTCGGTGAGAATGCCTTCCACTTTTCGTGTGCTGTGGTGCTTCGGGGATTTCTTTCTGCCCCTTCTTCTGGGCGTTTGCTGCTGGCATTGGTGTGTCCTGTAGCGGGTAGGGCGGCTGCATCACGTTATTTTGCATCATGAAGTTGACGACCGATTGAAGGTCTGCCAACTTATTTGCCATCTCCTTTACTTCTTCGTCCCTCCTCAGGCATCTGTCTTTCCAGGTCTGGAGGTCGTCCTCATTGTAGTATTTTCCCCGATCCGTTTTCTTTGCTGTGTAGCCATCTCGGCCGACGCTTTTCTCTGCGCGATTCTGATCACGAGTTTCTTCGTTGTGGTTGTCTCCTTCGACATCAAGGTCGATAGGCCTGCCACTCCCGGCGGGAGCGTCGTCCCCAATCTTTTCCTTCTGCGTGTTACTGGCCATCTATTCTTCTTTCTTTCCCACAGACGGCGCCAAATTGTGTGAGTAATTTTCCGATCACACTGCCCTCCTTAGTGAATCAGCTGTAGAACACAAGCAGAATAGATGGCTCCCTGCAATCTGCACAGAAAGAAAAGGCTCCGGCGGTGGTTCTTCCACCCGGGGGAACTCCGACGATCAAGTCAGTCTCAATATCTCTCAAAGATAATATAAGTGCTTAATTTACTGCTCAAAACTACAAATTGCGTACCTTAGACCCGCCGGGGGTGCCCTTCTTTTATAGTCTTTCTCTGTCCTAGTCCCACTAGAAGTCTCACTTCTATGGACTCTCATTCAGTTCCTACTCCGGACTCTACAAGAGATAAGGATAGACTCCCTAAGAATACTATCCTTATCCATCTTGAAGTCTTTCTTCATTCTGGGACTCTTGCCCCTTATCTGATCATCTCGGATTCCGATATCTTCGGCGGTAACCCCGGACTCCTGCATTCTCGCAGATAACCTCGGCAACTCTGAGATAACCTCGGCGTAACTACCACGACACGTGGCACCTCGGCTGACACTTCGGTGTCACCTCGGCCACGTGTTGGTATTCAGAAAATACATCCCCACATTGTGTTTAGTTATGACATTTTTTTTATTTATAACTCAAAAAATTAAAATTATGTTTTTTATTTTTTTATTTTATTTTATTTTATTTTTTCAGTCATAGTCTTTCCCTTTTATGTCAATTTTGTCTCATCTTTCCTTATTATTGTTTTATTTTAACAATATGTATAATCTAAGATATATATATATATTTAATTTTTTATAAAATTAGTACTACTGAAATATATTAAGAGTTTAAAATGGGATTAAATATATTTAATAAAAAAAATTTAAAACAATATATTATGGTGGCTAAAAGAAAAGTTTGATATTACAGTTGCAAATTTTATTGGGCACAAGTGAAAATTAGGGAAAATTATACATTAGGATACTTTTAAAAAAATAAAATAAAAAATCAAATCAATGAAAAACTTTATACATATTAATAATTAACTTTATAATTTTTTTTAATTAATTTATAAATATTTTATACAAACTCCAATTGCATGTAATTTACCCTAAAAATTATGCCCCAATGAAAGTGACAGTTATAGATAGTCAATATTTTGGAGAAATTAGAAAAAAAAAATCTTAAAGTTTGAAATTTATAACAAAATAAATTTTTAATTTTTTCAATTTAAATCCTAATTTTTAAATTTATTTTCAATATAAATCATTTATTTATTTTCGTTAAGTAAAATTAACGGAAAAGAAGTATTTTAGATATTATATTCAATTTAGGTATATGAAAAATGTCAAAAATATTCTTTTTCATTGTGTTTAATGACTTTTTCATCAATTTTACTTAACAAAAATAAGTAAATAATTTAGATTAAAAATTAATTAACTGATTAAGATTTAAATCGATAAAATTAAAATTTTATTTTGTTACAATGTTCAAATTTTAAAATTTTTATTGTAATTTTCCTATTATTTTTATATAGTTCAAGTTTAATTTGTATGCAAACGCATGTAGTTTGCACTTGTACCTGACACAATTTTCATTTGCACGCAAAACGACTTGTAAATTCTACTATTCAATTGAAACATATTTTAATTTTAGATAATTTTATTATTCATATGATACTTTTATTTAAAGGTAAATTATAAATATACCTCTTGGAATTTACATAAAATATAAATTATTTTCTGTAATTTTAGAAATTACATCTCACCCCTAAAATTTTTAATTTCATACAAATAGCTCATTTTATTAATAAATCATCAATTTAATAAACATTTTTTAGTAATGCGAACAATTTATTTTATTTAATAATTCAAATAATTTTATTATTATTAGCAGTTAAGAATTTTATTTTCTCAATTAATTATATTAAATAAAAAAAATTTGACAATAGATATTTATAATTTTTTAAACCATAAAAAATAATATGTATTTTAAATAAATATTAGGAAGTTGTCCTTTATTCAATTATATTTGTTTTGATTCTTTTGTCATAAATTTTTTATCGTCATGGCCCAAATTCACGAGCCCTGCTAAATACCCTCAGTGGGGGTCGCACCCCCAGTGAGGTGGCGCGCCCCCACTGGCTGACAACCCAAAAAAAAAAAAAGTTTTTTTTCGCCTAATCACGGGCCTCCACCTCGCTGGGGGTCGACCCCCAGTGGGGGTATAAAGCATTTTTGAGAACCTATTTGTCTTGCTTATGGATTTCGTTGAATTAAAATTGATTTTTTTTTTTTTTATAAATTATAAAAATTGACACAATTGTCATATGAGTTGACATTCATTCCCATGTAAATTCTATCCTTGCAGATAATTATTTCTGATCAAATGAATTTTGTACTAATAAAAAACTATTAAAATTTCCCTTGTCCTATCACAACTATATAAAATTACATGTTGACGGGCCAAATCAGTCTCTGGAAAGCCAGATATGATCTGCAACGAAATTTCTTTGCATGTTAAAAATTCAAATGGTAGGCCACCATCCATAGGTGATTAAATTTAACCAAAAAAGAGCAGAAAGTTATATGTTTCTTCGCTCGTCCTCTAAGAGAGAGAAAAGAGAGAGTTGATCGGAAAAACAAAAAACAAACTAGGCGAGACGGGAAATGGATCCGACATTGCTTGAGGCCGTGAAAAATGACGATGACTCTAATTTGGAAGTGAAGTTTTCTGGAGATGTTCTTGATGTTCAAATTAACATAATGGAGGTGTTCTCTTTCTCTCTCTCTCTTAAAATTTTGAATAATTACATTTTAGTCTATGAAATTTGTCCTCAAAATACGAATAAAACGAAAACTAGCAACAGTGTAATATCTTTTTTTATTTATTATTATTATTTTTTTTATCATTTAAAAAAAATGATATTGCTAGTATGTTGCAACTTGTAAGCTAATTAGATCGGATGAGTATGCATTTTAATGAAAAAGAGCATACTACAATGTTATTGCATTTAAATGAATAGATCCCATCTCATGTCTAATTCTGTAATCAAGTTTTATGCATGTAAAAACAATGTTTAGAATAAAGTCTCAACAAAATTTTGCTATGTTCAAGTTCAAATGTTTTAAGCAATCTAGTTAAACTTGATGCAGATTCCAATGGAAAAACATGAAGTCAACTCTAGCCCTACAAATGAGAAGGAAGTCTTGGCCTTGGAGTTGGATCTCCAACCTCCAAATAATACTGAAGTTGACGACAATGATGATGATGATGATGATGATGATGATGGGGATACTGCTGATCGCCCCCTTATTCCAAATAGTACGACCGATGAAGGAATTGACGTCTCAAAAGCAGCTTTGCTGATCGGATTCTTCACTTTAATATCAGGTTCTACAATTTCAGCTCTTAGCAATTTAAAGGATGCTGGAAGAACCGAAACTAAACTCACCCTTGGATTCAAAGATATATTCTTGCATCCAGACAAGTTACCGGATGCTTTCTACGACATCCTGTTACTGACAATTGCGTTTACAGTCAGCATTATATTGGCAGTGGTTTCGCTGTGGCCGATCATTAAGGACCAGTCGTTTTTTTACCGGACACTTCTGTTTGCATGTGTGGCTGCTTTCTTTATTAGTTTCGGTTACATATTGAAGGACAAGGTGCCTAAATTCTGGTTAAGTGCTGCAGAATCTTTCAGCATTCCAAGCTTCTGGTTGGTGTGGGTATATGGCTTTTCTCTTGTCCTCTTGGCAGTTACAATATCAAGTGCAGCACATCTTCTTCTTTCTGCATTTCGTCGTGTGGGTTAAATTTACTCGTGCTCTTATACTTTATATCAAATCTCACTTTTTCATATGATCTTTTGATTGTTCCAATAAATTCCTAGACTTCATTTCAACTTGCAATTGAGTCTGGTCTCACTGTTTTGAAAAATGATGGAGAAATTAAAGCAAAAGGACTAAAGTGGGAATTTTGATAAAAGTATATGGGTGTTTAAGACTAGGGCAAAGAGGTTGAAATGAGATTTTGGTAAAAATGTAGAAGTATTAAGTGTAATTAATACTATCACGCGATTGTTCTCTGTTAGTTTCGAAACGACGTTATAGGAAGGGGAAGGGACTCAATTGCCGCTTGATTCAAAGTTTAAGAGATTGAAACAATTACAATTTTAAAAGACAAAGTGTGATTTGATGTAAAGTATATGGGTGTCAAATGAAATTTATCCTTTTTAAAATAATATTTTTATAAGTTTCAAATTAAATTTTACATTTTAAAATTATCTGAAGAGGTTTTTTTTCCACTTCAAATTTGTCATCTTGGTAATTTTTTTGAATTTTATGTAATTACAAAATAATGTGCCAATAATTTCTCTAATTGGGCCACGAATTATGGTGTGCTTAGCAAACAATTGCGTTGTTAGTCTTTTGAGACTAATTAGTTGTTTGAATAGTAAAAATTCAAATGATTCCTTTCATGAGTTGTATTTGTTTTCCTTGTATTTTCCCTTTTGTTTCATACTAACGTAAAATCAGTGCAAATAATAAAATGCGATAAATAATACTAAATATGTTAAAAATTAATTAAATATTATGATATTGATTTATATGGATATTTAAATAATAAATTTGAATGATTTTGTTATATTTATATAGATATGTAGAACTAATTAATTTTTTTGAAATACACTCAATCAAATAAACTCAATTGAAAAGAAAGAGTAAGAGTGAAATTCTATAAATACAAGATAAAGATATAATAAAAAAAAATTAAGTCTAAATTTGAAGATAAATGTAAAAAGAGAAAATTAAATAAATTTTTGAAAAAGAATAAACTCAACTAAAAATCAAGAGCGAGAGTAGATTTTGTAAATATAAGATAAAGATAAAAAAATCAAATTCAAATTTGAGGATGAACTATAAGAATATAGAAAAGAGAAAAATTAAATAAATTCTAGAAAACGAGATAGAGAGAAATTTAGTAAACATTAAATGAAAATTGAAAAAAAAAAAAATCAAGTTGAAATTTAAAAATTCACAAATAAAATAAGATAAATCTAAAAAATAAAAAATCTAATATGACTCTAATAATAGAGGAACAGAAGAGGGTAATAGTTTAAAAATTAGATACGAGTAAAATGTCACCTATAATTTTTTAAAATTTGTATTAAAAAAATATCAAAAATAAAAACTGAGGTGTAGTAAGTTAAAAATTTGATAAGAGTTAAATGGCAACTATAATTTTTTAAAATTTAAATTTTGAGTAGTTAAAAAATAAACATTTATAATATCTTATTATACAAATTTTACTCTATTTTGTGTCTACTACTAATAATTTTTATATTCTAAAGCTATTTAATAAAAAAAAAAAAAAAATTCAAGGGATCACGTTTTTATTTCTTAATTTTGTTTTGTGTCAATAACTTATAAATTTCAACAATTTTTGTATTTTGAAGTTATTAAATTAAAAAAATAACATCAGTTTTTTTTTTTTCAAAGTTTAGTTAGTTTCATTTTAATTTTGTTTTGTATCAATAACCTATAAATTTCAACAATTTTGTATTCTGAAACTATTAAATTTAAAAAAAAAAATCACTTTTCCTTTTAAAATCTTAGTTAGTTTTTATTTTTACTTTGTATTAAAAGCCGATAAAGTGGCCTTAGTAGTGCTATACATGAATATAAATAAATAATAAAAAATTAGTTTTAAAATTAAATAATAATATAAAATTTATCTAAAATATGTAATAAAAATGATTTATAATCAATTAAATTTTATTCATTTTTATCAGAGTTACACATAAATGATTTGTATATTTATGCCAATGTGATATTCACCTAATCATTAAAAATTGTCTTGGTTTATGCCAAACTTATGAATCATTTGACCTATTTATTTATTAAATTAGTAAATAAACATCTATAAGTATTTTTTATTTTTTTAAATAAGAAATATGAACATATTTTATGCATATTCATTAAAAAAATGGAGATTGACCAACAAGTCTCATAGTTTGGATTTGTAATCCATGTAGTCTCATATTTTTTTCTCGTGATCTATTTAGTCTTTTTGGATATGTAATGACTCATTTGCCCTCAACATTGAAGTATCATATTTGGAAAAAGTACACTAAAGAGTTTTTTAGTGTCACATCATACTTGTCACGTTAGAATGTCACATTTGAAAAAAGTACACTAAAGAGTTTTTAATTTTTTTAGAGTGTCACATCATACTCGTCATGGTGAAGTGTCACATGTCACGTTTGGAAAAAATACACTAAAGAATTTTTAATTTTTTTTAGAGTGTTATATCATACCCGTCACGTTGTTACGTTTGAAAAAAATATACTAAGGAGTATTTAATTTTTTTAGAGTGTCACACCATACGCACCATGTTATCACGTTTGAGAAAAGTACATTGAAGAGTTTTTATTTTGGGCTTGGCTTCTGTCCAGTCCTTAATCGGACTGGACTGTGCTGTTGGGCCCGTGGAAGCTCACCACGGGTCCCGTTTTGATAATCTGAACCGTTCAATGTGTAGAATTCGTCGAGTACTACAAGCTTGTAAAAAATCACATTAATCGGATATCGATAGCTATGTGATCAAATCAGTTTTGTATAAAAAAAAATGGACGGTGAATAAATTAATAGTTGACAAAAATCTGATTTGATCACATAGCTACCGATATCCGATTAACGTGATTTTTTATAGGCTTATAGTACTCGACGATTTCTACACATTGAACGGTTCAGATTATCAAAACGGGACCCGTGGTGGGCCCCACGGGCCCAACAGCACGTCCAGTCCGATTAAGGACTGGACAGAAGCCAACGCCTTTTATTTTTTTTGAAATGTAACATCATATTTGTCAATTGTCACATTTGGAAAAAGTACACTAAAGAATTTTTATTTTTTTAAAATGTCATATCATACTCGCTACATTGTCACGTTTAAGAAAAGTATACTAAGAAATTTTTATTTTTATTGAAAGTGTCACATCGATGGCTCCATTTGGCATGAAATTTTGGGCTAAAATAGCCATATAGGACAAAATAGGTTATTTTAGTCAAATAAAACAAAATATCACATCCAAATCATAATCATTTCATTTTTTTCTCTCACAAAAGTAAAAAAAAAAAAAAAAAAAACCAAAAAGCCTATCCAAAATGAGATTTTTTAGCCCTAGGTTAAAATAACCAAAAATCCAATCCATATTCCAAACGAAGGCATCATACCCGCCACGTTGTCACGTTTGAGAAAAGTACATTAAAGAGTTTTTATTTTTTTTTAGAATGTCACATCATACCCGCCACGTTGTTATATTTGAGAAAAATACACTAAGAAATTTTAATTTTTTTAGAGTATTATATCATATCCTCCACATTGTCACATTTGAAAAAAGTACACTAAAGAGTTTTTATTTTTTTTGAAGTGTCATATCATACCCATCCCGTTGTCACATTTGATAAAAGTACACTAAGGAGTTTTTATTTTTTTTGAAGTAAAAGTTTTGGAGTGTCACATCATATCCACTACATTGTCACATTTAGAAAAAATACACTAAGGAGATTTAAATTTTTTTGAGTGTCACATCATTGGAGTGACATATTAATACTTGCCATATTGGAGTATCACATTATACCTGTCACATTAATAAAAAGGTATAGTTATCCACCAAAACACTACCAATATAAAAAATAAGATCATACGGAAAGAAACTATCCACTAATAGGACGTAACAGGTCAATAAAAAAAAAACTTATGACTAATTGGAGTACTTATTTGTGAGATGAAATTTATTGGTAAATATCCCTTAAATAAATTGAATTTAGGTAAAAAAAATTATATTTATGTTAATACTATGAAATAAGTAGTTACATATATTCATATATTAAAAAATTATCTAAGATAGAGCCGCCCTAAATTATATCTCATATTTTAGTTTAATTTAATAAAAATATTTGATAGTAATAACTTTAAATATTATGTATAAATTATATTATAATTCATCGATTTATGACCAGTATGAGCTAGATTGGGTGGGGTTCTAATATTGAATTAAACATTCAATGGGATAATTTTTAGGCTCCATTTTGATAATTCGAACAATTCACATTTTAGGATTCGTCGAGTATATCATCCCTGCAAAAAATCAAGTTGATTAGATAACGAAAATCATGTATTTAGATCAATTTTATATGAACTGTTTATTTTCTCACTGTCCTTTTTTTTTAATACAAAATTGATACAAACACATGGTTGCCGTTATCTGAACGACTTGATTTCTTAAAAGGGTTGATGTATTCGACAAATTCTAAAATATGAATAGTTCAGATTATCAAAATGGAGTCCAAAAGTGAGCCCACAACACCCAACAACACCTCTTTAGTTCGATAGAGGGTTGGAGAGAAGCTCAAGCCATGTTAAAGAATTAATAATGTTTAAATTTTAAGTTAAAAAATTATTTATTTTCATATATGCATGTATGAATGTATCAAAGTCATGCATTGATGCAATCTTAGGGAAGCAATTTTGAAAATAAATTTTTTATGGTAAAAATAAATTAAGGAAGTAATTTGAAATGGTAATTATGGTGGCATAATTTAAGGGTTTAATATAAAACTTCATAAATTTAATTATGAACTAATTAAAATGCAACACATAATGACACTTAATATTTTCATTATTAAAAAATTTTAAAAAAAATTTCAGTCGAGAGTTTGAACTTTAAAGAAACCCTATTAACGTTTACTATGTGTGAAAATAATGGGATTCGATATATACGCGTTGAGTAGTAATAACCATAGTGAGAAGGGAAAAAAAAATGTGATGAAATTTTAATTATATAAATTATTTTATACTTTATGGTGAAGAATTTAAAATATTTTTAGAAAATATTTTACGATGAAATATTTTTGAGTATGTGATTTATTAATTGGAAAACTCCTTCCTTATTTGATAGTAATGAAAGAATGATTTTAGGTATAAAAAATGCATTTTTTTTTATTTAAAAAAGAAAATGTTAGCATGTGATTTATTAATTTTTTTTTTAAATTGAAAAATTAAGAAATTTAGATTGAACACTTAAAACTCTCTTAGATCTTCTCACTAAAAATCCCATTTTACTTGTAGAATATATAAAGAATAATGCTATATGCACTAATTAATATACCAATTAATGTACTAACGGATGATGTAGCATAATTTTAGAGGTTTTGAATCTTTGTAATTTGTATAATAAGTGGGTTCATAATTTTAAAATAATAATATCATAACATATGTTGGTATATTAATTGGTATACCAATTGGTACATATAGCACCACTGATATATAAATAGATAGATGTTTACTTATATTAGTAGGTATCAGAGCCCGAGTGCGGGACCTTCTCTAAAACGAGAGTGTCTCTCTCTATTTCCTTCCCTTAGGGTTTCTGCAAGCGGTGCCATTTGGGAGGGGGAGGGGGCTTCGGTCTTCGACCACCCCTCTCATCACTTCCCATTTTTTTCTTTTTTTTCCTTCTTGTTTTTTGCTCAATAAATCTTGGGAGATCTCTCTTCCCAACCTCTCTTTCTTTGTGAGTAGTTTCTTCTCCCATGGTGGAAATTTGCTGGGTTGTTCCTCCTCCATTCCACTAGTGACGGATCTGCCATTGTCACGCCCTCAAAATAATACATAAAACCTCACATTCTCGACAAGCATTGATATAAGAGAAATAAACATTTTTCTATTCATCAGAGTATTCATTATAAAAGTATTACATGTTGACAACAAAAGTAAATACCCTATGGGCTTACAACTTTTCAAGCCAACACTTGGTAACAAAAAGAGAGTACTAACTCAAATACATATTAAGCCCTTGGCTTGAGTTTACATGTAATACATCAAAAGATAACAAAATAATCAAAAAGAGTCTTCAACTCCCAGAACCTTCCAAGCTATGATCTTAGAGGTGGCATATCACCTGGACCTGAAAATGATGTCCCATATAGGGTGAGCCAAAACCCAGTAGCGATATACTAAACCAAATATAAGCAATGTCTAAAATAATAGCATGTGATAGATGGTCAACACTTATAGCAATTTATATCACATTACAGTTCCATGACAATCATGTCCATGTTACATTTCACCTTCCCTTACTTATCAGTTCATCTCATAAACGTGGCTCAGAACCTGGCCAGATAGCTTAAAAGAGATTACATCTCAAATTTTATCAGTTTCATACCTTGCAATTCCTATGAGATCACAACTCATATTAAAATACTTCCAATACTTCACGTAATACACATATTTGCTGTATTAACACTTCCATTTAGTACACATATTTGCTGTACAAACATTTCATAAAGATACACATATTTGCTGTATCTATGGAGTCCATCCCCTATCTTCTCCCAAACTGGTTTGAGAGTCCATCCCCTATCTTTCCTCAAACCGTGGAGTACATTCCCTATCTCCTCCCACACAATACACATATTCCAAGTATATAAGCAATTATCATACACAAGGATCAATCAATACACGTATTTGCTGTATTAATTCAACCGTTATATTCAATGACATATTCATTGTGATTAGTTTCAGTTTTCCCTAATCAACATACAGTATCTACAACAATCAAGACTATCCTCCACCGATAGTCCAAAGCAGTTATTTCTAAACAGAAAATAAATGTATTAAACTAATACAATATCAACAATTTCATCGGTGAATGATAAATTAATCCAACTACACCATTCAATCCCATAATTTCCCAATTTCATGGATGTCAACTCAATTTCATATTTTCCCAAATTAATTATACTAATTAATTTATTTCCATAATTAGGGCATTTCCACCCTTTATCAAAAAATCAACCCTAAGGTTCAATTTTCTCAATTTGACACTAATAATGCCATTTTCCAAATCTTACAAACACATGGAGTTTAATATATGAAAAACCCCCTTTTGTTAAATTACAAATTAAACCCCAACTTTTCCCAAAATTACCAAACATCACCAACTAATCAAAATGACCAAAATCAAAGACAAAGCTCATAAGATGGAGTAGGGTATCCCTACCTCGAAATGAAGAGCTCAAATGAAGAAGATGATGAAAATCCAAAGTGCTCCAAACTCACAAATTTTTAGATTAAAATGAAGCCCTCAACACCCTCTATCTTTCTTGCAAAGAGAGTAGGCTAGAAACTCAATGGAAATAGACCAATCCCTAGAGAGAAGGTGTTTAGAGAGAGAGGGAGCTCGGATCTAGGGTTTTGAAATAAAAAGAGATGAAAAAGTGAAGTGTTTACCCGCTGCTGCCTGCTGATATAACACAGGCTCGCTTGAGCGAAGGATTGGTCGCTCGAGCGACCGGACACAAAGAACCCTCGCTTAAGCGAAGAAAGTCTCGCGTGAGCCAACAATTCGAAGCTTCAGGTCTGCAATCCAGAAGCACGCTCCAGCAACAGAATGCTCGCTCGAGCGAAGAAACTCAAAACATACACCTCGCTTGCTCGAGCGAAGGAAGGCTCGCTCGAGCCAAGAAATGCAACTCTCAGATCCAGAACCTGACGTAGACGCAAGCTCGAGCGAAGGACTTCTCGCTCGAGCCACAAGAAACAAAACTCAACTCTCGCTCGAGCGAACAAACCCTGGCTCGAGTGAAGGATCCAAAACAAAGAGCTCGCTCGAGCGACAAAAGTCTCGCTTGAGCGAAGGACCAAAATTTTGGGCAGCAACACTTGGTTCAAACTCACTACCAACCTGTAACAACCTGCCCAAAACATCCTATAACTCAAATACAAAGTATTGAAGAATGGAAACAAGATATATACAACATCAACTCCATGGAACCTAAGTCCGGAATACAACAACCAAATAGGGAAAGACCGAGATCGCTATAGCCATGTTCTTTCTCCTCCATTGCTCGCTGTAGCTATCATCACCATCCCGCCCCCCAGATCTACTTTGGATTCGGCCGCCTCCACAAATCTGGTTGTTTCTCTGGGTATGACGTTATGTTTTCCAATTTTTTTTTTGTTGTTTTTTTGGTTTGGAAGTGTTTTATGGAGTCTATCGATGCTATTCTATGACTTGCCCACTTTATGGTTGTAACCTATGATCTATCTCAGATATGCTCTATGGCCGATTGCTTTGACTTTTACTTTGCAGTACGAGCACAAGCACGAGTTGTGCGTGTGAAATTTTTCATAGTTTTTACATGTGTTTGTTTGATATGATTTTTTTATAGTGTAAATTTATTTGTTAAATGGATTTCTCTTTGTAAGTATCATTTGATATCAGTTATAAAAACTTCTTTTTGAAAAAAAAGGGACATTATCAAAATAAAAGTTTTCGTTAATCAAAGAAACAATCGTAATGTTTTGCATAACTATTCGGCGCCTTGAATTTTGGAAACCTCCTCTGCAATCGCTAGTAGAATCGATATCCGCTGAAAGAGAATGAGATTTTGGATGATGATTATGCCACTTGTTAGGTCCCTTAGTTTTGTCAATCCCACGAACAAACATTGTTTATCGAGTTGTTTCTTGGTTGTTTTGCCTTGCTCGCTCGAGCGAAGAAGTCCTGGCTCGAGCGAAGAAGTTGTGCTCCCCGAAGTTTTCTTTCTCTGCAAATATTTTGGGAAGAAAGATTGTGCGCTCGAGCGAAGGAAGCTTGGCTCGAGCGATGCCACTTAAGGAATACATGCGTAATTGGTTCCTCGCTCGAGCGAGAGAGTCTTCGCTCGAGCGACCTTCACGGCCCTTATTTTCTATAAGTATTTGGTTCAGTCTGTTTTAGGGTTAAGTTTTCCAAATCTATTTTGAGGGCTCTAGGGTTGTCTTTTGGGACTATTTTACTAGTTTTCCTTTGATGTATGCTTGAGTATTAAACTCACATGGTTTGACAATTCACATCAAAGGGTTGTTTGAGTGATCATCTTTAAGAGTGTTATTCTTCAGTGGAATTTGAAGATTCAAGCGTGGAGTGTTCGAAGGTGTTCGAAGCTGTGTGCAGTCGTTGAGTCGACGTGGATGTGGAATCAACATCAATCTAATCAATTTTGAGACGAAGGCTGCAGTAGAAGAGATACAAATTGTTGAAGACAAATTGACAGAGTTTGGGTAATTTGTTTGGTTGTTTTGTATTTTTTCTTTCCTTCATAGTAGATTGATTTGTGGTGTGCTCCCTTTCGGAAGACGAATAAGCCCTACAGTATCGGACTCCTGCGGTTCTGAATCTGATCTCACAAGTGCAATGTGAAATAGATAATCACTAAAGATTCCAAATCCGGCAAATCTTTTGAAAAATCAATTTTGAATCAAATTGCCAAAAATGGACTACTTTACTAGATACAGAGTCGCCACCTAAATATTTTTTTTTGGAGAAATTTAGGAAACCCGTGACTCGTGCCAAAGGCCGCGTGTCCATCATCACCAAGATTGTCTCAGCTCGGGAACTTAGGTACGAGACAGGAAGGTCATGAATTGAGCACCCCCGCTCGCCCAATCAAAGATCGGCCTCTACTAATCATGATATGAATCTTATCTACATTATATACTCTTTTTCCAATTATTAGGCTAGCATTACTATGTGATGAGCACACACACAAGTATAGACTAATTTGCTAGAATCGAAACATTTTGATTCACGTTTGTTTGCAAAATTGTTTTGAATATGTACCACTTGAAAAAGTGATCGATATGAACATTACTCAAATTATTCCAATTCAAGTAATTAGCCTTCATCCATAGGCATTCAAAAAGTTCATCGTCTAAGCATTTAGCCTCATGGCAAGCATGCTAGACATGGCAATAATCATACTCATGCAATTATGCTAAAGCAAGTAAAGGCTCTCGTCATAATCCACACCCTTTACTTGAGTATAGCCTTAAGCAACCAACCTAGCTTTATTTCTAACAACAGTACCATTCTCATCAGATTTATTTTTAAATATCCACTCGGTGCCTATCACATTTATGTCTCTAGGTTTGGGAACATGAGTTCAAACTTTATTACGTTCAAATTAACCTAGCTTTTCATGCATAGCATTGGCCCAACTATCATCTAGTAAGGCCTCTTTTATATTCTTAGGTTCAAATAATGAAACATAACACATATTAGATACCTTTTCTCGAATTTGTCTTCGGGTTTTCATTCGATCTGAGACACTTCCAATCAACTGTTGAGCCGGATGATTCAGTTTTACCCTTACTGATGGTTTGAACTCCGAGCTTGTAGTGACAGGAGCATCAGAAGTGGTGTCTCTTTGTATACTCTTTGGACTTGGACTTACTTTAGAAGTTGGTGTTGTCTCACCTTCTTGAGCTTGGACCTCGGCTTCTTTTTGACTTTGTGGTTCAGTATCCAGGATTGGAAACTCACAATTTTCTTCCTCATTTATCGTTGAAGTAGGAGAACTTGTGTCATCTATAACCACATTGATTAATTCCATTAAAGATAAAGTTCGCAAGTTATAGACATGAAAACCTCTATTAATGGTTGAATACCCTAGAAAAATATCTTCATCACTTCGAGAGTATGACCCTAGCCATACCCTAGCCATCTCTTGAACAACGTTGTTCTTCATCTCAATAACTCCATTCTGTTGTGGAGTAATCGGTGTAGAAAATTCATGCTTAATTCCATGCATATCACAAAAATCTGAAAACAAACTATTTTCAAACTCACGACCGTGATCAGTTTGGATTCTTGTGATACGCCCAATAGAAACACCCTGTTCATTTTGAATTTTAAGGACTAAAGCTTGGAAAGCATCAAACGTATAAGATTTTTCTCTTAAAAAATTTACCCACGAAAAACGAGTATAATCATCAACGGTTAAAAAAATGTATCTTTTAGTTCCAATGCTTTCAGTGCGAGTGGGTCTCAGAAGATCCATATGAACTAGTTCAAGAAGACGTTTGGTTGTGAAACTGTTCACCTTTTTATAAGGAGCACGAGTTTGCTTCCCAAGTTGACACGGTCCACACACATGGTTCACATTTTTACTCATTTTGGTTACTCCTCTCACAAGCTCTTTGTTGGCAATCTTAGTTAGGTCTTTGAAATTCATGTGACCTAATCTTTGATGCCACAGGTCAAGGTTACTTATGACGGCCAAGTGACAAGTAAGATCATTAGTGGTAACAATCCCATAGCAATTATCAGATGTGCGAACCCCATGCATGGTAGTATTTCCTTTCTTATCCAAAATTTCACATTTATTTTTTGAAAATAATACTTCATGATGGGAATCACACATTTGACTAATGCTCAACAGATTAGCTTTAAGGCCGTTAACAAGCAAAATATTTTCAAGTTTAGGAAGACCAGCGATATTTATAGAGCCTTTACCAATGACTTTAGGAGTGCCACCATCTCCAAAGGTAACAATTCCTCCTTCATATTTATCAAGAGATGTGAAGTAGGATTTGTCACCAGACATGTGACAAGAGCACCCACTATCAAGATACCACATGTGTGAGTCACGTGCTTTCAGTGCAGTGTGAACAACGAAACACGTTAAGTCGCTCTTGCTAACCCATATCTTTTTGGTCTTAGTGAAAATAGGACTGGCAGTCTTGGTAGATGTCTTAGCGTTGTGAACACCTTCATGAATCTTGGTGTTCTGCCTAGACATGTAAGGTTGTCTACTAACCCAAGAAGTATTAAATTTTCTACCCTTTTTAGAAACTTTACCAAACAACTTAAAACAATAACGACAAAAGTGGCCATACCTACCACAATGATGGCAAATAAACACAGGTTTTACCTCCAATTTGTCGATCTTACCCCCTTTGGGTTGATGAAGAGAAGTATCACCCTTGGGCTTTCTCTTTGCTTGAGTCTTCAGGTCATGTGATGTAGAGGCCTATCTCTTTTGAAGTGATGTAGTAGTATAGCCTATCCCACTTTTGTCACCATTCATTTGTTAAGACCCGATGATGCCTTCAAGTGTCTTTAACCCTTTGTTCCACATATCAATTGTGGCTCTAGCAACTTTGAGTTCTTCCTCTTTCTGACCAATCAGCTCTTCCAACGTGGCTTGTGACATCTCAAGGATTCCAATCTTCTCTTCAAATGTGGCATAGATGCTCAGAAGTTCATTTCTTTCGGTTTCACAAGCTAGAAGCTTTCTGCAGAGGTCTTGCCTGTCATTTGAGATCTTGATGACATCCTTTTTGTAGCTCTAATCTCTCCTTTTAGCTTGACATTCTTGCTTTCACATGCTTTGAGCTTAAGAGTGAGTTTGTCATTGATCTTGGACAAATTCAGAGATTCATCGTAAAGCTTCTCATAAGCTTATTGTAGGTCATCACCATTAATCTCATCATTGTCTTTCGAGGTTTCATCATTTTTGTTTTGCTCCTCTTTCTCCTGGACCTCATCCAGTCGAGCAATTAAGGCATGAAAGTTGATAGATTATGGTGAAGATGACTCTCATTTTTCATAAAATTGACTCAAAATGTCTCATGTATCCTTGGCCTTTGTGCAGTGAGCAACCCATTGATGTTCTTTGTTAGGAATTGTTTCAGGAATGGTAGTCAGAATTCTTTGATTGCTTGGATTGTCAGCGCTTTCAACATTCTCTTTAATGGCTTGCCAACCCTTAGGGTCATGAGCTCTTATAAACATCCTCATTCTGATCTTCCAAAACAAGTAATTACTTCCATCAAAGGTAGAAGCATAGTGCAGATTCTAACCACGAGCAAATTCCACTGGCTTTGGAGGAGGTTGAGTGACAGTAGACCAGAATGCCATGTAAGTACTATCTCCGTCTTCACCAGATTCAGTTTCTTCAGGTTCTTGCTCTGACCAGCTTTTATCATCCCAAGTCACTATATAGACTTTTTTCCGGTTCTTTTTCAATGGACATTCAAGAGAAATATGTCCAAACCCTTAACATTCGTAACACTTGACACCTTGTCCCTTCACAGCCTTCTTTTCAATTTTTAGAGCAATTTTTGGTGGAAAAGTTTTGAGTTTTTCATTATCCTTATCTTTTGAACTAGGATCCTTGAAATTCGGCTTCTCTTTTCTTTTTCTTTTTTTAAGTTTTTTGAACTGTTTGGTAAATATAGCCATCATTTTGGACTCTAGATCAAACTCAATCTCAAGGGTCTTAGCAGTCTTATGAGCACTAGTAAAAGCCACACTATCTTTTTGTTTTTTCTTAGAAATCTTGTGGGCTTCATAAGTCTGCAAGTTTCCAACCAACTAATCAAGCTTGAGGGTATCAACATCCTAAGCCTCCTCAATAGCTGTAACTTTTGATTGGAACCTCTCGGGTAAAGACCTCAAAACTTTTTCCAACAACCTTAGCTTTGGGGATCTTTTCACCGAGTGTGAAACATGAATTCACAATGTCACTAAGTTTAGCATAAAAATCATCAAACGTCTCATCGTCACGCATAAAAAAGAGTTTCAAAAGAAGACGTGAGACGTTGAAGTTTTGACCATTTAACAAAAGTAGTACCCTCGTGAATAGTTTCAAGAATATCCCAAGCCTTTTTTGCTACCTCACAAGTGCAAATACGACAAAACTCTTCAGGTGTGACGGAGCAAAAGAGGGAATTGAGAGCCTCACTATTCTAACTTGAATTTTGATAATCGAATGCATCCCATTTATCAAGAGGTTTGGGAATATCAACACCATCAATAGTGACAATAGGTTCACTCCGCTCATAGATCACACAGTGCCAAACTTTCTCATTGATAGATTTTAAAAACGCTTTCATACAAGCTTTCTAATAAGAATAGTATGTACCATCAAGTAAAGGAGGTCTATGGGTTGAGTTACTTTCACGAATTAAATCCATATCACCAATCACACAAAATCACACTTATATAATTTTGATAAAAATAAAGAGTGACTAGCTCTGATACCAATTGAAAAACGTAAGTGATTCGTGATTCGGCTCAAGATTAATTATACCAGTTCCCAAACAATTAAAACTAACAATCTAAATCATTAAACACGTACGAAAGTGATTTACATTGTTGTTTAAAAAACAATAAACTGACATAAACGATTTTTACGTGAAAAAACCACAATTGGAGCACCTCCAATTGTGATTAAAAAACCACGAGCGAAACGCCACTGTAGACACCCCATTTTCGATCGCCCTTATGACTTGGACGTCATCGCTTGCACACCCAATGATGAGTCTATATGCTTGTTAAGTGCTCAAAATCCTTAGCGGAATACCATAGCTTTGAGCCTTTCAAACCCTACACCCCTGTTGCCTTTGTTTTGGACCAAAACCTTGGATTTTTAAGCTTTCAACCTCTGGTGGCTTGCCGGCCATAGCTATGGGCTGCCGGCCATTGCTTCTGGTTGCCGGCCACTGATGTGGCTTGCCAACCACCAATGTGTTTTGCAGATATTTTGTGATAGCTGTGTCAGTTGTTTGCACAGATGCTTGCATCTGTACCCACGTGTATGGCTAGATGTTTTTGAGGGAGGTTCATGTTTCTCTATATATAGAGGACCTCCCCTCTTGCTTTGGGGTTAGAAAAAATTTGAAGCAAAATTTTTCCTCTCTCTCTCTCTCTCTCTCTCTCATGCAAATTTCTTCACCTTTACCTATACACTCTTCACCTTTGCCTATACACTCTTAACCAAACCTCTCTATCTTTGAGCTGAGGTATCTTTGAGCCTTGTTTGAGCTCTTGAGGGTGTGTTAGCCTTGTTTTATTGCTTGAAAGTGATCTCCTCTTTAAGAGATATAAAGCTTTGCCTCTTTACTTGTTGTATTTACTCTTTTTCTTTCTATTTTCCAATTGTTTTTGGGCTGTAAAAACTCTGTATTTTTGGGCTGAAACTTGGGTTTTAAGGCCAATAAAGGTTGAGGGGTGGTTTACCCTTCTTTACACCTTACTCTCGAAGCCTTTACCCTTGTGTTTCCCACCTTTACACTATTTTTTTTGAGCTTTTAAACACTGATTTTCCGAGTTATTTCAGTGGCTAAAATTATGGTTTGAAGTCCAAAAATGGAGGGGGTAGCATCCCCTCGTGTTTTGCTTACTAGCCTAGCATGATTCATGTTTTAGTTTATTATTCAAGCTATTTTTGTCTTAATTCCAGCATGTTTTAGGACTTATTTAGAATTGTTTTTAAGTGTTTGTTGCATTTGAGCTTTGTTTTGCATGCTTGTAGTGTAATTGTCCTCATAAGTTTGGTGTTTTAGGCATTAGACACCATCTTATTTGAGTTGATAGTGTTTATTTATAGTTTTCCATACTTGTGATCACTCTTAATCACCTCTGCAACCTCCCTCATTTTTTGGATTTTTTTTTGCTTTGAAAGTGGTTTCAAATTACTTGTTTGTTTAAGCATGAGATTGAGATGTCATGCTTAATGGTTTAATCCCTTTGGGGGTTCATTACCCGATATGATGTCTTTTTCATACTCAAAGCAACTCTTGGTTTGAGCCCTCTTTCCATTAGAGGACTTAAATTCACCTTTGGACTCAATTAACCAAAGAATGGTTATAAATTAAAATGAAATAATAAAATTGAGGCTAAAAAAAAGAGCAAGATAATAATTTGGTTTGGGTTCAATCGGCTGTTAATTGAACCCTTGAGTCTTGAGTCGTTTCATACTCATTAGTGATGAAAACGGTTCAAGATTCATTATGAACTACTTCTTTTGATCTTTCATGATAGGGAGGTGGTCTTGAGAGTCTTGTTTTATTGCATTCATTGAACTTGCACACTTGATTCATAAGCCATCATGCAATGAAATTGCATCCATTAGTGGTTTGTGAATTAAACTTACTACTCCTTTGAGCTGTTCAAATGATAAGGAGGGGTAAATTGTATAAACAAACCCTTGAGAATACACTGTCTCTCTACTCTATTTGCTCTCTGTTGCAGCAGGACAATCTAGTCAGCAGTGGCCGGCAAGCCACTATTAGTGGCCGGCAGGCCCTTTGCCGGCCACCAGTGCAAAATCAAGCAGTGTCCTTTTGAAGCAGAACAAAGCTGGTTTGGAGGTGGAAATTAGTGCAAATGTTCTACTCTGCAACAGAGACATTCAGTAGTAGAAACAGTGACTTTTTCAGGTGGAAGTCCATGCATGCATGAGCATTCCTCGTTTCCCGAGGAGGAATAATTAGAGTAGTTAATTTGATTACATCGTTTTGTAATTAATTAGTTAGCTAATTTTTTCTTGTAATTAATTAGTTAGCTAGAATAGTTGATTAATTTGTTGTAATAATTAGTTAAGTAGTTTAGCTAAATTATTCATTTGTTGTTGTAATAGCTAGGTAATTAGTTAGCTAGTTAGTTCGTTCAGACCCCCCTTCGCAAGGGCGCAATGTTGTAATAACGTGCATGTCTTCCAACCCCATGTCTTTCTTCCTTTTTATTTACTAGCTTATGATGGTTAGTTTAGAACATCATGTTTTGATTAGCATTCTTCATATTTGCATCCACTTGTATTGCATGCACCGAGGCTTGTTTCATCATTCTAATAATGCATTGTAGTTTAAATACTTCTTTGAATATGTGCTTAGACCGCATGCTATCAAATTGGTTCATATGCCATATTAGTAGCCAAGCCTAGTAATTTCATATCGCATGTGTTGCATTAGTCATGTCGCATACTTAGGATCATGCATCTTTCTAATTTTATCATCTTTTTGGCTTGAAGTACTAGGTGAGCCTTTACTTGCTTTAGCATAATTGCATGAGTTTGTTGCCATGTCTAGCATGCTTGCCATGAAATGAGACTAAGTGCTTAGATGATAAACTATTTGAATGCCTATGGATGAAGGCTAATTGCTTGAATTGGAATAATTAGAGTAATGTTCATATCGATCACTTTTTCAAGTGGTACATATTCAAAACAATTTTGCAAACAAACGTGAATCAAAATGTTCCGATTCTTGTAAATTAGTCTATACTTGTGTGTGTGCTAATCACATGGTAATGTTAGCCTAATAATCGGAACAAGAGCATATAATGTAGATAAGATTCATATTATGATTAGTAGAGGCCGATCTTTGATCGGGCGAGCGGGGGTGCTCAATTCATGACCTTCTCCTCTCGTACCTAAGTTCTCGAGCTGAGACAATCTTGGTGATGACGGACACGTGACTTTTGGAACCAGTCATGGGTTTCCTAAATTTTTCCAAAAAAATATTTAGCTGGCGACTCTGTATCTGGCAAAATAATCCCTTTTTGGCAATTTTATTCAAAATTAATTTTCTAAAAGATTTGCCGTATTTGGACTCTTTAGTAATTATCTATTTCACATTGCACTTGTGAGATCAGATTCAAAACCGCAGGAATCCGATACTATAGGGCCTATTCATCTTCCGAAAGGGGCCTCGAAAAGTCGAGCTACAGTTTCTAGCGACTCTGCTGGGAAAAGTTAGAGAACTTGACTCGAACTTCATGATGTGAAATTTTATCTACACTTATATGTTCTTTGCATTGCATTTGCATTGGTGCATTTAAATCACTGTGTTTGCCATCTGCTATTCCTAGACGGTTTGCCAGAGGCTTGCCTAAAAGCTTGTCAAAAGGCTGACCGGTCACGGGCTCTGCCATGATAGGAACACAACCCTTGGAGCTGGACTACCATTGTACCGTTTGATCCTCCTTTCACTTCTTAGTGTTAGGTGTGAGAGGTATATTAGGTAATCTTGCTGAGGTCGAATACAGGATTGTGTGAAATTGCTTTGTTTGAATAGCGAACCCTAGTTCTTGACAAAACTAGGACAGGGTAACCTTACCCCCTCATAGGGGTGTTTTGGCTCTCACTTAACTGGTATGTGCTTTACAGTGAAACTGTACAGAATGTGCATATCAGTTGCAAGTTTGGTATCCGTTTTGGCGGCAGAATTCAGTGTTGAGTGCAGTCCTACAGCTTTGATTACATCTGTGTTGGTAACATCATTAGTTGAGGTGCTGTGAGGTTTCTGATCACTACTTTCTTTTTGCTTTATTTCTTTTTGCTAAGTAGTTTGACACCATAGCTTCAGAAAGTTCGGATATCCCCCAAGTGCTCTAGACCCGAGTCAGAAGGCTTTGCAAAGCCGGAGATCTTGATAGGGGAAAGCCCATGTTTACTTCACTCCACCGGTTACGAGACGGATGAGAGTCAGGTAGAGTTCACCGGTCCAGTTTTTACAACAATGACCCCTCAATTCACCTGTATCTAGTCAGGCTCAGGGACAGTCTTCTACTTTTAGTCCAGCACGAGATCACTCGCCTATTCCGATGACATAGTATCCCCCAGTCAGTATAGAGGAATTAATACATCATCTTCAGCAAACAGTTGAAACCCTAAAGCAAGATGTTGCTTATCAGGCCGAGGTCATAGCTCGTCAGGCTGAGGTAATAAACATGCTACAACAACAGTAACCGCAGCTGGTTACGGCCTCTACATCCCATGCACCTCATCCCATAGGTATCCCAACACCTGGAAACACTGCCTATACTGAAAATTAGGGCAATCCAGCAGAGCTGATCCCACCACAAGCCTCCAAAGCACCTGTGTATCAAACTGAAGCTTCGATTGAGTTTGAGGTTGACCCAACTGTGCTTAAGGTCAACAAGTTAGAGAAGCTATTCAAGAGAGCACAAGGTGTTAATTCCATCCCCGACATAGAGGACGGGTATACCGATTCTGCAGTAACATTGCCAGATTAGTTCAAAATGCTGCACATAGATCGATTCGACGGCTCCGGAGATCCTATGGTTCATCTACGACTATTCTTGGACATCTTGCGACTGATGGGCCTGACCAGATTGCAGAAGCTGTCTCTCTTTGGCCATACTATGTCTGGTACAGCAGCCATATGGTATGCGCAGTTGGAGGATTCTGTTAAGCAGAATTGGGTGAAAATGGCCGAGGCCTTTACTGTTCAATACTCGTATAACACGTAAATCGAGGTCACAAATCATGACCTTGAGACAACGCACCAAGAGCCGAATGAGGGCTTCTCAAAATTTGTGACGAGGTGGAGGGCTAAAGCTTCAATGTTGACCATAAGGCCTTCCGAGAAAGATCAGATCAGGTTGGTAGTCCGCAATTTGTATGTGAAGTTGTTATAGAAAATGATCATCCTACCTCTGTTCATATTCACCGAGCTCCATGAGATAGGGGTTTAGATTAAAGACGCCATGAAACAAGGATTGATTACTGATGAGAAAGAGCAGGTAAAAAAGCCTTTTGTGCACAGTTCCAATGCTACCACTAGTGGTAGCACAGTTGCGAGGCCGTTAGGTGTGAGTGTTGTCACCACCACAACCAAGACTGCTAATCCCTTTGTCAATGTAGCTTTATAAACTTCAGCCAACCCTGCTCGATCCCAGAGGACCTTTACCCAACTCTACATGACCCTATCTCAAGCCATGAAAGTGTTGGTCAAAACATGGCATCTCAAACCATTAGAGCCTCGCTCACTACCTGATCCTTTTCCACCTAAACACAACCCAGAAAAGTACTGTGCGTTTCACCAGCAACATGGTCACGATACCAACCAATGCTTCCGACTGCGTTATGAGATTCAAGATCTCATTGATAACAAGGTGATCACACCACTCCAGAAACCAAATGTAACTACAAACCCACTCCTGGCCTACAATCAAGTTTCCCCACCTAAAAATCTAAACCTAATCCATACACTGGCTATCCCCTACAACCCCAACGTATATATTACCCTTTCCCACCTACCAAGACTGACGTTGTTCATTCTTAAAAGCACAGATTTATGCATGACGGACACGTTTGCACTTCAACCTAAGCCTGTGGTGTTGACAGTTGCAGTAAAAGGAAGGCTGGCCTTAGAGAAAAGTATGAGTCCATTGCTGGAGAGCTCTAAGGACTTACCTAAGGGGGTGTACAATCCAAGCTGTTACATTGTGCCGACTAGTCAAGTCAAGCTAGAATTAGTGTTGCCAACTACAGTAGAGGGTAATATGGTTAGGGAGGATGGCCTGAGCCAAGGGTTGGATGATTTGGCAGAACTCGAGGAGGATTTAGACAACCTGCAATTCTTTGACGAACAGGATCAAGAAGATGTGCAGATTGGCTGGTTTGAACAGATCAACCGACAACTTTGGGTGGCTGAGTGATGAGCCGGATAAGGAGGAAGGAACTGAAATAAAATCGGAAGAAAAAGAAGCAGGAATTACTATAGCAGCCGGAAGGGCCGATGAAAAGGGAAAACTATGGGCGCTGTGAGCACTGCAGACACAGAACAAGAAGCTACACTGAAGCAGTTTGCACAAGAAAGGGTTGAAGACAACCAGGAAACTGTAATGGCCCAACACCCTGTGAGGGATACCTGTGATGTGAAAGTGATCTAAATGGAGTCGGATAACTGTTTGTCGGCTATTGGAGGTGTATGGTGGGATGATGATGATCTACATTTGGCTCACACTAATGAAGATTGGGGTGAGTGCCTTCCAGACAACACGTGGTACGTAGAAGAAATAGATCACATGACAAGAAGTGGGTGGTATTTTAAGCCACCGCACTTAGATCAAGTTGAGGCATCTGGAAAAGACAGAGAGGTTGAGAGATAGAAAGAGAAGCACCTGGAAGAAGAGGCAGTGTTAAAACAACTTAAGAAAATCCAAGCCGACATCTCAATCTGGGGTCTTCTCATGGCCCCCGGGTACACCGATAGGCAGTACTATTAGCAATGGACAATGCTAAATTGTCCATTGACACTACCCTTGAACAGCTTGTGGGATTGGTCTTCCCAGGTGGCACCGGGCTAACCCTAACCTTTTCTAACAAGAACTATTGCTGGAAGGCTCAGCTCACAACAAACTCTTGTACATATCTGTTGAGTGTAGGAAAAAATAGGTGTCGGTGGTGTTGATAGACACTAGTTCGGCTATCAATGTCTGTCCTTCTCGCACAACTTATGCAATCGGCCTTAGGCCGGCAGACTTTGTGCCCACAGCCCAAGTAATTCGGGCATATGATAATACGAGCATGGAGGTTATGGGCACGGTGCAAATCAGAGTCCGGGTGGGCCCAGCTCAGCAAGATGTCGAGTTCCATGTCCTGGATGTGCTGGCCACCTTCAACTTACTGCTATGGAGGCCCTGGTTGCATCATGTGAAAGCTGTCTTCTCCACCTTCCACCAAATGTTGAAATACCCTCACGGGAAAGGAGTGGCGATTGTTTTCGAGAATTCATCCATCCATCCCCCGCCAGAGGTAACTACACCAGTGTTGGAGATCACTTATGGCGAGGAGGATGTATTCCTCTCAGGGTTCACTCTGGTTGAAGCCCAGGTAATGCAGACCATTTTGACTGCAGATAAGGGCATGTATGTCAGTGCCCAGTTTATCTATTTCATGAATAAACTACAGCATGTGCCAAGAATGAGACTTGGAAGAAGTGGTCGGAAAGGCGTCGCTGCACTAATAGACGTGAAACACAACCCACATGCCTTTGGTTTGGGCTATGTACCCACCAAAGAGGATTGGATCAAGAAATGAGAAGAAATCAGAAGTAGAGCCAGGGCCAAGCAAGCCGGGAAACACTACAAGCTCATCCATAGGCCAATCCAGGGAACGCTGAATGGCCACTTTGTCTGAGAGGGAGAAGATTTCCCCTTTTGTGGCTTTTCCAAGCCCTAAATGAATTCCACGAAGCAGCGTATCCCTAGATTCAAAATCTTTTTGACCTGCAGTTGCAAGATAGTGATACTGAGGAAAAGGCTAAACCAAGTATTGAAGCTGAACAGAGCATGGAAAGTGACTCAAACAACAGCGAGTTTGGAGTAGGGGCAACATTGGCTTGTCTACTTACAGATCCTGCGGCTGACTCAAAGAACTTGAGGGATAACCTTACCATCTCCATGATTGAGGAACAACCGGGTGTGAACCCATCCAGCAGCATTTTGGATGCATTGGAGGCACCATCTCTTATCTAGCAGTTGGAGGAGGGCTATCTGTCTAGTTTTGAATCGGGTGATGAGCTAGAATTTGATTCCACTGAGTTTGTGGAGTCGAAATTAGATTTCGGTTCTTCTGAGTCTGAGTCTGGTATTCCGTGGGTTGGTAACCCGGATGCCAAGGTCTTATCCAGGTCCTCTTTTTCTTTTGCTTTTGAGTCGGTTGTAACCGAGGAGCCAGAACTCATGAATGAGAATGCTGTCGATTCTGAGTATTTCACTGTGCCGCTTATTTATTGTATTGACCAAGATTTTCAAAATTTTAATAAAAACGAAGAGGATGGAATTCCTCTGGTTTTGAAAAACTTGATTAATCGAGAGGATAAGAGGTTTGCTAAACCTTGTGCTGATGAAATCATTGTTATTAATGTGGGTACTGAGAAGGATCCGCGTCTGGTCCAGATTGGGTCCATGTTGTCTTCGAAGGAGCGCGGCCCTTAGTCGCTTTATTAAAAGATTTCAAAGATGTTTTGCGTGGTCCTACGAAGACATGCCTAGAATCGATCCTGAGATTGTACAGCATCAGATCTCTCTTGACCCTGAGGCCCGACCTATCAAGCAGAAGCTGCGTAGAGTCCGTCCGGATTAGGCACTAAAAATTAAGTAAGAGGACACCAAGCAGATCAATGCAGGTTTTTTATTAGTATCTGAGTATCCGACTTGGTTGGCCAATATTGTCCCAGTGTCGAAAAAGTATAGTAAAATCCGAGTGTGTGTGGACTTTCGGGACTTGAACAGAGCCAGTCCGAAAGATGACTTTCCTCTGCCGCATATTGATGAGTTAGTGGATTTCACTGTGGGCCATGCATTGCTATCCTTTATGGACGGCTTTTCTGGGTACAACCAGATTTTGATAGCATTCGAGGACAGAGAGAAAACCGCATTCACTACGCTGTAGGGTACTTACTACTACTGGGTTATGCCGTTTGGGCTGAAGAATGCCAGGGCTACCTATCAGATGGTTGCAACCACCATTCTGCATAACATGATCCACAAAGAGGTCGAGGTGTACGTGGACGACATGATTGTCAAGTCCAAAGAAAGAGAGGGCCACTACACCGCCTTGGAGAAATTCTTTCAACGAATCAGAGAATACAGGTTGAGGTTAAACCCGTAAAAATGCACTTTTAGCGTAACAGTAGGGAAAATGTTGGGCTTTTTGATCACACAGAGGGGCATTGATGTAGATCCTTCCAAAATCAAGGCCATCCTAGAAATGCCACCACTAAGGACTGAAAAAAAGGTGCGAGGCTTTCTGGGTAAAGTGCAATTCATCAGACGGTTTATTTCCAAATTAACCTTGACTTGTGAACCACTTTTTGGTCTCCTGAAGAAAGGGAAAAAATTCTGATGGGGTGATCGACGTCAATTCACATTTGAGCAGGTTAAGCAGTCCCTCTAGAATCCGCCTGTGTTATCGCCGCCAGAGCCGGGGAAGCCGTTGATTCTGTACCTATCAGTGACAGACACGACTATGGGGTGTGTACTTGCTTAGGAATCTGAAAATAGGGTGGAGAAAGCCATCTACTATTTGAGCAAGAACATACTGGATTATGAGATCCGCTGTACTCCATTGGAGAAAGCTTGCCTAGCCTTGGTATGGGCTACCAAAAAGTTAAGACACTACTTGTTAGCTCACTCTGTAATCCTGGTTTCGAGATTAGATCCCATCAAATATCTCTTTGAGAAACTAGTGCTTACAGGTAGGCTAGCCTGTTGGTTGCTTCTTCTCTTCGAATTAGATCTCAAATATGTCACCTGCAAGTTAGTCAAGGAAAGAGCTGTAGCGGAGTTCCTGGTAGACCACCCGGTAGAAGGAGATGAGGCGGTGGAATACCTGTTCCCAAATGAAGCCATTCTGCAAGTTGAGGAGGAGACTTAGATGATGTACTTTGATGGAGCAGCCAATCAGTATAGTTATGGGATAGGTGTGTTGTTGATAGCACCTAACGACTCCCATATACCTTTAGCCTTCAAACTTCGGTTCGAGGTGTCCAAAAATGAAGCAGAATATGAAGCGTGTATCGTTGGTTTAGAAGTCACCCTGGAACTAGGGGCAATAAGATTGGATGTTATCGGGAACTCGAACTTAGTTGTTTCTCAAGCGAATAGAGACTGGAAAGTCAAAGAAGAAAAGATGAAGGTTTATCACTAGACCCTGGATGTTCTGATTCCTAGGTTTGAAAAGCTGACTTTCACGCATCTACTGAGAGAAAACAACAGGTTCGCTGATGTTTTAGAAACTCTATCTTCTATGGTAGACATCCCACTTGGAGTCCGGATGCGTCTGATTATTATTAAGCAGAAATACATGTTGACTTATGAAACTATTGCCGCAATAGATGAAGCGCAAGACAAAAACCCTTGGTACTATGATATTTGGAACTTCTTGGAAAAGGAGATTTATCCACTAGGGGCAAATGCCATTTATCATCTGTGGAGGTAAACTGTATAAAAGAGGTCATCTAAAAATGCATAAGTTGTGTGTCGAAGAAGAGGAATCAAAGCGATTGATGGAGGCCATCCATGGAGGAGAGTGCGGAGCACATATGAACGGTGTAATGCTAGCCTGGAAGATTCTTAGGCAAGGTTTCTACTGGTCCACCATAGAGGAGGATTGTATTGGTTTTGTTCGGCGAGGCTATAATTGCCAAATTCATGCTACTCGCATGAATATCCCGCCGTCAAAACTGTACAATATGACTTCGCCATGGCCTTTCTCAGTCTAGGGAATCAAAGTTATCGGTGCAATCACACCAAAAGGGTCGAATGGGCATGAATACATCTTGGTGGCAATTGATTACTTTACAAAGTGGGTAGAAGCTCAGTCCTATGCAGTGTTGAAAGCATTGCATGTGGCCAAGTTCATCAAAAATAATATCATTTGCCGATACAGAGTCCCAAATGAGATCATATCAGATAATGGCTCCCACTTCAAGAAAGAGGTGATAGACTTGTTAGAGAAATACAATGTGGCTTTCCATAAGTCATCTACATACAGGCCGTAAACTAATGGAGCCATTGAAGCCGCCAACAAGAACATCAAGAACATCTTGTAGAAGATGGTTGAGACCTACAAGGACTGGCTAGATAAATTGCAATTCGTACTCTAGGGCTATAGAACTTCAATCCGGACATCTACAGGGACAACTCCTTATTCTCTCGTCTACGGAATGAAAGTCGTTTTTCCAATTAAAATAGAAGTCTTGGCGTTGCGAGTTATAGCTGAGTGTCAGATAGTAGAAGCGGACTGGCAACAGAGCAGATTTGAAGAGTTGATGTTGTTTGATGAGAAAAGATTGAAAGCATTGTATCACGTTCAGGGCTACCAGCGCAGAATTGCCAGGGCTTTTAACAAAAAAGTTAAGTCCCGAAATCTCAAAGAGAGAGATATGGTGCTGAAAGACAACCGAGCTCCCATTCATAACCCTAGGGGCAAGTTCAGCCCAATTGGACTAGTCCTCATATCATCAAAACTATTTGGTCGGGTGGAGCAGTTAATCTCATGGACTTAGATGGCCTGGAATTTTCACAACCGATCAACATGGCCAAGTTAAAGAAATACTATCCCTGAGAGGCTCGCTAGGCCGAAAACCTAGAAGGACGACCTAGGCAAAAGTTAGAGCATAAAAAATTAGAAATAAAGAAAAACTAAGCTTGCAAGGTTGAAAACCCTAAAGGGCGACTTTGGCAAAAGTTAGAGCGCAAAAGGAGAGAGTTAATACTCGAGTGAACCTGAACTGAACTAGGTAAGGCCTAATTTCCATCTTCGGGATACGTAGGCAACTTCATCCTAAAGTTTGGCCGTAATCACCTCCAACTCAACTGTCCTGTCCATGTGTCTGATCAAGCCATCTTTGTCTGCTTTTTATCTAAGAGTTCGGTAGTGATCTTTGTTTTGGGAAGAAGAGCTGGTTACAATGCAGAACAGTGTATGCAATCAAGAGGCAGTTATGATCTTTTGATTCGGGGTTGTACATCTTGAAGATTGATTCCGTGCGTGTTAGGTGGTGATCCTTTTCGAAAATGGTTTTGAAAAGTTTTAATAAAAGTTGATTTTGTTCAAAATTTTACCTTTTATAACTTAGACCATTTTTGGATCAAAAGGAAAATTTTTAGTGCTCATAACTTTAATTTCAGTGATTTCAACATAAAGTTCTCCAACTCTCTGATATAAATTAAAGTTGCTTTTATTACATTAAAAAAACTTGAAAAGAAAGGTCAAAGCAATAAACTAGGGGCATAGGTGAGTCAGGTGCTCCTGTGTCTCCTACTCGTGCTTGCGGAAGTTTCTGAAGCCAAAGTGGGCCCGATTTGTGCCTCATCCTCGAGCCAAGCCAAACACTCGGTAGAAAGGACATAACTAAAACTAGGGGTAGGGGCCAAAAGCTCTCTCGTCCTCCAAGCAGTAAGATACTTAGCCAAGTGTGAACCACAGATGGGGGATGAAACCGGGTACTCTACCCCCTCCTCTCGGCGGGTTTGATCATGCTCGAACTGACGTTTGAACCGGAAAGGGAAATAGAACACGCAATGCATGAGGCCGATCGACTGTATGCCAGGCTACTGAACCATGCTGTAACTCATCTCAATTAGATTAAGCCAGGGGCAACGCCAAGCTATGTCAACAGCAGACCTGCTGCACATCCAGTTGCACCACTATCCCTCATTCGAGAAATCCACTAGTCGGTGGTAGAAAAAATAACCTTAAGCTGAGTACTTAAGGCAAGAGTCCACTACCTTTAGTTTATCTATAAGCCACACCTGTAAAGGGATGAAAGAAAAGAGCGATGAAAGAATAAAGAGATGTATGTTGAGAAAAAAGTAGGAAAAGGGCTTTGAGAGAAAAATAGAGCATGAGTGCCGAGTAATGTGAGAAACACATATAAGAAAGGGTGGGAAATAATACCTGAAGAAGTAGTGGACTCCTTGCGAATCTGGTAGTCTCTCACCGATGAAAGGCATCTAAGCCCATCAAGGTCTCAGCCAGTGCCAAACCAATGCAACTCTTAGCTTTTTTCAGACCTTGGGCCACTTCGATCAACCGAATGTTTGATCCGCCAAAACTAAGGGCAAGAAGGAAATGAGCAACCACACATAAGCAGAGGGTATGTTGCTGAAAACCTCGCTAGAGAAGGTTGCCTCTGTCACCGATATCGGAGAATCGATGAATCAACCTAGGAATGTGTAGCTCTCTGTCGTGGGCCAAAGATTAAGCCTCGTGCAAAGTGAGCCCACACATCCATCCTAAAGCTTGGGCGTGGCCAAAACGGGGTTGAGGCATGATTTTCTCATCACACCGGGATTCCATTAGTGCTTGAAATTCTTCAATTGTCGGGCATATTTCTTGTCCCCCAAAGCGAAAGACATGTGTAATTGGGTCCTAGCATCGGGCTGCGACATGGAAGAACGGAAAACAAAGTGGAGTACAGCTCAATGGAAAAAAGTGCATTTATGCCAAAACCCTGAAAATTTACCTTTCCCGTGCCGTCTAAAGTAGTTATCCAATCCGTGAGCTTCTCGGCAAGGAATATCTCCATTTGTGGAAGAAATTGCAGCTGAAATGAGGTTTTGGAGAAGAATCACGAAGTAGAACCTGTTGTGCTGGACTGTTTAAACTTTTGTTTTGGGCTGTTTGAACTTCTGATTTGGACATAATTTTTTGGTTGAAATGAACTCCTGATTTAAGCAAATATTAAATACATTCAAACAATATTTAGGATAAAAGTTTAGGTGAGAAATAATGGGACAAAATAAATTTTGATTCTATTTTACTCTTTTAAATAAATTAAAACATAATTAAATAAATCATCAAAATAAATTTTGGATTCTATTTTTTTTTTCAAATAAATTAAAATATAATTAAATAAATCATCGAAATAAATTTTGGATTCTATTTTTCTCTTTCAAATAAATTAAAACATAATTAAATAAATTATCAAAATAAATAAGTCTAACAATAATTATAGAAATCTCTCTTACTTTTTCTAACATTGTCAAGATTCTTACCTATATATTAAATTATCATTTTATTTCTCACAGATTTTTTTTTTTCTCCCTTGATTTTGTATTTTTCTTTTCCACTATAAGTTTTTGAACTTTTATAAGTTTAAAAAAAAAAAAAATCAGCAATTAATGAAATTAAGAAAGAATATCCATGTTTCTTATTTGAATTAATTTTGAGATTTAATTTAATAAAAATAATTTAAATGAAAGAAGCAAAGATGGAGATATAGATTTTAGATGTAATAAATAATAAATTAGGTATTTTATTATTTTCAAATAATTTATCTCTTCAAGTAAAATTCTATTTTAATTAGATGTAAGAAATAACAAATTTAAATAGTTTATTATTCTCAAATAATTTCTTTATCTTTCATTCCCTATCATCTAATTTTAATTTATAGTAACGTGATTAGATATTTTTTTTACTTTTATATTTATTTTTTAAAATTTTATTATTAAGGAGAGAAATATTGACTCATTTTTTTTAATATCCATTGATTGGAATTTCAAAAATTCAAAGATGAAAATTAAAATTTAAGAATGATATAAGATTGTGAAAAGATAAAAATGATATTTTTTTTAAATATATTTATGAGGTAACATTTGGTAATTTTTATAAGTCATTTTTTTATTATAAATATGAAATGTTATTATGTTTATTTTTCTTTAAAAAAATTTAATACACAAACATGTTTACAAAAAAATAAAATAATAATTCATGTTTCGTAAGTTACTTGGTATTGAGTGATGCTAGCTGACATTGATGAAAGAGAAAAAAAATGATGAAAAACTTGAGAAAAAAGCATAGAGAAGAGAACAAATAATAATAATAATAATAATAATAATAATAAATGGTATTGCTATTAGCTGTAGTGACACTATGAAAAAATGAATTAGGGAATAAATAGAAAGAAAAATGAAATAAATAAAACAAAGAAAATGGAAAGAGATGGATAATTTCTCCAAATATGTATTTTTCATATGGAAAAAAAAAATCAAATACCTATATGTATTTTTAAATTTTTATTCAAACTCTAATTTAGTTATTCATAAAATTGGTGGTCTTTTTAAAAAATAAAACATCTTTTTTATATTTTGTTTTGTAATTTCCAAATAAAGGATTGTATTTAATCTAGTATAAGGTTTGATAGTGATCAATTTATTAGCTTCTTCTTCTTCTTTTTTTTTTTCTTTTTTCTTTTTTTTTTAAAGATAAGGTAATGTTTGGTTTAGAATTTTTTTCAATATTGTATAGAATTTAATAATTTTGGTCAACATTATTAAAATAATGTACGAGTACATGACATCAGTATGACATCAGCATATTCGGTTAAATAAATATATAAGGATAATCTCTTGGGAGGTGAGTTAAATTTACTATTTGAATATATAAGGATAATCTTAGAGTCAAATTTACTATTTGAATATATAAGGATAATCTTAGAATTTTTTACTTAGAGTACATGACATCAGTATGACATCAACATATTCGGTTAAATAAATAGAAGATTAACGGTTGATGAATCTTAATAATAGTTTAAAAAGTAAAGAAATTTTTTGTAATTATTAAAACTATAAGAGAGGTGTCTGTAATTGTCAGAAACCTCATGAAGGTAAGTGTAATTTATCCATAAACATTTTATTTCAATTGAAAAGTATCATAAATTCAAGGGGAAATTATCAGAAAGTCCTATTTACCAATCTATTACTCCAATTGATCCCACATTTATTCTTTTGGATTGACAAGTCCTGTTTGGCATGTTTTGTAGATAGTTAGGTCCCATTTTGAATTTATGTGATATGTGTGTGGACAGGTTTGCCCCTTTTTTTGTTTTTTTTTTTCTATACAGATGTATATTGAATGCAGATTTTGTGGGATACGATCCACGTTTGGTAATTTGGGTCTCATCTTTTGAACATGGATGAACACTGCAGTGCTAGTTGGTTGATCCACGTTTGCTGACCCACGGTTGCTCATCCACGTTTGTTGACCCACGGTTGCTCATCCACGTTTGCGTCTCTTTGATGTACACACAGAGTCGTTGTCGTCGGCGGTGTCGTCGTCGTAGTTGTCGTGGAGGGTGGTGGTGCACCGTGGTGATCCAAGTTTGCTGACCCACATTTGCTGCCCCACGTTTGCTGATCCACGTTTGCCTCTCTTTGATGTACACACAGAGTCGTGTCGTCGGCGGTGTCGTCGTCGTAGTCGTCGTGGAGGGTGGTGGTGCACCGTGGTGATCCACGTTTGCTGACCCACGTTTGCTGCCCCACGTTTGCTGATCCACGTTTGCCTCTCTTTGATATACACGCAGAGTCGTTGTCGTCGGTGGTGTGGTCGTCGTCGTCGTCGTCGTGGAGGGTGGTGGTGCACTGTGGTGATCCACGTTTGCTGACCCACGTTTGATGCCCCACGTTTGCGGATCAACGTTTGTCTCTTTTTGATATACACACAGATTCGTTGTCGCCGGCGGTGTCGTCGTCGTGGAGGTTGGTGGTGCACCGTGGTGATCCACGTTTGCTGACCCACATCTGCTGACCCACGTTTCTGTTTGCTGATCCACGTTTGCCTCTCTTTGATATACACACAGAGTCGTTGTCGTCGGCGGTGTCGTGGTCATCGTCATCGTGGAGGTTGGTGGTGCACCGTGGTGATCCACGTTTGTGATGATCCAAGCTTCATTTGTTGGTAAGGTTCACGTCCAGTATTCACCCAAAAAATTATTCACACAAAAATGTTCACGTTGGGGCGCTGTGGGTCTGGAACCCACACTGCAAACTCTAACAACGTAACACCCAATCAGATCCATCCCTCACATTACTCAAACCCTCACACGGTTTACACTCAATGGCATTATTGTCATTCAATATACATGAGGACTTAGTGGTGCATAAGAAAACATTTGGGACCATTCAGATCATAAGTTTAAAAAAGGGGATTTACCAGTCAATTTCCCTAAATTCAATCCTATTAAACAAAAAATAAAAAATTCAATCCTTTACTGCTTCACTTTTTTTTGATTGTTATTAAAACGTAGTGTGTTTTGGAATTGGCCCCTGTGAGTTGGGCCCAGCAATGCCTACCCATCTATGTATCGTTGTATTACTTATCTATTTAATATAAATTTTGACAAATTATATTTTAACCCCTCAACTATTATTTTATATTATTTTAATATCTTAAACTAAAAATTATAGCACTTAACTCTCTTTATCTTTCTTTTTTTTCAATTTAAACCGTAGCCAAAAGTACCTATCATTTTTTTTAAAATATGAAATAAGTTAATTACAAATTTAAAAACTCGTAAATACTTTTTTAAAAATCAAACTAAAAAAATTGATAGTATCATTTAAGGTATTCCATTTAAAATGCCATGTGCAAGTGATACATTTAAAAGTTAAAAAAATTAATTAAAATATTTTTAAAAAATCATTTAAAATAAATAAAAATTAGAACAAAAATGTACACATGCCTTTGTTCTCATTTGTTTTTAGTTTAGTCCATTAATTTTATTTTTTTAGATGTATCTGAATTTAAAAAGTTAAATAAAGTATGAAAAAATTTATTAAACAAATAAAATTCCGTCTAAAAATAATTTTTAAAAAATCAAACCAAACAAAATAATTTGTTAAAAGATTTGCATTTTGAAAATTTAAATTTATCACAATAATAGTTCGTGCCTTGGATGGGTCTAAAAATAATTTTATAAAAATCAAACCAAATGAAAGTGTAACAGTAATACCACATGATCATTGGCGTGTTATACCACCATTCAATTATCCCATCCTAATCAAACTTTAATAAAAAAAAGTCCACTCATTAGAGCTAAATCTTTAGCTCATCTATTTATTCCATAATTGTATCTTACAATAGAAATAAAAATATCTATCATTTATTTTATTTACTTTTGTAAGAAAATAATCTTTTTTTTTGGAGAAAAAATTCAAGCAGTGGAATGGAATGAGATGCAATAGAATGAGGTGTATGGGAATGAAATGATTATTCTTTTATCTTTTTATAGAATAATTATTGTTTCTTTTATAATGCAATTTTTGTTATTTTTTGAGTGAATAAAACATAAAATAAATATTTTAAAAAAATTATCATATTATTCCATTTCATTTAGTAAAAGTTTGGAAATTAACTTATTTGTTAGAAGTTGTCACATCATTTCTCTATTTTTCTTCACATCTTCACGTAAAAAGACAATAAGTCAAAAAATAAGCAAATCCCAAATATCTACTAATCAATAAAACATTGAAATCAAAGGCCATAGTAGCTAGAGGTGCAATTTGGGCGCGCTCAACCCGAGCAACTCGAGCCCAGCCCGACAGCTATCAACACAATTTGAATTGAGTTTGAACAATCTCTCAACCTACCTCAATATGCTCAAGTTGCACCCCTAATAATAACTCGTGCCTTGTACGAGCCTCTCATACTAGTATATATATAAGAAGCTCTTTCTTGCTTATAGCTTATCTCTTTTTTTTTTCCTTTCTATTTTGTCCTTTTATTTTGAATAATTTATTAATGGTGACCTATATATTGAGTAAAGGTTTTTTCGTAATTATGCAAACATTCTTGATCAATTATGCAACAGGTTTTTTCGTAATAACGCAAATACTCTTGGTCAATTATGAAATAGGTTATTTTTATAGTTACGCAAATATTCTTGGTCAATTATGAAATACAAATCTTTTATTTTTTAACAAATTACAAATACAACCATAAAATTTGTTTAAAATATGAATCGGTCCTATAATATTAGAAATTAAAATTATCATTTGTTATAAATTTTAATTTAACACAATACCCAAGAGAAAAAAAAAAACAAACTATTCTCTTATGTAATAATAAATTATCAATATTATTTATTAAGAAGCTCTTTCTTGCTTATGGCTCGTCTTTTTTTTTTTTCCTTCCTATTTTGCTCTTTCATTTTGAATAATTTAATAATGGTGACCTATATGTTGAATAAATATTTTTTCATAATTATGCAAACATTCTTGGTCAATTATGTAACAGTTTTTTTTCGTAATTACGCAAATATTCTTCGTCAATTATGAAATAGGTTTTTTCATAATTACGCAAATATTTTTGATCAAATATGAAATATGAATTTTTTATTTTTTAACAAATTACAAATACATCCATAAAGTTTGTTTAAAATATGAATCGGTCCTATAATATTAGAAATTATGACTATCATTTGTTATAAATTTTAATTTAACACAATATCCAAGGGGAAAAAAAAAACTATTCTCTTATGCAATAATAAATTATCAAAATTACTTGTTGAAAAATATTTCTCATATCATGAAAAATTGTTAATTGACTTAATGATTTATTTATTAACAAAATGATTAACTGAAAAATATTTTTCATATTATTAACAATTGTTAATTTACTTAATAATTTACTTATGAATAAAATTAATCATTTTTTATGTGAGTATGATTTATATATTAATAAAATTAATCATTTGTATATATACGTATTTTTTTTCTGCTTCTTGATTAGTTCAGTGACTTATCTTAGTAATTTTTTTAGATGAGAAAATTATCTTAGTATTTGTGTTATATTTATCTGTAGCGATCCCAGTTTCGATCCTTCTTTGATATTTTGCCACTTCAACTGGGCCGGTCAGGGGTCGAGCTGCCCGGTCATCTCGCGGGGTTCTAGGGGGCAGCGCCCCTTGGCGGGTCCAAAGGTGGCTCCCTGGCGGGGGTCGAGCTGCCCGGTCAGCTCGTGGGGGTCCAGGGGGCAGTGCCGCTCAAAAAAAAAATGCAAAACGCATTCGAAGTTACTTGTCCGCTCGGTCGGTCTGGAGTGCAGGAGAGGGCCGCACGTGCGGAAAACAAGGCAGGGGGCTAAAGCACACTGCTAAAAAGGCAGGTGCGGCTGGAGGTGCGGGAAGTTAGGTAGATCCATAATTTTTCCTTTTTTTGTCTCTTTGGGCTAATTGAATGTCACTTTTTGTATATCTCTCTCTCTCTAGAAACATTTCCTCTCCTTTCTTTCAACATTTCCTATCAAAAATTTCACAAGATCTTTGATTTCTCCAAATCCATTGGGATTTGGATCCAAGTTCTTCATCAAAGTTGGTTATCTAGGCGAGGGCTACGCTATGCGCGGTGGAGATTGAGTTTAGGCATCGTTGATTTTGGGGTTTCAACTCGTTTCTTCTTCAAACTTGAGGTAGGGATTTTCTACACTCTAATATAGTTTTTAGCTTAGTTATTTGCTATTGTGTATAGATGATGAGATTTGATTGTGGTTTGGACAAATCTAGGATTTGGGTGTGAAATGAAAGGAGGGGTTTTGATGAATATGAGGTAAACGAGTATGAGGCTTGAATATAAGAACATGTTGTGCCAAAATAGTTGATTTTGGTTTTGGGTTGATATTTGGTGAAAGGGGGATTTTGCCATAATTTTGATTAAATTATTATTTTGCATAAATAATTGGGATTAACATTAAAAACGTGAAATCTGATGGTTGTGATTATAAATGGTGATATTGGATATGTATTATCTCACCTATGAAAGTTTTGAATAAACTATTTATTTTGATATTGAACATCTCTTTAGAAATAATTGCATTGGGCTATTGGTGGATGATAGCTATGATTGTTGTAGAAATTACATGAGGATTAGGCGATTTAATGCTAATCCATTGTTGGTGTCATTGAATATGACCATGTTATAGATACATTGTATATGTATGTTTATTGGGAGGAGAAAGAGGATGTACTCCATATGTGATTATGTTTATAAATACATTGCATATGTATATTTGTTTGGGAGGAGAAAAGGGATGGACTCCATTTAAAGCAAGTTGGCCGGAGTGTCCTAGGTGAAAGACCCAAAATTTTATATATAAATGGGTGCCGATTCCTTCAGACGAAATATCCATAAAATGACAGTTTTGAAGTGTTTGTGTGAGTTTTGCATAATTGGAAAATCATTGAGTTGTAGTCTCATTTTGATTGTTGAAAGATAACGAATTTAACTCATGAATTGAGTAGCATATATGAACTGGAAATGAAATTAAAGGAAAATGGAATAAGGTTGGTCTTAGTGGCATATGGATATGCAGGTCTTGTGGATGTTTCAGGATCGGTATTGTTTATGTACGTGGTATTTATACATTTGCTAAACCTCATAAATTGTGTTAGATTATTTCTACTGGGCTGTTGGCTCACCCTATATGGGAATACTATTTTCAGGTACAGGTGAGATGCTTCCTCCAATGCAATAACGTGGATGGAGTTTTGGGAAGCAAGAGCTTCTTAATTATGCCTTATGTGTGTATGTTTATTATTTGTAAAACCAAGGGCTTAAGATTTAATAAGCGAGACTCAATTTGTGTAATCAAGCAATAACTTGGAAACATGTAAGCCTACATAGCATTTAACTGGTTGTTAAACAGTGAACTCTGATATATGAAAGTATGTTGTTTCTCATATTTATTCCGTATATGAGTTATCTTTATTGTATTATTTTGGGGGCGTGACATTATCTGTTAAGAAAAACTACACACCATAATTTTGTTTTTTTCTTATAAATTCGGAAGAAATGTTTACGACTCATAACACTATAGGAAATGACACTTTTGGCGACTGATATATTGGTCGCCAAAAGCCCAATGTTTGGTCACCGAAACTCATTAGCAACTAAATTTTTTTGTCACCAAGGTCGTCATTTATACCCTGTCGACGATAGTATTGGCAACTAAACTTTTTTTGGTTGCTGAAAGTGAACGCTTGGCTACTAAAGTTTGGTTGGTCGGCAAAGATTATCTTTTGGTGACTAAAATATTACTAAACTTTAGTTAGTCGGCAAAGGTTATCTTTTGACGACTAAAATATTAGTCGCCAAAAGTTATCACATAAAACTGAATTCGACTATTAGAGACTAAAGTTTCAGTCGCCAATAGAATTTTTGTTGCAAATAATAATACATTTTGTGACTACACATTTTAGTCAGTATTATAATACATGCATTTAGTGACCAAATAGTTTATAGTCATTGTTACTTTTACCGACCAAAGACTTTAGTCGCCAAAAACCCCTTAGTTTTCATTTCATTAGTTTTTACCACCAAACATTTTAGTCGCCAAAGGATGTCGTATTCTTCGTGACTAAAATATCTAGTCAGCAATAGTTTCTTCTCTCATTCTGATTTGTTTTAGCTACTAACTGTTTGGTCGAAAAAAGTCATTTGGTTCTGTTTTGCTACTAAATTATTACGTAGCAAGACATTTGCTTCCATTTTTGGCTACCAACATATTTAGTCGCCAAATACTATATTAATTTTTTTTTAAAAATTTCTGAATCACCTGTATCCATTATTAGTGCAACCTATATCCTGCATAAACAATACAATCCATCAATACTGAATATATTATCAATCATTCGACAACATGCACACATTTCACTTCCAACCATCCAAAAAATTCATATTGAACGTCTAATTCTAAATGTAATACAAATTTCATACGAACAAAGTATAATCCAACCTCAATAATTTAATTCCATACATAATAGAGGATTAATATCCAAAAGGAAATCTGTACCACACCAAAAATTTAACCTATACCGCCCCTAAAACTAATTTGTACCACGTCCAAGCTAATTTGTATCAGGCCAAATTTTATTTTTACTTCAAATTTTTGTTTTGCTTTAGATTTTTTTTAACTCTTTTATAGGTCCTTACATTAAAATAATGAAAAAAAATTTTGCCAAAGTTGGTATTAAGACATACCAATTAGCAACTCAATTTTGTATGTTTGAAAGGACCACAACTACATACCACCTTTTAGTCTTAAAAGTGTCACTTCAAAATTGACAATTTAAGACACTGTAAGTTAAGATGAAAATAAAAAAAAATTAGTCTAATGTTTATTTAACACAGTATAAAATTTATATATAATTTTAATATTCAAATATAAAAGATTAAATAGAGAAAATAAAGGATTAAGTAAATGATTTGACTTCTTTCATGTTACATGTCAATAAAAAAAAAAAAAAAATCTCAACTTGAGAAACTTTAGGGGCTCATGGGGCCGGTCCTATTTTGATGATATGAATTGTTCAATTTATATGGCCCTTTGTGTATATTATCTTAAAAAAAAATTAAGTTAATTGGATAATCGTAATATTTTTATTTTATCGCATGTGTAAAAAAAAAAAATGAATGAAAAGTACATTTTTAAAAATAGACCATCTATTTTTTGATGTAAAATATAATAAAATAAAAATATTATGATTATTAAATCAACTTATTTTTTTATGAATGATGTACATAAAATATCTTATAAAATAAGCGATTTGAATGATTCACATTAAGCAAAACAATTCTTATATATATAGATATATTAGGTAGAAAAATTCCCATGCAAGGCACAAGTCAAATGTTAAAAAAAAAAAGTTTATATGAAAAAATTGTAAATTAATTAGATTATTTAAGTTGATTATTTGTATACTATCTTTTATTAGAGGCATAGAATACTTAACTTTTTATAAATTTTAGAAATTAAAATTTAAATGAAACATTTATATATATTTTATACATATTAATATTTCAATTTAAAACTTGTTTTCTGATTTTTATACAATATTAATAATTTTTTTTGTTGTAAATAAATCATGGTCATATAACAAATGATCCATTTTGTTAATAAATAAATCATTAAGTTAATTAACCACTTTTAATTATATAGGAAATATCTTTCATTGAATAATTTTGATAATTTTATTGTTGCATAGGAAAATAGTTAGATTTTTTTTATTATTCTATTAAATCAAAAACTTTAACAAGTGGTAGTTGTGATTTCTAGAATTGTAAGGGCGACTCATATTTTAAACAAATCTTAGGGGTATATTTTTAATTTAATTAAAAATAAAATATTCATATTTCATAACTTATCAAGATTTTTTGCATAATTACGATAAAACCTTCATCTAAATTACAACCACCAATGGTGGTAAATATTACCAAAAAAAGGACAATGGAAAAATTAAAATACAAGCCACCACGAGTAAATAATACCAAGTGAAAGGGCAAATTGAAAGATTGGGAAAAAATCCAAACTAATGCCACTTATTAGGAGTATAAATTATTGGAGATTATTATTCAAAGGGCCAAGCTTCTCCCAGTTCGATCGGATTAGAGTGTATTGTTGGATTTGTGGGAGTCCATCACAAGTTTTGTTTTGATTAGATCTTGTCGAGTATTTTATCTTTGTAAAAAATCACGTTGATCAGATATTGATAGCTAATTGATAAGATCATATTTCTGTCAACGGTAAATATAATTTTCAAAATAAATTGTTGACAATAATATGATCCGATCAAGTAACTACCAATATTCGACCAACGTGATTTTTTACAGGGATAAAATATTCAACAAACTCTACACATTGAACAGTTTGGATTATTGAAGTAGGATCTGTGATGGGTCCCACAGACCCAACAACACCGACAAGCCTAACCAAAAGATTAAACAAATCGAACCATTCATATAGTAGGGTTCATATAGTAGGGTTCATCCACCATATCATAAAAATAAAAAAAATAAAAAAAAATTAATTAGATATGTGTAAACCCAACCATATCAAAATATATAAGTTAATCATATAAAGTTATATATATCCAAATAGTCTGATTGAATATTCAAATTAGAAAATCATTGAAGAATATATAAAGTTAACTAAGTTGATCACTTGTGCTTTATTTTTTTGTACAAATGTCACATGTCAATTATTGTCAAGTGTTAATTTTACAGAGTGTGTATCATATATTCCAATTATGACATTTGAGTTATTTAGTTATAATTTATTGTGATGTTTGTTACGGGAATCGGGGAGACAACACGTTGTTGTGGCCCATTGGGCCCTTGTCTTGAGCTCATGTAATTGATCAGAACCATTTATATTATAATATTTTTTGAGTAGATTATCCATGAAAAAAATTAGATCAATTGATTATCTGTAACTTGAAAACAAAATCACATTTAGTTTTCAAAATCACATAATTTTGATAATTTATTTTAAAATAGTTAGGATTTGGTCATGGGTTACACATGTATCATTAACTTAATTTTTTACATGCATGATATGTTTAATGAACCTTATAATATGAACCATTTGTATTATCTAGATAGACTTGAGACTAGGGCCCAATGGACCGCACAACACCCCATATCCTTGATTATAGCCTATTATGATTATTATTTTGGTTATTGTCGAATGTCCTTAATTATACCTTATGTGATGTTTGAATATGACGCATTATATTTTTTTTTATAGTTATGACTAAAAATAATTTAATTGTAACATTTGTAATAATACACATCCTTTTTAAGTATCATGTAATGAAAAGTTTTACAAAACATGCTAATTCACATTTGTTGAGTAACTAAGAAATAAAGAATGACTCATTAACTGTATTGTGATTTCTTACTGATGGAGAGTATCATTTAAACAATATCACATAATACAAAATATTTAATATTAAATTTAATGTTAAAAGAGTACAATATGCACCATTATTTATAGGGAAAATCACTATACATTTGTACTTTCTTAAAATTATTACATGTTGATGGAAAAGTTTATAACATTGTTTTTCAAGAGAAAAAAAATGTTAGGAACGCACCCTTATGGACTAAGAATTTATCCCAAATGTGTTTGTGTAGTGGAAATTGAATTGAAGTGTGGGGTGCACATATAAAATAAATTTGAGCCATTAATTTCTTTTTCTAGGTAAATTCTGAATTGATAAGAATGAATTTGTAGTGTTGTTGTTTTACAAAAGGACAATAATTTTTTTTGGTTAACGAATAAACTTCATAAATTTATCCTCCTCCAATTTCAGAATCAACTATCTAATGTTAATTTAACCGAAATAAGATAAGGGGCAAATCTCATATGTGCACCAACTCCCCTTGTTTTACAAAAGACAATCACTTGTAAGGTAGAAAGCAAAAATTATACATTCTGGGTGTTTTGAAAAAATGGTTAAAAATTGATTTTTTTGACTTTTTTATATGGAAGGTTGTATAACCTAAAATAGATTAAAAGCTAACTTTTGACTTTTTTAACATGTTCCCAAATGGCTCTATAAAACTAAAGCTATTCAAATTTTATAAACACCCTCCAAAACTCCAAAAATTACAATAACACAATAAAGTTGGAGTTGTAATATTCTCAAAGTAAAAAGGTTAAGAAAGTAATTTCATTCAAATGTAATCATGCCTTACATCATGCCGAAGGGAAATTCTATTTCTACATCCCTATTTATCTCAGTACATAATATGTCTCAGTGCACACACTTATGAATTTAATTAGATATTACTTATCTCATTTCATAATGCACATATTTTAATTATAACCCTTAATTCAAATAGTATACACACACTTCCCACCTAAACACACACCCACATAGCCTCCGGAGAGAAGAACACAAGACCTAGCGGATTCCGACCACCACGCCGCCGGCACCCTTCGGGCTCCTCTCCGCCAAATTTGTTTCATTTTGGCTTTCTTTGGTTGGGACCTTTTTTCACTTGGGTTGTTGAGAAATCTTTGTTTTGTCTCATGGGTTTTGTTTGAAATGTGTTTCTCACACTTTTTCTCTATTGGATTTGATGTGGGTTAGTCTTGAAATCATGTAAATCTGTTTGTAAGTTGGTTCATAATTTCAATTGATACCTTCCAATTGGACATTTTTGGTGCTGCTTTGGAAGTTTTGAAGGAAAACCCCTCATGTTAATCAATAGTTTTTAGAGAGATAAAGTAGGAGGATGATGTTGGAGAGGGATAGACTCGCAAGAGAAAGATACCGGGTATGGTTAATGTCTCCACCTAAGTCAGTAGGGAGAGAATTGTTGGGTATACCTCATCGGTGGAGTTTGGAACCCAATTGGTTTGTTAAAAGAATTTTAATTTGATTTGGTTTGGGTATAATATATTTTTATATATTATATCTAATTTGTGGAGACCCAATTCAGTTTGGTAACAATTAAGATTTTGATAAAACAAGCCCAAGATTTTACATATATATATATTGTTCAATAATATATTTGAGAGATATATTGTTTTCACAAGAGCAGAGCAACAGCAGCTACATGATTTGGTTCATCCTCGGTAACTGTGCGGGTTGATTTGCAATTTGGTGTTTGGGCAATGTTGTGGGCTTGCTTTGTTGATGTTGTTGCAATCTTTGATTAAATGTTAATTTGGGTTATTATTTTAGGTCTTCTTCAACTCAGTTTTTGAAGACTTTTGTTCATCTATTTGGTGAGGTCTTTCCTCTTATTTATTTGTAATTATTTGGAATTCACCTAAAGGTGATTTTGTGAAACTATTCGTGTCTCGTTTGTAATCGTTTGGAAACTTTTTTGGTTGATAGTGAAATCGGATTTTGATCTCGTGAACGTACCTCATGTTGAGGGAACCACATAAAATTCTTGTGTTGCTAGTGATTGAATTTTTTCGCATTAGTTTTTATTCCCATTAATTGATTTACTTGTGGGGAATTATATATTTTCCCTAACAACTGGTATCAGAACTTACGGTTTATTTAGGTTTATTTACTTGTGTAAATCAATGGAAGATGTGGGTCGTATGTCTAGCTTCAATGGAAGCAATTGGGCAACTTAGAAAACTAAAATGGAGGTCCTATTATTTTGTAAAGATTTGTATGGGCCTATTGAGGGTGACAGTGGCAAACCCGAGGGTGTGCAAGATGATGAATGGAAGAGGCTTAATCGAAAAGCCGTTGGTGTTATCCGTCAATGGATTGATGACAGTGTATTTCATCATGTTGCTACTGAAACTTCGGCACATGATTTATGGAAAAAATTAGAAAGCCTTTATGATAGGAAATAGGCCACAAATAAAGCTTTTTTGTTTCGTAAGTTGGTTAATTTAAAATATAAAAAGGGCAGCCCTATTCCAGAACATCTGAATGAAATAAAGAGTATTGTTAACCAACTTGCTTCTATGAAAATTGTTTTTGATGATGAGTTGCAGGCTTTGATGCTACTTAGTTCTTTGCTCGAAAGTTGGGAGACTTTGGTTGTGATAGTTAGTAATTCGACGCTCGATGGAGTTGTCACAATGGGCCAAGTCACTAGTAGCTTGTTGAATGAAGAAATTAGAAGAAAATCAACGGGTTCCTCTCATACGGAAGCATTTGTTGTGACAGGCCGAAGCAAAACAAGGGGGAGGAGTAAGACTCCTCATGGTCGTGTTCAAAGCCATGACAAATCAAAAGATGGTTCTTTCTCAAAGAAAGACATTGAGTGCTATTATTGCCATGAGAAATGGCACATGAAGCGAGAATGCCGAAAGCTCAAGAAAAAGGAGAAAAGGCGTGACAAAAGTGTGAATAAGAAGCAAGAACACACAACAGCAGTTATTACCAATGGTGATCTCATGGTCGTTTATGAAGATGATTGTATCAATTTTGTGGGCCAATAGAGTAATTGGGTGATTGATTCTGGTGCTTCTTTTCATGTGACTTCTCGAGTTGATTTCTTTACTACCTACACCAAAGGAGATTATGGTTTTGTTCGAATGGGTAATGAAGGTTTGTCCAAGATTATTGGCATGGGTGATGTTTGCTTGGAAACAAATTTGGGTTGCAAGTTGTTGCTTAAAGATGTGAGGCATGTTCCTGACATTTGTCTCAATTTGATCTCTACTGGGAAGCTAGATGATGAAGGCTTCAACAACAAATTTGGTGATGGAATATGGAAGCTCACAAAGGGTTCTTTGGTGGTGGCTAAGTGCAAAAAGACTCATACACTTTATTTGATGGAAGAAAAAATTTGTAAAGGTGTTGTCAATACACTTGAAGATGATACTTCTACCAAATTGTAGCACAAGCAGCTTGGCCATATGAGTGAAAAGGGGCTACAGGTTTTGTTCAAGAAAGAGCTTCTACCCGGTTTGAAATGTACACATCTTAAAACTTGTGTTCATTGTTTGGTGAGTAAACAATATAGAGTTTCTTTTCATAAAATGTTGCTTCTAGAAAAGAAAATGTTTCGGAGTTGATTCATTCGGATGTTTGTGGTTCTTTGAAAGTTAGAATATATAGTGGTGCACTTTATTTTGTTACTTTCATTGATGATTATTCAAGGAAAGTTTGGGCTTTTATACTAAAAACTAAAGATCAAGTTGTAGAAGTATTTAAGCATTTTCAGGCCATGGTTGAAAGAGAAACAGGGCAGAAATTGAAGTGCATCTGATCAGATAATGGTGGTGAATACATTAGGCCATTTGATGAGTATTGTCGCAGCCAAGGTATTCGGCACCAAAAGACAGTTAAGAAGACTCCTCAACAAAATGGGGTTGCTGAGAGAATGAACCGCACCATTGTGGAAAGAACAAGGTGTTTGCTTTCACAAGCTAAATTGCCAAGATCCTTTTGGGGTGAGGCAATGAGGACAGCGGTTGGCGTGATCAATTTGTCTCCTTTCTATCCTTTGAATGGTGATGTTCCAGAAAGAGTTTGGACCAATAAATATGTGTCTTATGAGCACTTGAGAGTGTTTGGTTGCTGAGCTTTTGTTCATATTCCAAAGGATGAGAGGTCCAAGCTTGATAATAAGTCAAGACAATGTATTTTCTTGGCTATGGACGTGATGAATTCGGGTATAGATTGTGGGATCCGGTCGACAAGAAAGTCATTCGAAACCGTGATGTTGTGTTTCTTAAAAACCAAACAATTGAAGACTTTGGCAAAGATGATCAACCGGAGCAAAAAACTAGTGATCTCATTGACATGGATCCATCTCCTTTATCTTCAGTTGATGATGAAAATGGGGGAGATGTGCAGCCACCCATTGAAGATGTAGAGGATGATGTTAATCCTAATGAAGTTAAGCCAGAAATTGAGGAAGAGCATCCAACTCAAGAACCGCCACCACAACTTGAGTTGAGGAAATCTACAAGGGACCGGTAACCTTCAAGAAAGTATCCTCCTAATGAATTTGTATTGATATCCGATCAAGGGGAGCCCGAGAGCTACCAGGAAGCAATTGAGCATGCAAAGAAAGGTGATTGGAAAAAGGCCATGGACGAGGAGATGAATTCCTTGCTTGAAAACCACACTTATGATTTAGTGAAGTTGCCTAAGGGAAGGAAAATTCTAAAAAATAAGTTGGTTTTCAAATTGAAGAATGATGGCAAGAATCTGAGGTACAAAGTACGTCTTGTTGTGAAAGGCTTTGGGCAAAAGAAAGGTATTGACTTTGATGAGATTCTCTCACCGGTTGTGAAGATGTCTTCTATTCGGGTTGTACCTGGCATGGCTGCAAGTATGAACCTTGAAGTTGAGCAACTTGATGTAAAGACCGCATTTCTTCATGGTGATCTTGAAGAAGAAATTTACATGGAGCAACCAGAGGGTTTTGTAGAGAAAGGGAAAGAGAAATTTGTTTGCAAATTGAAGAAAAGTTTGTATGGCCTCAAGCAAGCTCCGCGGCAATGGTACAAAAAATTTGACTCTTTCATGATGAATAATGGTTTTTCTAAAACCACTTCAGACCATTGTATGTTTGTGAAAAATTTCTTGAATGGTAAATTTATTATTCTTTTGCTTTATGTTGATGACATGCTAATTGTGGGTCAATATTCTACCATGATTAACATGTTGAAATTGGATTTGAGCAAGTCATTTGCTATGAAAGATTTGGGACCGACAAAACAAATACTTGATATGAAAATTGTTCGTGATCGCAAAAAGAGGCTGATTTGGTTGTCTCAAGAAAGCTACATTGAGAAAGTTCTTGAGAGGTTCAACATGTATAAAGCAAAGCCGGTTGGTTGTCCACTTATGAGTCACTTCAAGCTTAGTTTGAATCAATGTCCTACAAGTGAGAAAGACAAAGAAGAGATGTTAAAAATTCCTTATGCTTCAACAGTTGATTCTTTGATGTACGCCATGGTTTGTACAAGGCTGGATATTGCTCGCGCTGTTGGTGTGGTGAGTCGGTTTCTCTTTAATCTGGGTAAAGAACATTGGGCAGCGGTAAAATGGATTCTAAGGTATCTTCGAGGGACTTCGAAGCTGTGTTTGTGTTTTGGGGATAGTAAGCCGATGCTTGATAGGTTCACGGATTCTGACATGGCCGGTGATGTTGATTTTAGAAATTTACTTCGGGGTATGTAATGACTTTTGCTGGAGGAGCTGTGGCATGGCAATCTAAATTACAAAAATTTGTTGCTCTCTCAACTACCGAAACTGAAATTATTGCCATTACGGAAGCTTGCAAGGAAGAGTTATGGTTGAAATTTTTTTGCAAGAATTGGGTTTGAAGCAAGAAAGGTATGTGCTTTATTGTGATAGTCAAAGTGCTATTCACTTGAGTAAAAATTCTACTTTTCATTCAAGATCTAAACACATTGATGTAAGGTACTATTGGATTCGTGATGTGTTAGATTCTAAATTGTTACAACTCGAAAAGGTTCACAAATATGATAATATTTCGGATATGTTGACTAAGATTTTGTCGAGGGACAAACATTTAAAGTGTCGAACTTTGGTGGGTATGGTTGATGTCTCCACCTAAGTCTAGGAATGGCAACGGGGCGGGGCGGGGCGAGGCGGGGCGAGGCGGGGCCGGGGATCACCCTCCCTGTCTCCGATCCTTGATGGTGAAAACTCCCCCCTCTCTGGCCCCGATCCCCGACGGGGAACCCACTGCCGCCCCCGCCCCCGCCTCCTAACGGGGATCGGGTTTCCTCGACCCCAAAAATCCCCGACCAAAAAAAAAAAAAAAAAAAAAAAAAACAGCTCCAGAAAACGAATTCATCAACAATAACAACAACATCAACAGATCTGAACTCAAAAAACATCTAACAAATCAAACATCTGAGCCCTAACATATCAAAAAACATTTTCATCATTTTCATCACCGATAGATCTTCATCAACATCTTCATCTTCATCTCCACCATTTTCTAGATCTGAAGAACAAAAGCAAAAAACAAGAGAGAGAGAGACAGAGATACCATGAGAAGGAGATGAGTCGGTGGTGAGAACGAGAGAAGAAGCTGGCGGTGAGGGAGCTGCCGGTGAGAACGAGAGAAAAAGCCGGCGGTGAGGGAGCTGAGGTTGTGTGTTAGAGAGAGAGAGAGAGAGAGAGAGAGAGAGAGGAGCCAGATGATGCGTTTGTGTTATGTTTGTATGCCAACTTAACCAAACCCTACACACATACCCCCCACACACACATATATACATTTATACATATATAACAGAATCGGAGGGCTGAACGGGGCGGGGCCGGAGTTGGAAAATGTATCCCCGTCCTCGACCCAAACATCATCGGGGATTTATTTTTAAATATCATCCCCGGCCCGTCGGGGGTATTTTTTGGAAAAAAAATGCTCAATTCGGGGTCGGGGGGTCGGGTCCCCGTGGGGCTGTGTTCAAATTTCCATCCCTACCTAAGTTGGTAGGGGGAGAATTGTTGGGTATACCTCCTTAGCGGAGTTTGGAACTCAATTGGTTTGCTAAAAGAATTTTAATTTAATTTGGTTTGGGTATAATATATTTTTATATATTATATCTAATTTGTAGAGACCCAATTCAGTTTGGTAACAACTAGGGTTTTGATAAAATAAGCCCAAGATTTTACATATATATATTGTTCAATAATATATTTGAGAGATATATATTGTTTTCACCAAAGCAGAGCAATGACTGCTACATGATTTGGTTCATCCTCGGTAACCGTGCGGGTTGATTTGCAATTTGGTGTTTGGGCAATGTTGTGGGCTTGCTTTGTCGATGTTGTTGCAATTTTTGATTAAATATTGATTTGGGTTATTATTTTGGGTCTTCTTCAACTCTGTTTTTGAAGACTTTTGTTCATCTATTTGGTGAGGTCTTTCCTCTTATTTATTTGTGATTATTTGGAATTCACCTAAGGGTGATTTTGTGAGACTATTCGTGTCTCGTTTGTAATCATTTAGAAACTTTTTTGGTTGATAGTGGAATCAGATTTCAATCCCGTGAATGTACCTCATATTGAGGGAACCACGTAAAATTCTTGTGTTGCTATTGATTAAATTTTTCCCATTAGTTTTTATTCCTATTGATTGATTTACTTGTGGGGAATCATATATTTTCCCTAACAAGACAGACGGGCAGAAATGAAGGAGAGGAAAGACAAGGCGACGGAGGAGAAAAAGGAGAGCAAAGCATAAAAGAAGTGGAGAGTTTGTTTTTGGTGGTAGAAAGAAGTCTTACCACCGAATTTAAAACCTAACCCTCTGTTTGATTGCTGAGAAACAGAGAAAAGTGTAATGAAAATGAAATTCCTAAATTAGTTAAATTAAGCCACAATAAATGTGATCTAAAAATTAAGAAAAGAAAGAAGAAGAAGAAGAAGAAGAAGAAGAAGAAGAAGAAGAAGAAGAAGTTATCTCGAAACCAAATAAACAAAACCAATAAATTCCAGTGTATATCTAGTTCTTATATTTTCTTAGAGACCAAACAAACAGCACAAAAGAGAACAATAAATATATATCTATTACCACATGAATTTCCAAAAGAAATGCTCTTCTTTCTCTCTAGTTTTCAGACCAAAGCAGAAGAAGTAAAAGGGTATTGAAAATCTTTTGTTTGGTTGCTAAGAAAATAGGGAACAGAGAGAGAGAGAGAAAGAGAGAGATAGCAAAAAGAAACAGAGAATCAAATAACAAAACTGAAAATCAACGATCGTGTGGTGTGTGTAGTAGAGATTTAAGGAACAAAACACACACTTTTGTTTTTTTAGTTGGAGTGAATGGTAAGAATTACGGAACTTCGGCGAGTTTCCGGCGAGGCAAACTGATTTAGATAGAGAGACTGAAAGGTAGTTTTTACACACTCTGTTCTTTTACACACTTTGAAATTTGGTTATGTTTTTATGTTTATTATGGTCATTTTATTTTAAGATATAATTGTCATTAAAATAAAGTTTTATTAAGTGTGTATATTGAGATAAGTTGATGTGTGGAAATAGAATTTCTCCATGCCGAATGGTGGCTAAACAAAGAAGAAGTGAATTTACCAACATATCCAATCAGTGATCAAATTGTCTATAGCAACATAGGGATAATTTTGGTAGGAGACACAGAAAAACAACCTATGCTGACACTGTTTCCTAAGTGAAAGAGCTTCTTATAGTAGATAGGCCTATTTTGAGAAGTGGGTTAAAAGTCATTTTTCAGCTTTTAACCCATTTCCTCTCTCATAAAAAAATTAAAAAATCAATAAAAGTTAAAAAGTCAACTTTTAGCCATCTTTACAAAACACATCATAGATATTGATATGTGTATATATATATATAATTTTAATCAAAATAGGGTTAAGATAACAAAGGGACCAGTCTTAAATAAAAAGTCAAGATGCTCTCATAAAGAAACTTAATCAATTTAAATTTTAGGTAATGTAATCAAATCAAATCAAATTTTAAGTCCTATTAAATAGAATTAGTTATGTGAATTCTTCTTCTCCATTCGACATGTGCTAATTAATTTATTTGAATTACTTTGAACTGGCTTTCACAAACCATAAAATAAAAATCAATCACCCTGTTTGGTTTGAAATTTTCAAAAATAGTTTTTTGAGTTTGCAATTCGTATTTTTGTATTTTTAATGATTTTCTAAAATTATTTTAATCATTTTAATTTTTAATTTTTAGATACACTTAATCTTGATATACTTGAAAAGTATAAATCTTGGATAAAAATCTTTAAAAAATTCATTGAGTACAATAAAATACGAAAATGTATTAAATTTTTATATATTTTTATATTTTTTGTATTTGATGAATTTTATGAAGTCTTTTTTAAAAAAATATTATACCTTTTAAGTGTATCTAAAAAATAAAATATTTACATAAAATATTAAAAAAATCAATAAAAATTAAAAAACACAAAAATAAAAAGTTTCTGAAAACTGAGTTAAACCAAATAAGGTGAATGGTAGTCAAAATTAGGATTAAATTTATCGGTCGTCCTACATGCTCCAATTAGTATACTAACTAATGTACCAATACAAGTTATGACATTATTATTGATCTTACTCATTATACAAAATACAAATACCAAAAACTTCTTAAATTATGCCACATCATCAATTGGTATACTAGTTAGTACGGGTTCGTTTGGGAAGTGGGTTGACTTTTTAACTTTTTGGCTATTTTAGCCTGTTGCTAAAAAGCCTCGTTTGGGAAGGGCTTTTTGGCTTTTTCGGCTTTTTTGGCTTTTTTGTTAGAGAAAGAAGGTAATGATTATGAGTTGGATGTGATATTTTTGTCTTATTGAACTAAAAAGCTTATTTTATTTTTTTGTGGCTGTTTTAGCCAAAAAAAAGCCGAAACTCCAACTTCCCAAACGAGCTCTACACTAATTAGTGCATATAGCATTACTCTTAAATTTATACATTTTTATCTCAAAGTTAAGTAATTATTAATTAATCTCGAAGTAGCATTTCTTACTTGGTTTTCCAAACTGATAATATAATGGAAAATATTAGGAGTAGAAGAAGCCAACTCAACTGTGTTCAATAATTTAGAGACAAATGATGATCAAATAACTGCAATTGTAGATATAAATACCTTCTTTTTTTTTTTGAACTCGACAAATATAAATACTCATTCCATGACTTTTGCACCTTATAAATAAAAAATTGGCTATCCAAACATAGAACCTCCATAGACAATGTTAGCTATATATATCTGTATTGTCATATTGTGCACCATACCATATTGTGCTTTACCATGTTATCATATTATGCATTACTTATCATATTGTAGATTACCATATTAGCTTCTCCTTCTCATATATAAAGGAGTCTTGTATTCACTCATTATTCATTCATTGAAATATATAGAGTTATATTGTCTCTCTCTCTCTCTCTCTCTCTCTCTCTATTCTCATAACATGGTATTAGAGCTATAATTTTTTCTTTTTAATTTTTCTTTTTCTCTGCTCATCGCCAAAATATCGAATATATTTTTTGGTACCAAGGTCATTATTTTTTCTCACTATTTTTCTCTGAGACCACCATCAACCTACTCAGAATTTCCAAATGAATCCAATGCGATCAAAATCATCTCCAACGGACCAGTGACGCGCCATCAAAATCATCTCCACCTACATCACTGCGTGTCACATCCTTCCATCGTCACTCTCATACGCGACTGCACGCGTGCCTCCTATCTCTTGTGCATAGTGTCCATCTGTTGCTAACGTACGTTGCGCCCTGTCTACTAACCTGTGTCGCGCCCCTGTGCGTTACTGTGCACCACGCTTTGCTGACGACGTCAGCCCCCTGCTACTGACGTCAGCCCTATCCCCTGTTTGGCATTGTTTCTTGTTTTGGCTATTTTTCATCCAGTTTCAACCTATTTTGATAATTTTGGGCCGATTCCTGACTATTTTCAACCTTCCGGATTCACTGGTGTACTCATTTTTACCCAGTTCTACTTTGATACCACCGAACCCTCTTTGTGAGTCATATTTTGCTCACTCCATGGATCATGCAAACAACTCTTCTCAGTACAATGGTTTTTCTTCTCAGCACAGTGGTTATTCTAAACCACCTACGACTCATAGTCGGTATCACACTTCAACTTATTTTGCCTCAACTGCTACTCATCGCCAGCCACCTATTCAACATTCTCTAGGTCGCTCTTATGCATCTTCACCAACCTACACTCTTCATGATATTAAAGCCATTATGAAAAAGGTTCTTTCTACTTCTACCTCTACCTCTACCTCTACCTCTGGTACACCCTCTACTGCTCTCTCAGTTACTTCAGGTACTTCTTCTTGGTATTTTGATTCAGCTTGTTGCAATCCTATGACCTCTGACCCTACACTTTTTTCTTCCATTACATCTTCTTTTAATTTACCAGTTATTTATACTGCTGATGGCTCTCAAATGCATGTTAGTCATATAGGTCATATCTCCATGTCTAATATCTCTCTCCCTCACACTTATCTGATCCCCAACCTTACACTTAATCTTATCTCTATTGGTCGACTTTGTGATCTTGGCCTCACTGTTTTATTTTCTCCAACTGGTTGTGTTGTGCAGGATTCGAAGATAAGACAGACTATTGGGATAGGTCGTAGACATGGTCGTCTATACAAGCTCATCCATCTGCGCATTCCATTATCCAATACTTCTCTTATCCAGACTGCTGCTCCTGCTACTACTAGTTCCTCTCTTGCTTTATGGCATTCTCAGTTAGGTCATGTGTCTTTTGGTCGTTTACGATCTCTAGTTTCAAGTGGTCAATTAGGTCCTATTTCAAATGATACAGTAGACTGTCTATCTTGTCAACTTGCCAAACAACCTGTTTTACCATTTCATACTAGTACCTCTGTGTCTCATGCACCTTTTGATCTCATACACTCTGATATTTGGGGGCCTTCACCTAATACCACTATGGGAGGATCTAAATACTTTGTCATATTTGTTGATGATTTCACTCGTTTTACCTGGTTATTTCTTATGAAATCTCATTTTGAGTTACACCAACTATACTATGATTTTTCACAAATGGTCAAAACTCAGTTTTCTTCCACTATTAAAATTTTTCGTGCTGATAATGCCCAAGAATATAAAGAAACTCATTTTTTGCGATTCCTTCGTCAAAATGGTACAATTTCTCACTATTCTTGTCCTAGTATCTCCCAACAAAATGGTCGTGCTGAGCATAAACATCGCCATATCTTAGACACTGTTCGTGTTTTTTTAATATCTTCTTCTTGTCTTGAACGTTTTTTGGAGGAAGCTGCTCTCACAACCATCTATATTATCAACCGTGTCCCCTCCCTTACCATCAATAATCAAACCCCATATGAGCGTCTGTATGGCACACCTCTTGCCTATACTAGTCTTCGTGTGTTTGGATGTGCTTGTTTTATTCTTCTTTATCCCCATGAGCGTACCAAATTAGAACCTCGTGCCTATTTGTGTTGTTTCTTGGGATATGGGATTGAACATAAATGTTATCGTTGTTGGGATCTTCTTTCTCGTCGTCTCCGTGTCTCTCGTCATGTGGTATTTTGGAAACATAAGATGTTCTCTTCTCTGTCTAAGTTTTATTTGTCCACTCCTCCTACTATATCATTCTTTACAGATCCTTGTCTTCTGTTTGATGAGCTTGATACAGATCCTACTTCCGACATAATGACTACGACCCATCCTAAGGATTCTGCTCCGTCTCCAGGTCCTGCTGCTCCACTCTCTGATCCTGAGCCTACTCCTACTCATGCTCCTACTGCTGCTCCTGCTTCTGCTTCAATTCCTGTTCCTGTTCTTGCTCTAGCTCCTGCTTCACCTCCTTGTTCTGTCTTCATTCCTTCTCACAATGAGCCTCATGTATCTCTTGATTCTACTCCATCATCTTCTCCACCAGAGGCACCTCTTCGTTATTCTACTCGGGTAACATAGCCTTCTATCCTTCTTCGTGATTTCATTGTTGGTTCTACTGCTTTTTCTTCTCATGAACCTACTTCCTATGAAGAGGCTTGCTCTAACCCTCTTTGGCAGCAAGTTATGACTGATGAACTGCAAACTTTTGATAAAACTAATACCTAGGATATAGTTAACCTTCCACCTGGAAAGGCTGTTGTTAGTTGCAAATGGGTTTACAAGATCAAAACCCATTCTGATAGTTCTATTGAGCGTTACAAAGCTTGACTTGTTGCCCGGGGTTTTACTCAAGAATATGGGATTGATTATGAAGAAACATTTGCCCCTGTTGCTCGTCTTACTTCAGTTCGCGGCCTCCTTGCCATTGCTGCTGCTCGCCATTGGAGTCTTTGTTAGATGGATGTCAAGAATGCTTTTCTCAATGGTGATCTCACCGAGGAAGTTTATATGCAACCTTCTCCTGGTTCCTCAGTTCCGTCCACCACAGTTTGCAAACTTCGTTGTGCTTTGTATGGTTTGAAACAAGCTCCTCGTGCTTGGTTTGCTAAGCTTAGTTCTACTATTCGTGACTTTGGCTTCTCCTCCAGTGCCCATGATTCTGCTCTGTTTATTCGCAAGACAGAGCGTGGTATTCTTCTTCTTCTTCTTCTCTATGTAGATGATATGATCGTCATTGGGGATGACACAATGGTTATCTCTAGTCTCAAACAGTTCCTCAGTCGCCAGTTTGAGATGAAAGATTTAGGTCTACTTAGCTACTTCCTCGCTTAGAAATTTCTCAAGATCCTTCTGGTTACTTTCTTACTCAGGCCAAGTATACATCTAATCTCTTAGCTCGTGCTGATCTTACCGATTGCAAGACTGTGCCTACCCCAGTTGATTCTCAAACTCGTCTCACACCTCTTGATGGTCACCTGCTATCTAATGCTACTTTATATCGTCAGCTAGTTGGCAGTCTTGTCTATCTCACGGTTACTCGTCCAGACATTGCCTATGCTGTTCACATTGTCAGTCAGTTCATGGATACTCCTTGCTCTCCACACTATGATGCTCTGGTTTACATTTTGCGTTATCTCAAAGGCACTATGTTTCATGGTCGTCACTACTTAGCACACTCTTTTCTACAGCTACACGCCTTTTCTGATGCAGATTGGGCAGGAGATCCTACTGACCGCCATTCTACTATAGGCTTTTGCTTCTTCTTAGGTGACTCTCTTATTGCTTGGCGTAGCAAGAAGCAAACTTTTATTGCTCGTTCTAGTACTGAGGTTGAGCATTGTGCTCTTGCTGACACTACTCAAGAGCTTGTGTGGCTTCGTTGGTTTCTTTCTGATATGGGCGTTTCTCATCCTGCTGCCACTACCCTTTCTTGTGACAATCAGAGTGCTATTCAGATTGCACATAATGATGTCTTCCATGATTGCACCAAGCATATTGAGATTGATTGTCATTTCATATGGCAACATGTTACTAGTGGCACTATTCGCCTTATCTTTGTTACCTCTGTTGATCAGATAGCCGACATCTTCACCAAGACTCATCCTCTAGGACACTTTTCTGATTTACTTTCCAAGCTCAAGTTGATATCTGCATTGCTACCTTGAGCTTGAGAGGGGGGGGGGGGGGGGGTTCGCTATATATCCATATTGTGCACCATACCATATTGTGTTTTACCATGTTACCATATTATGCATTAGTTACCATATTGTACATTACCATATTAGCTTCTACTTCTCCTATATAAAGGAGTCTTGTATTCACTCATTATTCATTCATTGAAATATACAAAGTTATACTCTCTCTCTCTCTCTCTCTCTCTCTCTCTCTCATAACAGACATTATTAAGATTTGCACTTCTCTTTTGAAAAAATATGTGATAAATCAAATGAGTGGATCTTTTTGTCTTTGGAGTTATGTGCAATTTCTTCTCCTCAAACAATATTATAACGGCATTTTTAAAATTAGATCATTCATTTTTTTATTGACAATGTCATAAATTGAACAAGCTATAAATATCGGATCGATATAATTTTATTATTTATATACAAAAGAAATGATAAAATGAAAATTTTGAATCATTAAAATGGGACCCGTAATGAATGAACAACACCCTCTAATTCAAATCATGAACTAAAACAAAATTCCTTTTAAAAATAAATAGAAGTTTAGATGATTGAAAACTTCTCAAGGCAGGTAGTTTGAACTGGGCAAACAGAAAGAAATTTGAATCCTAGCATTATAAAATTATATGTTGATGGGCCAAGTTCATTTGAAAAGTAACGAAGTTTCTTTGCATGTCAAATAATCAAACTGTGTGGAAATTTACAAATTTATCCTGTCGTGTTTAATTTTGCGGCTTCAGCTTTTCTATTTATTTTTCAAACTGATGCGAAAGGGACACCGACGTAATAAGAAACACATTTTCATTAATTAAAAATAATTGATATAAAATAAAAATGCATTAGAAGATTTAACTTAAATTATAACTTCTGTCTAAAAAAAGGGGGAAAAAAATTTAATTAACTAACTAACTAACTAACTAACTAACTTCTATCAGTTACACTCATACTCAGCTAGGTACCTTGGCAACAAAGACACTGAAGGTGTATCTGAGGTCTCTCTCTCTCTTAAAATTTTGTGTAATTAGTCTCTTAAATTACCATAGAAGAGACAGTGAGGAGCCATGGCCCTCTGCTCACTTGAACATACTGTTATTAATATTTGCAAATAGTCTGTGATTTTTATTTTATACTTATTTGGCCCCTCCCCCATTGAACATCTATGAACTCTTTTTCCTATCTCAAATCAAAAAACTCTTTGTTTGTTCTTTTCCTTTATTCATTAGTTGGACTTAGAATATTAATTTATGATGAAATATCTTTTTATATTAAAATATGTTGTAACCAATCAATTTATCTTTATTGATTATATATTTCTTTATTGTAGTTAATGGGCAATTGGAGTCAATTATATATTTTTAAAATTCATTAGGGAAAGGCTATAATATACATCCCTAAAAGAAAGAATATTTTTCATAATTTTACTATATTGATTCGTGATAAAATTAGAATGAATTGCAACTTTTCTCATCTTAATAGTTCATAACATTTTAATATTTAATGGCTCATAATTAAGATTTTTTTTATGATGCGCCCTAAATATAATCACAGTTGTTTGTAACTAATATCACAAAAAATCTTAGGGTGCGTTTGGTTTAATTTTAGAATTATGATTTGAATGTGGAGTTGTGATTTAAATATAAAGTTGTGAGTTGAGTTTTGAAGAGAGAAAGTTTGTTTAGTTAAAAATTTTGAAAAGAGTTTTGTGAAGAGTTTTCAATTTTGAAAAGAGTTTTGAATTATATTTTGAGTTTTGAGTTTTTGAATTTTGAGTTGTATTTTGAAATTTTTTAGATTTATTTTTTAAAAGTATTTTAAAATGTTTTAAATAAATTATTTTTTATTTTAAATATATAATTGCTATTTAAATTTTTTTAATTTTAAATATTTTATTTTGTTTTGTAAATATTTTGATTTTTTTAATATTTTAAACTCAAAACACAACTCTACACTCAAATTGTAACCAAACACAACTCAAAACTCAATTCAAAAACTAATTTTAAAACTCAACCAAACATTTTTCAAAACTCAATAAAAAAAATTCAAAAAAATATTTTAAATTTTGTCCTTTAAAATTATTTTTTATTTTACAGATTTTTGAAAAAATATTTTTTGCCAGAAAATATTTTTTTTATTTTTATTTTTTCAAAAAATATATATATATATTTTTTTATTTTTTCAAAAAATATTTTTTGTTATTTTTGTAAGTATTGACCAAATAATTTGTTATGATTTAGATATATATGGTGATCCAATTTTTTTATAAAAAATTTAAAAAAATTAAATATTTAAAAAAAGGTAAAAATATTTAAAATATTTAAAAATATATTTATAAAATAAAATAAAGTACTTAATATAAAAATTATATATTTAAAATAAATAAATAAATTTTTATAAATTTTTAAATATTTAAAAAATATATTAAAATGTTTTTTTAACAAAATACAACACACACATGTATATGTATGAATGCAGTGCATATTAAAATAAATAAATATTTAAAATATAAAATATTTATCCTAAAAAAATAAAATTAAGAAATTTTTTAAATATTTAAAAAAATTAAAAAAAATCTAAATACAACTCAAAATTCATAACTCAAAGTACGACTCCACACTTAAATCATGATTCTAAAAATAATTTTAAAAAACAAAATAAAAAAATATTTTTTTGAATTTTGTTTTTAAATAGAGTTTTGAAAAGAGTTTGGTTTTGAGTTTTGAATTGAATTTTGAGTTATGTATTTAGTTATGAGTTTTGAAAATAATTTTTGAATTAAATTTTGAGTAGTTTTGAATTATGTATTTGGTTATGAGTTTTGAACTTTTTTTTATTGGAATCACAATTCCAAAATTAAACCAAACACTTGCTTAACTTTTTTTTATAATAGGAGAGGAGAGTGTGTACCATAATCTTTTTATTGTCACTATGTTCTTATATCATTGAGTATTTCTTGTTCTTGTTTCTGTTGTAATATTTGCATTATTCACTACTACATTGAATCTTTTATTTTTCATCTATTTTGTCTAAAACATTAATATAGCACCACTGTAAATTCATACTCCTATTTAATGGCCCCTCCCTCAAAAGTCTGGTTGCTTAAATTTGTCCCCAATAAACACATGGCCTCTTATTATTTGGATTGAGAAAAGAAAGAATTTACTACGAGTTTGATGCAAGTGCTAATTAGATCCGGTGAGATAGACTTTACAAGCATAAACTGTGGGTATGTTCGATTCAAAAAGTTCTCTAATACGTTGTGGTTCAGCTGATCCAAAAAAAAAAAAAGTTTTAGTTCTAGTTCTCTATGCTTTCTCTCAATCTTCCTATTGCTAATTAGCATATTCAAATAGAAAATCGGTTAATAACATTCAGCAGTTAGCACCTCATATTTCTATCAAGATATTATTTGATCACTCTGTTTTCGATTATCACATCTCTGTCCACATTAAATTAAAGTTTTAAAGATAAAAATTTAGGAACAAAATATTTTACTTGTCAAAGTGTTATTGTTATATTTTTAGTGACAAAATTTAACATTTAGTAATAATATTATCTTTTTTAGATCAAAAATTTCGTCTCAAAATTAAATATTTTGACACAAAATTGTTTTGTGTATTTTGTGAAGCCTAGAGAGGCGGAAGCAGCAAATCGCATCTACCGAGTTCTCCAACAGCAGCTTAGCTTAGTAGCTTAACTCTTTCTACCAGCGTGGCGCTGCGGGATGCTTCTGATCAATAGAAAGATCCAAGGGTCATTCCTCGGGTTGGAAAGTCGGCCTATGGATACGTTTAAGAGGTCATAAACACAAACTAGAATCAGAGGTCAAAATGGATTGGCAGCATACTCGATCAAAGGGGTGTGATTTCTAGCCTACAACGGATCCCATACTTCCCTGTAGCGACATTTTAATATTGTTTCTTATTTTTAGTGCCAAAATATTAGTTGTTTCACTTTTAATATTGTTTCTTTTGGAAAAATATCTTTTGGGCTTATGAATTTTAATCAACCTCATTAATGACATATGAATAAAAAATGATACTGTAGCTTAACATAATGTAAAAGGTTGATTATCAAAGTTGAAAGTAAAAATATTGAAGTGAAATTTTGATTAAAGTGTAAAAAGCGTAATTAACAATAGAAAATCTTAACAATAATGCAATACACCTTGATTCTATTGCCAAATTGGAGTTAAATCATTTAAGCTCATCTAATATAATTAAACATGGTTCATATTCAACCCGAGAATAATGGGACACAACCTGTGGATCATCAGAATGCCATACTAGGCGGCAATCTGGAGAATAATACAGATGCAGACAAAACAAACCTCATCTCAAAAAAAAGCACCATGTGGTGTTATTTATATGGTGGTCTAAATCAATAATATAGTGTTAAATTTTATAAATGGAACATAGTAACTCATTATTGTTAGGTAATTTAAAGATAATAGGTGAATCACTTAGTATGAGTTGCGATTTCTTTTATGCAAAGCACTACGTCATCAACACCACATAATGTTCTGAGATTATCTAATAATTTCTATTCAAAACACATTTTTATAATCAATACTATCTCTCTAATATTTTTTTGTCAAATAAAAATTATAAAAATTTTATAATGATTTGTGCTATAAATGATATGCTTCTATTTTCTAAAATTAAGAATTTTAATTTGTAATTTCTTGTGCTAAAATTACATACTTACATTACTATTGTGTCCGAGTTATTTCACATTATTATAGAATTTTGATTAGTCGTTATTAATAATAAATAATTAAAATTTTATGCTTAAATTTAGCTCATAAAATTATTATTATTTTATTGTTGATCACGAAAAAAAATTAAAATTATAAAGTGTCCTCTCTACCTTAATTTCTTGGCTCTACCATTGCTGAGAGGTTGTGGCAACTGCCCAGTGAAGGAGGTAAATAACTGGAAAATGAGTTCTCATGAATGCGGAGATCAGAAATTGAACATGAGGATGAGAAATGAGGTAGAGCACCTGTGAAATTATTTGTGCTCAAGTACAAAAACCGCAAATTTTCTAGAGAAAATAATTGACTTGGAATCTGTCCAGTCAAGAAATTGTCATACAGTCCAAGATATTCAAGGTTGGTGCAAAGGCCTACCTCAGGAGGAACTGTGCCAGAGAGGAAATTAAAGCCAAAGTCAAGCTTCAAAAGCTGCTTGGAATTGGAATGGAAAATCTCTGGTGGGATTGGACCTGTAATGGCATTATCATCGAGGAGAATGGTGTTCAGTTGGGAACAGTTTCCGAGCATCAGAGAGGCTACCGGTGAAATTATTACCACTGAGATCGATGGAGAGGAGATGTGGAAGACGGCATAGATGGGGAACAGAGTCATTTACGCTGTGTTTGGTTGAGGGATTTGGAAGCAGATTTGAAAAGGAAAAGAGAAAAGGTGTGTGAAATTAGGTGAAATATAAATATATTTTATTCACATTTCACTTATCTTTTCTATATCAATTTTTTTTAAATCCCTCCTCAAATCCCCCAACCAAACACACAGCATTAAAGTTCCTGAAATACCGAAACCTGATAGGTTTACGCTGTGTTTGGTTCGGGGATTTAGGGATGGATTTGAAAAAGGAAAGAGACAAGGTATGTGAAATTAGGTAAAATATAAGTATGTTTTATTCATATTTCACCTACCTTTTCCATTTCCCTTTCTAAATTCCTCCTCAAATCCTTTAATCAAACACATCATTAAAGGCTTGACATGTGAATTGATATTAGAGTAGCATGAAACTCCAGGCCATTGGCAATGGGAGGAAGAAGATGAAGTGTATTGATTCCATGGCAAGAGAAGCTGAGAAGGTTCTGGAAGGCTGTTGCGGAATTAGAGAAGATAAATGGCAGACTGAGGGAATGATGAGATTGATGAAGAAACTGGGAAGAGGGTGAGAGAGAAGAGAACACAATTGAGGAAGAGGAGGAAAAACATGGCATGGCACTCTAGTGGTTGGTTTGAGATGTAATAAAAGAGGCAAAGTGTAATTTATCCTTGACTTATAAAAATAAAGTTAAACACGATAAAATATACATATAAATATGTTTAAATATAAAAATATATTGTTAAATATAATTTGTAAATGGATCGGGTTGGATCAAATTGGGTTCGACCTAAAAAAAGAGTCCAACCTGACTGTATGGGCTTAAAAAATTCCTATACACAATTTATCAGTCACTGGGCCAGGCATGTGACTTTATAATAAGGGAATGAGCCTAACTGAAAGAGAGTTTTTTTTTTTTTTTTTTTGGGTTTTTAAATTATTAATAGTGCAATGACGTGAGTGGTGGTGAAAGAGATACAATCAATTCAATTCTTAAAAAGAGAGAAAATAAAAAATATAAAGAGTTAGCATGTGAAGCACACTATGCTATAATATTTGCCTTTGACCTCGTAAACTTAAGTTTGCTATGAATGTAATTAATAAAGATAGGAAAAAAAAAAAATGGAAAGAAGAAACATAGCAATGTCACTAGATTAAAATAGAATCTTCTTCTCCTTAACAATAATTTGTTTCACATTTTGATCTTGCTGAGCCACCAATTCACGGCTAGAACATTTTTGTTTAGTTGAGTTTTTATAGTTTATTTTCTAAAAAAAATTAATTAATTTTCTATAAATAAATAAATAAATAAAAATGCATATCAGGAAGTTTTCTTCAGATTGTGCGAAAAATTAAAAAAAATCACGATTCCGGTTACCGTAACTTTTACGTTACGGCCTTTATACCCCGCAATCGCAATTGTGCCACCACAACCACTTTTCGAAATCTTGTCTAAGGGAGTTAGTCCACTTATGCAGTGGAGTTGTGATCTCTCACAGAGTGGTGTGGGATAGTGCACCCGCAAAATCTAATAAGGGTGTTTGGTTATATTGATTAATTAAGAGTTAATATAGAATGATAAAATAGTAAATTTACAATTTTAGTTGGTTACGGTCACCTGACAACTTTGACTGGGTAAATCAATGTAATTTCAAAAATCATGGGGAGGTCTATATAATTGTCAGATACCTCAAACTCTGTGTAATTAATTCTAAATATTGACATAACTACATTGTGTATATATATACATATAAAAGCATATATATTAATATAATTTTTTTTTTTTTTTTTTGTGCAAAAACAACACCGTTTAATACATTATACAAACAAAATGGATCACAATTAAGTCATACTCTTCACTCAATTTAACATTCAACAATACGAATCAAATCATTTTGCTTGAATACTCATATTTGTATGAATCGAATACTCGTATTAAATCGTATGATTTGAACAGTGAATAGTAAGATTCTAACAACTATGACGTAACAGGTGTTAACAAAAAGAAGCATCATGAAATACAAGATTACAAGATACATATACAAGATAACAAGATACATCTGTACGTGTAGCCCTGTAAGTAGTGTCTAGCATCCTTTGCACATGAAAACTGTGGAAGCTTTGTGTTGAATGTTAAAAAACTAATTTTCTCTGTTTTGTACAAATCTTTCATGTGTACCATTCAACTTTGTGAGAGATCCAACAACATCTCTCATGGAAGGTCTGTTGGGAGAAAACAAAATAAAAACCAATTCGAAATATCCGAATCCGGCACAAAAATAGCGGAAGTAGTTTATTCTCCCTCTTTGTGTGAACCTATTAGGAAACAATTTAATAGAGCACAATATATTCTGAAAAAGAATCTGAAAGCGATGATCCAACAATCACACAATAAGGCGACAGCAAAATTTTAACGTGGAAAACCTTCCCGATGTGGAAAGGAAAAACCACGGGACCGTAGTCCACCAAATATCTCCACTATAAACAAATAATGGGCATACAAGAGTTCTCTCTAGATAGAACTAGAGGCAAACAATCAAGAACAACTTACAAATAAGCTTCCTTGGCAACCAAAGATCAAACTACAAAGTTTAGGAAAAATCTCACCAAAAATGCTACTGTTCACGGGCCAAAAACCAGCAGTAGAATACTCCAAATCTGATCTCCACCGTCCAGAATTTAGAGTCTTGAGTTGTGAACTCGCCTACCAAATTTCAGCTCAATCGGACCATAGATGCTTATTGATCGGATAGCTTGATCACTGCTGGACAGAATTTTTCTTCTCCTCTGTTTTTGGTGGCAGCTTCTAGTCTCCTTTTGTGTTACAAAGAAAGGGTTTTTTAATCCTAAACTTATGGGCCAGATCTTTTCAAAAACATAACTTCTCCATGTGGGCTTTGGAATTCACATGGGCTTACTAAATGTTTTGGGCCTTCCTCCACATAGGAAGGAAACTCAACCCAACAAGTCTGCTTTGAGCCACCTGCTCAGTACATTGAAGTGCCAAATCTAGCAGTTTCACTGCCTTCCATTGCTCATTCACATCCCAGAAACTGACTTCTTCATCTAGGAACCAAAAGCTCTCATCTTTTTTCTGTAAATTCTTCCTTACCCAGGAGACAGGCAATCTTATATCTAAGCCTTCTTCAAAGCACGGGTCTACAGGCAATCTTCTGCAGACAAGCTCTAGCAAAATAACTCCGTAGCTGTACACATCGCATTTCTCTGTCAACTGAGTTGAGTATCCGTTCTCTGTTTTAAGATTAGCAAGCATAAGATAAGAGTTCAGAGTAGATTAGCTTTTTGAAACTGCAAAAATGGTAAAAACGACGTACCTGGTGCAATGTATCCCAGTGTCCGACAATAACAGACATCGTTGAGCTTCCATCTGAATCACGTACCAACTTGGCTGTTCCAAAATCCCCTATCTTTGGTTCCATCTCAGAATCCAACAGTATGTTATCGGATTTAACATCTCTGTGGATGATTTGTGGTACACAATCATGGTGAAGGTAAGAAAGGCCTTGTGCAATACCAATAGCAATCCGATATCGCGTTTCCCAATCTAGAACCATATGAGTTTTGCTTCTGCTGTGCAGCACATCGAAGAGAGTCCCACTTGGCGTGTACTCGGTCACAATAAACCCATATCCATCTTTGATGCAATACCCTGCCATTCTCACCAAATTCCGGTGCCTAATCAAACTCAGAGTCATCATCTCAATGCTAAAGTTTGTCTCAGACAATTCCACTTTCTTGATAGCCCAATGCTTTCTGGATTTTACTGATTCTGTCCTGTAAACTGTCCCGTGCTTGCCTCTCCCGATCACATACTTATCACTCCAGCCTTCCGCAGCACACATGATGTCATCAAATGTTAAATCCTCTGGTAAATCTTCAGTTCTTGATCGACTGTCATAAAGAAGAGAACGGTGAGAGGCAAATTGATCTTGACAGCCTCGGATCACTAAGATATAAGCTGCGATGGAAAGTAGTGCCACAGAGAGAATCACACCTATCGCCACACCAACCAGCATCCAGAGTCTTGAATGGGATTTTCTTGTTTCGCTACAATAATTAGATTCAGTGCCAAGCAAGCAGAGTCCGGGGTTTCCTAGAAAAGATCCCGGATACGAACTCAATAATTTCTCCCAAGAATCTGGGATTTTGCCCGAAAGCCTGTTGAATGATATGTTCACAAAGGAGAGGGAGATCATGTTGTTCAGTTCTGGTGGTATTGCACCTGAGAAACTGTTGCTTGAGAGATCAAGAATTTCTCACTTGTCAAGATAACTGAGGCATTTGGGGATTTTACCGGAGAACCTATTATTGCTAAGATTTAGAACCAAGTTAAAATGTTGAAGTTCACTCAGACTACAAGGGATAGGATCTTCCAGCATGTTGTTTCCAAGGTTCAACTCGAAGAGACTTTGGTTGGAAGAGAAAGAATCGGGGAATCCTTCCAACCAGTCTGTTAGATGGAAGTTTAAAAGTTTGAAGATTCTGGAGCCTTCCAAGCTCCGGAGGTATAGAGCCAGAGAACATATTTCCAGAAAAATCAATCATTGAGAGATTGCTCCAGAAACCAAAAACTTTGGGTATCTGTCCGGTGAACAAGTTTCCTTGAATGTCCAAGTAAGAAACTCCAATGTTCATATTCAAATTTTCCGGTATATTGCCTTGAAGAAGATTGCTACTCAGAATCACCCTCCTAAGAGACTTACATTTTCCAACGTTGACAGGAAAAGTCTCATTGAACCGATTGTTTCCTAAGATCAAAAAGGAAAGGCTATTGCCAGCACATAAGCTGGAAGGAATTGGTCCATAGAATTGATTCCCGGTTAAATCAAGTTTAACTAAACCGGGCATGTTGTTTTTTCCAATCTCATATGATACCTCTCCGGTAAGATTGTTATGAGCTAAAGAAAGGAATGTTAGGCTTGTCAGATTAGTAATTCCATATGGGATTGTGCCGGTCATGCTATTGTTATACAGAGCCAACTCAACAAGACTGGTCATTTTCCCTATCTGTTGAGGAATTTAGCCTTTGATGTGGTTGTCCAACGTGTAAAAGATTTGAAGACTCTGGAGAGAGCAAATTTCAGGTGGAATTGCTCCTTCAATGAAGTTGTTTTGAAGCCCGATTTCGAGAAGGGAAGTGCAGTTGCTGAGCTCGGGAGGAATTGAGCCATTGAGCATATTGTTGGACAGTCTCAAAGTATTTAGATTCCTGAGATTACCAATTGAGCTTGGAATGTGACCGATCAAATTATTATAAGACAAAGCACTAATAGATAGCAGATGAGATTGACCAATCTTTTCGGACAAGTCTCCATTGTCATTGCGGTGACATCTTTCACAGACTGAGGGCAATATTTGAGAATCCAATTTACAAAATCAAATCTACCATCCGCTGCAGCAATATGGAGAGGAGTCATCCCAAAGCTATTCTTCTCGAAACACCACTTCTTGTCGTCTTGAATCAATCGCTCCACCAATTTCCAATCCCCGTTCTTGCAAGCCTTGTGCAAACACCACTCGTGCGAGACTCTAGGTAACACCACTTCCATCTCAACTCTGCTCTTGTTTTCCTTGTAGGCTTTGGATTCAACTTCTTTTTGCCTAATATACTACTAGTCTTCTCAGGAACTCTTTCTTTTATATCCTATTCTTCTTTTATGAAATATAGGAGGGATTACACTATAGTGGGAAAGAAAAAAAATTATAAAAATGTGGCAGTGCAAATCATTCTGTAGTTGGTGCAAGTGAAAAGTTTTGGGGATGAAAGTACTTGCACCTCTTTACATTTGTGTAAATTTTATTTTTTTTTATTTTTTTATCTGTTTCATTGGGATGTAATTCCTCCTATAATTTTCTCTTTTTAAAATAAAAGAAAAAAACTACAAAATTTTTTTTTAGAGTTTGATTGAGCCTTGTAATAAAATAAACTCCGAATTTTTAATTTTGTTAATTTAAATCATTATCTTTTGATTTGTATTCAATATAAACCATATGTCTATTTTTATTAAGTAAAAAAGTATTGAAAAAATAGTAAGTGTATTTTAGTTATTAAAATCAATAGAAACGGATGTTTTAGACATTTTTCGTACACTTATGTTGAGTTTAATGGCTAAAAGATATTTTTTTGACAGTTTTACATAACAAAAATAGATAAATGGTTTGAATTGAAAATAAATCAAAAGATTAAGGTTTTAATTGACTAAATTAAAAGTTGAGAGTTTATTTTGTTATAAGGCTCAAATCTTGAATTTTTTTTGTAATTTCTCCTAAAATAAATTTCATTATTATTAAACAAACTTATTTTCATGGGCATTTTATTTTAAGATTGCAATTATTCTAAATGAAATGATATCACATCAAATTTCTAACGTTAAGCCCTTGTTTGGCATTCAAGGATGGGAGGCTAAAAGGCTAAAATAGTCATAAAAAGACAAAATAAGTTAAAAATTCAATAAGACAAAATGTCTCATCCAAACTGTAATCATTTTATTTTTTTCTCATAAAAGTCAAAAAAATCAAAAAGCTCAACCCAAACGAGACTTTTTAACTCAGTCTCAAATAGTCAAAAAGCCAACCCACTTTCCAAACCAAACACTTCAGCTATTTTGATTTGTGAACATGACAAGTGAGGCAAGTTAATTTAGGATTACAATTTGAAAATAAATTATTCTAAAAATGACATTTATAGAATTTTGTGACAAAAATATTACATGGCGATACCTAATTTGTATACATTTTTTACATGGGTATGGAAATCAGGTAGTACATATATCATTTCTCAAAATATTATGTCAAGGAGAAGATAATTCTGTAAATGAAAAATAAAGGCCCATTCAATTAATTTTATTTAATCTCAACCATGGCTTATGAGACTATGTCCAAGTCTGTCTCCAGCGCATGTGTTATTTGTGCGAAAATTCCTATGCTTGTAAAAGGGAATATTTATTAAATTATTATCCACATCCATAATTTTTTTTATATCACTATTAAAATATAATTTTTGTGTCAAATTGTGTTTTTTCATGTTATAAATTTTGTCTTCATGAGTGAGCATCGAGTAGAATGTCTGTCTAAAGCATATGTATGTTATTTCTACGAAATTTCTTTGCTTATAAAAGGAAAAAATACATTTGTTAAAATATTATCGACCAACCACATCCATTATACTTTTCTATATCATTATTCAATTATAATTACTATGTGAAATTGTGGTTTTTTTTTCTCTTTGTTTTATGTTATAAATTTTATCTTCACGAGTCGGCATAAAAAATGGACATTTTTATGTTATAGAACATTCGTGTAGGGCTCATATGTGTTTTTTCTTGTAAATTTATTCGTTTTTTTATATTATAAATTTTGTCTTCATGAGTGGACGTCGAATAGAACGTCTATCTAAAGCACATATAGGTTGTTTCTACGAAATTTCTTCACTTATGCGGACCTTCTTGCATGATGGCAGATATGTAATTATGGTGTTTATTTGCCATTTCTTATGCATTAGGGTTTAAACACTCGGACACCTATTCGGACCCTCTTGCATGATGGCTGATATGTAATTATAGTGTTTACTTGCCATTTCTCATGCATTACGGTTCAAACACTCGGATACTTATTCGTACCTTTTTGCATTATGAAATATATATAATTATGGTGTTTGCTTGCGATTTCTCATGCATTAAGGTTTACACACACAGACACTTATTCGGACCCTCTTGCATGAAGGCAGATATGTAGTTATGGTGTTTACTTGCCATTTCTCATGCATTAGGGTTTAGACACTCAGACACTTATTCGGACCCTCTTGTAGGATGGCAAATATGTAATTATGGTATTTACTTGCCATTTCTCAAGCATTAAGGTTCGAACACTCGGACACTTATTCGGACCCGCTTGCATGATGGCAGATATTCAATTATGGTGTTTACTTGCCATTTGTTGTGCATTAGGATTCAAACACTCAGACAATTATTCGGACACTCTTGCATGATGACAGATATGTAATTATAGTGTTTACTTGCCATTTCTCGTGCATTAGGGTAAGACACTCGGACACTTATTCGGACCCTCCTGCATAATGGCAGATATGTAATTATGGTGTTTACTTACCATTTCTCACGCGTTAGGGTTCGAACACTCGGACACTTATTTGGACCCTCTTGCATCATGACAGATATGTAATTATGGTGTTTACTTGCCATTTCTCATGCATTACGGTTTAAACACTCGGACACTTATTCAGACCCTCTTGCATGATGGCAGATACGTAATTATGGTGTTTACTTGCCATTTCTCAGGCATTAGGGTTTAAACACTCGGACATTTATTCATACCTTTTTGCATGATGAAAGATATGTAATTATGGTGTTTACTTGTGATTTCTCATGCATTAAGGTTTAAACACTCAGACACTTATTCAGACCCTCTTGCATGATGGCAGATATATAATTATGTTGTTTACTTGCCGTTTATCATGCATTTTCCTTTTATATTCAACTTTTTTTTTTTATTTAATTTCCAAATAGATCGTTAAGCTTTAATAGTTTCTTGAATGAACTTCCATTGTTAATTTTAAGCAACTTCCATTTTTATTTTTATTCAACTTCTATTTTTATTCAATTTCCTTTTCTATTCAACTTCCTTTTTTATTTAATTTCCAAATAGATCGTTAAGCTTTAATAGTTTCTTGAATGAACTTCCATTGTTAATTTTAAGCAACTTCCATTTTTATTTTTATTCAACTTCTATTTTTATTCAATTTCCTTTTCTATTCAACTTCCTTTTTTATTTAATTTCCATATAGATCGTTAAGGTGTAGTGGTTTCTTGAATGAATTTCCATTTTTATTTTTATTCAACTTACTTTTTTATTTAATTTCTAGATAGATCGTTAAGGTATAGTGGTTTCTTCAACGAACTTTTATTGTCACTTTTATGCAACTTCCATTTTTATTTTAATTGAACCACAATTTTTATTCAACGTCCTTTTCCATTCAACTTCCATTTTTATTTAATTTCCAAATAAATGGTTAAGGTATAGTTGTTTCTTGAATGAACTTCCATTTTAATTTTATGCAACTTCCATTTTTATTTTTATTCAACTTCCATTTTTATTCAATTTCCTTTTCTATTCAACTTCTTGTTTTATTTAATTTCCAAATAGATCGTTAAGGTGTAGTGGTTTCTTCAATGAACTTCTATTTTCAATTATGATGCAACTTCAATTTTTATTTTTATTCAACTTCCATGTCTTAAATTTTCTTGTAAATTTATTTATTTTTTCATGTTATAAATTTTGTCTTCATGAGTGAGTATCGAATAGAATGTCTGTCTAAAACATGTATATGTCTAAAACATGTATATGTTTTTACGAAGTTTCTTTGCTTATAAAAGGAAAAACATACATTTGGTAAAATATTATCGACCAATCACATCCATTGTACTTTTCTATATCATTATTCATTTATAATTACTATGCGAAATTGTGGTGTTTTTTTGTTTTTGTTTTATGTTATAAATTTTATCTTCATAAGTCGGCATCAAAAAGGGACATTTTTATGTTATACGACATTCGTGTAGAACTTATATATGTTTTTTCTTGTAAATTTTATTCTCTTGTGAATGCAGAAATGTACATTTATTAAATCATCATCAATCAATCACATCAATTTTAATTTTTTGTATCATTATTCGACAATAAAAGGAATCTCTTTGTCTCACGAGTAATATTACATCTACTTAAAATCTTATTAAAAGCATCCATATCCAAGCGTCATTGAAAGTTTAAATATATATATATATATATATTTTGATAATTAATCAAATTTGATCATTTGTTTTTTAGTAAGATTTTAATAAAATTGTTAATATGTATATAATTATTCTTCTCTCACTTGTATATCCAATTTAGTAAAAATTTTATTCCCTACCTTAATTTTTTCAAACATATATCATGTCTTTCATCCATTCATTTGGATTGGACAATTCAATATGCTTGTTTGTGCTGGACTCATCTTGAGGGGTGATTCTATTTGCACCCAAATAATAATTCAGTACTTCTAACTAAAATTTTGAAAATTTCTATTTCTATACACCTAGTATCTTAGTACACATCATTTCTTAGTATACATATGAATTTAATTAGGTATTATTTGTCTTATTTCACACATTACATATTCCAATTATAAACTTTAATAAGATGATAGATACTCTTGCGTTCAACACAATCTTCTCTTCTCTCTATGCCAATGTCTTAGTACCATCTCCACCTTAATCGATGCTATTGACAGAAACCCATTTGAATCACCAGGTCTTAGCTACTCCACTCCTGTCAAATTGCACCATTTGAGCCATGTATCGCAAGAATGTACTGATTCCAGAGACTTCCAAACTGGTCTATTTGTCCATACCCTACTCCTAAAGCTTGATTTTGATGGGTTTATCTCCTTATGGAACAAACTTATAAATCTATACTATAAATGTGATCAGTTTTTTATTACTCATTGAGTGTTTGATAAAATGTCTAAAAGAGATGTTGTTTCATTCAATATGATGATTTCGAATTGTGTTCGTCGTAATTATTGTCACAAAGCTGTCTCTTTTTATTAAAATTGTTTTTCAAACAAAAATAATAATTTCGACAATTGATTTCCGACAAAAATTTTAAAAAAAAAATAAATCAGTAATGGTTTGTTGAATAGGGCTTTCTTAGAAAGCAAGGCTCGTTGGAAAATCAAACTGGTGGGTTTGCAGCGATGGTAGTAGAGGCGATGATGATGAGGAAGAAGATACCGTTTGATTGTTGTTATCGTCTTCCTCTATGTTGTTCTCCATTGGATTCGCAACCGAAACAAATTAAATTGATTATAAATGAGAGAGGAAAAAAAAAAAGGATTTGTGGGTTTGTTTGTTGTTGTTGGTGGTAGAGAGAGACAGAGAGAGGAGAGGAGAGATGAGATGGGTTGGTTAGGGTTTTGATGTCTATTATGGTCATTTTATTTTAGGGTATAATTGTCATTTAAATAAAATTTAATTAAGTGTGTGCACTGAAGTAAAGAGGTGTGTGGAAATAGAATTTTCCTAAAATTTTAAAATTTTAGTTCTGATTATACTCTCATATAAATTTATTAAAAAGGACGATGCATATTAAATTTCTAAAATATAATATTATTTTTTTTATTGACTAATACTATATGCACCAATTAATGCACTAACTAGTGTACCAATTGATAATGTGACATAATTTAAAATGTTTTTGATATTTATAATTTATATAATGGGTGGGATCAATAATAATGTCATAATTAGTGTTAATACACTAATTGGTACATGTAACACTACTATTTTTTATTATGGTACACTCTAATCACTTATACAAATTTTTTATATTTACGTCTTTTCATATTCTTCTCAAAATTTTAATTATTTTCTCTTCATTTTCCTATTCATTCTAAAACTCCAATCCACCCCACCAAACACACGAGGTTATTACCTATTCTTTCTAGCCGTTTCAACAAGTGTCTTGAACTCGGAACTTGGAAGAATGGTCAATGGCCTCCTTTTACTCCTCCAATCGCCTCTTCTTTCTCCACTTCTCGAGGCTTCTATGGGGTGTTTTGGAAAGTTGGTAAAAAGCTGACTTTTGACTTTTTACCAAACTTTTTAGCTTTTTGAAAAGTGATTTGGGAAGTTGGTAAAAAGCTGGCTTTTAGCTTTTTAGTTTAATATTTCTTTATGGTGTCAAATCAAATTAAAATGACCAAAATACCCTTACCCAGCATAAGAAATTTATTTTTTTATTTTTTTGTCATAGGCCCCAATTTGTAATTTCACACTTGCGTTTTTGGCACTTCCCAAACCAATTTTGTTGCTTTTTTGCCACTTGCGTTTTTGGACATTTTGACAAAAACGTGACCTTTTATTTTAGTTCCCAAAACCGCACTATGGCGCTGTTTGGGAACCTGAGGTTTAGGCTATTATAGCCTCAATTCAAATTTCAGCCAAAAAGCGTGAACAGTGCACGCGTGGTACAGCTAGGTTAGAAACGGGAGGTGGAATTACCATTTTGCCCTTTGACTATTTCAAAGGGTATGGGTTATACACACAACTGAAACACAAGTGCCCTATTCTCATCTCTTTCGTTCCGTCTCTCACACCGACTGTAGCAACACCAGTGCGCGACTGATCTCTCTCCGGCGGACCTATCTCCGGCGGACCTCTGCCTTCCACAGAACACGACGAACGAAGAATTACGACAGGTAAATCACCTGAACCGATTATACATGTGTTTGTTACCTTTGTCGACTCGGTTTGAAACTTTTTCCATTCCGATCTACAAGATCTTCCTCTGTTTTGGCCCATAGTGATGGTATTCGGTGGGTATTTACGCCGATCTGGTGATGATCCGTCTTTCCCCAAATATAAATCGCCGACAACATTTTTTTTTTTTCTCACCTCAGTTAAATGCCTTCCACAGAACCACGAATATTGTGTTGAGCTACCCAGGTTTTTTCCCCCGTGATTTCCATAATTACCATTCACGCTTGGAGTGATGTAATCGTTGCTTAGGTTTGGAAATTTTTTTTTTTCAAAACAATTTTTTCCATACTTATCATTCACAATCCAGTTTTTCCCATTTTTTCCCCTGTTTTTCCCATCCGAATGATGTAATCCCCCTTGATTTCCATTATTATCATTCACAATCCACTGTGTTTTTCCCATTTTTTTCTGTCCATCTGTATTTGTGCATCATATATGAGATGGACCAAAATTTTCAATAATTTTCTGTCAATCTATGTTTATGAGATGGAGCAAAAAAAATTTCTGTCAAGCCTATCAATTAATCTGAATTAAGGGTACAACAACATGTTGGGAATCTTCAATGCTCTGTTCATTATTTTAATCTGATTTCCTCATTTCGTCATTTCTGTTCATTATTTTACCTATTTCATCATGACTGTCTAAATCCCAAAATTGCTACACTACAATGCTCTGAACTTGGTCACCTTTGCTAAATTTGCTTTTGCAAGTGGTAGGGTTAGAGAATTGGAATACATCTATTGAATTAAGTTGTTATACTAACTTAGTTTTTCCATGGACTTTCTTATATACTAGCTGCCTTATTTATTAAAAACAAGAACAAAATACTAATAATAATCAGTGGAAATTGGGTCGTTATGTCTTGTTTTGAGTGTTCTATTTTGGTGTTGGCCTTGTAGGCTTTAGGTATTCATTTGGATGGGGGAAAAAATTTGTTATTAGAATTGGTAAAGCCAAGACATGAAATTATTTTGTTTAGTGAAAACCAAGACATGAAAAAATGTGTTATTAGAATTGGTAATGCACCCATTTCCATGGCCCAGTTCATGTTCTTGGAATACATTTGTAGTTTCTAAATTATAATTTATAAATACATATATGGCAGTTGGTATCTATTGGTTGAGTGGTTCATTTAAGAGTTTGTTGTTTCATATTCAAATAATTGTATTGGTTGAGTTGTTCATTTAAGAGTTAAAATGATAATGTCGAACCACGCCAAACTTTAGATGACGCATGTTTGTTGAGATAGAATCACATCAGATCAGTATTATTTATACTAAAGATGAACCTGTTTTATCTGTAAAGTGTATTCGTAAATTTCAAAAATCACTATTTTTACTAAATATTTGTTAGTAAGAAACAGCGGATGGCTTCGTCTATGTCCACTAGCACGTCAACAGGGCCACGACGAATGTGTGCTTGCGGCTACGGCCATTGTTTTGTTAAGATTTCTAGATCCCACAAAAATCCTGGTCGTGCATATTATGGTGGCGTTTGGGAACTTGGTTTCCAAATTTTTTTCTCATTTTTTCCAGTAAAAGACAAAAGTTTTGCAAAACCAAAAAAAACACATCCAAACAAAATATTACATCTAACCCCATAATCATTTCACTTTTTCCCTCATAAACATCACATCCAACCACAAAAAAACCCAACTATCTTCCCAAACACTAAAATTTTTTTCCAATAATATCCTACAACTAAAAAAACTTACATAAAAATCCACTTCCCAAACACCCACTATGTTTGTCCTCGGCCTGTGGTGAGTTGTGTAAAATATGTTATTTGAATCTCCATTTATTGGCAAAATTGAACTTCGCTAGCTAACCACAGTTATGTTTGTTGCTCATCAGCAATGTATAAATTGGATTGGTTGGTGTGATGAATCAGGGAGACCAAGCCCCGACCATGACTCATCCCCAACCGAAGTCGTGCAGTTACGGGCTGACATCGTGCAAATTTTTAATACCTTGCGTGTCATGAAAACGATTATTTCTATGTTGTGCATAACGGTTATCATATTATTACTGCGCATGTAAAACATTGTTACAACATCGCGTATGTACGTTGGATGCTTGTCTAACTAGTAACTGAAGTAACAAAACTGGACTACTGTAAATGCAACTTCTTATTTTTAGTTATGTTATACTTTTCTCCTACATTCCAGTTTACTTTTGCATATCATATTTGCCTGTGAGATGTTGTCTATTTTCCATTTCTAATTTATTTGTGGAAAATGTGTACACTACCTTCTACCGTAATTAGTTCAATGGCGGCAACACGCTCCTCCCCTCGAACATCGTCCAAACATAAAGGTGTTAGACAGTTGCCTACTGAAGGGTTGCCTGATTACATTGATCTTTCACATAAAGCAACTTGGGACAGTGTATCAACCGAAATTTTCTTAGAGTGTGTGCGGGAGCAAATTTTAGCGGGACGTAGGATAGGTACAACTATCTCAGTTGCGGGGTATAAGGAAATTTCTGTGCAATTTGCTCAGCGCACAGGCAGACATCATGACATGAAACAGTTCAAGAACAAGTACATTGCTTTGAAAAAGGAGTGGCAGGCTTGGAATAAATTGATGGACACCAGTAAGGGTGTAACTGGGATTGGGTTCAACAAGTCAACCGGGTTGTTCACCGCGTCAGACGAATGATGGGAAAATTTGAAATCGGTATGTAATGGAATATATATACTTGTACTGTATTGTTCAATTCATATTCATAATTAATTTGGTTGTTTGTTACTTTACAACTTTAATTTGGGTTTCTAATTGTTATTCTTCTCATTTGCAGACAAACAAGCTAGCGTACAAATTCAAGACCAAGCCATTGGAACATGAAGATTTGATGTGGGAAGTTTTCACAGGTGCACAATTCAAGACCAAGCCATTCAAGACCAAGCCATTCAAAGGGTCTCGGTATCATCAAGCACAATTTCGGGAACATGGACAACCCGATAACCCGAGAGAAATGTTTAACGAAGCGCATGCGTCACTGAGGAGTGTAGTGGAAAGGACTTTTGGAGTGAGGAAATCTCGGGGGAAGTTCCTGCACAACATGCCGGACTATGATTTTGCGACGGTGCAAGTGTCGTTGGTCGGTGCATCAATGGCCTTACACAATTTTATTCGTAGATGCGAGATAGCTGCCTTGGGCAACAACAGACATTATTTTGTTTCATCAGCCCCGGATGACATGCCCGACGTTCACGCCGGCGGACAAAATCTCAATGATGGGCTCATGGTTGGGGATACAAATGTGGATATGGCAAGAGTTCGTGTTCGCATATGCGACCATTTGTTTTATATACGCAGGTTGGGACTATTGTGAATATGCTCTTTTCGATGTCGAAATTTGTTTTGGAATGTGACCCACGTAGCAAGCCTTTGGACTTATGGAACTATTTGTAATGCACAATATTCGAACTGCAGTATCAGTTATGTTTGTAATGTACTTATAAATTTTATTTAACTAGATCATCCTTTAGTTTCGTTCAATTTTGCACCTATTGGATGCCTTTGACATTTGCCTCCCAGTCAAATTTCATGACAAGAATTGCATTTTTTTTTTTGAAATGTAGTTCATAATTTTTTTTGGTAATTTATTCAATTTCTGAGAAATTCAATAATTTTATAAGCTGATTTTTTTTTTATTTGTAGAAAAACATAGAAATTCATATTTAATTCTTAACAGATTTTGACAAAATGTTTTCAATTTTTTGTAAACATCAACTAAAGAAAAGAGTTCGCGGTCAAGGCCAAAATATATTTCAATTTAATTTTTATTATTTATGATAATGAGACCGTACACATTAGAGTTGGAACAAAATTACTTGAAAAAAAAATGCAAACAAAATAGTAACTTTTCCCCAAAATATTTTTATTTGGGGAAAAGTTGTTACTTGAAAAAAAAAATATTGAAAACAAAATAGTTGGAAAAAAAATAGTTCAAAACAGAAATTGGAAAAAAATTATTGGAAAAAAAAAAATTCAAACAAATGTAATTTACACAAAATTAATTTGGAAAAAAAGTAAATTCCGAATTTTTATTTGAAAAAGCAAATTAATTGACAACTAAATAATTGTTGAAAAATATGTGTTTTTCGAAAAAAAAAAATCATTATAAACTGGCCATTTTTAATAAATTATAAATTTTAAAAGAATTATAAATTATATTAATGAGTCAGGTTTAATAAATGACTGAAGGTTTGTTCATATATGTAATTAATTGTGTATAAGTTTTACATATATATTTATTTTATCTGTACATGTTAAAAATTACACTTCAATTAAAATAAATGACAATTCTTTTTATTTTTTTGTTACCCAGGTTTGTTTTTTTTTTTTTTTTTTTCAATTAAAAGTAACAATCCTTTTTTTTTTCAATTAAATGACAATGGGTACAGGTTTGTTTAATTTTTTTTTCCAATTAACTTTTACAATTTCAATTACAATTCAACTTTGACAAAACAACAATCCAGACGTGCAGTCCGTACATCCACGTGAGGGATTTACCGAGCTGAGTTCAACGGCGGGAAGATTGGTTATGTAGGGGCAATTTGGTAATTTAATAACAAAACATCATATCAAACACTCTCTCCAATACAATCATTTGAAAATATTTTCATTCATCTTCCCAAACATAAAAACTAAAATAGCCTACTAAAATAGCTAAATAGCCAAAAAGCCTACTAAAATAACCACTTCCCAAACGAGGCCTGTGTATGCAACAGCCTCTATCTTACCTCATGATTGGGATGTCAAGGATCTCATTACCAACCGAACCTGTGGATTCGCTGAAATCAATGGTGAATGCAACCGAAATAGACCTATCCACACATCGGAAGATGAAAGGGATGGTTTAGAATTCAAATGGTTATCTGAAATAGCTTATATTTAACCAAAACTCTTCTTCAATGAACAAAAGGAATGAGAAATCTGTATGTTGTGGTTCTGTAATGAGAAATATGTTTAGGGATTTTTTAAAGTAATGTAATTTAAGGTTTTTAATTTATTTATTATTTAGATGTATTATAAATAATGATTTTATTTTAAAAGTTAATTTGTGAAAAAAGATAAGGTGTATTGAGAGTAAATAATAATCATAAATAATTAGGAGATTTATTAGAATTTTTTTTTAACTGTTTGTATTTTAATTAGTCCATAAGATATTCTTGTATTTCAATAAGTTCTATTATTTGAATATTTGATCTACTAAACCCTAATTATTATATTTAAAGCATTTTATGGATATTTCTACCCTTATAAATATTTTTTGAACGGTTAGTAATTAGTAATTTGGTGATGTGAACATTAATATTTTACAATATGAATATTCATATTGATATGTGAACGATCACATTGACATGTTAACATTCACATTGATGGTGTAAACATTCACATTGACAGTGTGAATATTATTAGGGGTATTTTGGTAACTATGTCACCTATAGGACTTATTGGAATAAAAGAAAATAATGTAGACTAAATGAAACATAAATAGATGAAAAATAATTTATGAAAAAGTACCCCTAAATAATTTAATAGAAGGGTACTGAAAAATTAAGCATATTAAATAATTTTTGAGGTATAAATAGAATCCCCCATCTTGAGCCTACTTCGAAAGTAAATTTTTTTTTTTGGGAAAAGTTATGGCTACCTATATTTTATTTATATTTTTTGCATTTATTATTTTTTCAACCAACCTTAATATGAATAAATTACAAATACATTTCTTAAGATTTGTTTAAAATACGAATTGTCTTTTGTGATTTTAAAAATTATTATAACTCATTGTCAAATTTTTTTATTTAATAGAAACTATTCTCCTAGTGCAACAATAAAATTTTGAAAATTGTTAATTAAAATATATTTATGATATTATTAAAATTTGTTAATTGATTAACTTATTAATAAAGGCATCATTTGTTAAGCAATTAAAAATTTAAAGGGACAAAATGTAATTTTAAAAATCATAAAAAATAATTTATATTGTAATCAAGGATGAAAATCCCTTTCAACCAACTAGGCTTAGCCTAGTTGGCCACCATGCCTTCCTTAGGGCTTAGTCCCAAGGAGGTCATGGGTTCAACTCCCCTTAGGGGGGTTGAATTAAGGGAGGGCAAGCACTTATGTGCTTTGCCAAGGGTGGGGAGCTTTGCTCCCATAGGTGCTAATTTAACAACTAACAACTAACATTTGCCGATCAAAAAAAAAAAAAAGGATGAAAATCCCTTTCAGTTCAGATTTTGGATTGGAGAGTGGTGTTTGGACCCGTGAGGCCCACCACAGCCCCGTTTTCGATGATTTGAATCATTCATTTTATTGGGTACTTCGTGTATTTCATCTACAAAAAAAATTAGGTCGATTCAATAATTATAACTTGTTCAATTTTTCACTAAAAAAATAGACAACAATTGTGTTTTTAAAAATAAATCATACATTTTTTTAGTAACAAACGCAATAAATTGAACAAGTTATAATTCACTACAACATATAAGAGTTTTAGAGACCAAATGTTTTATTCACTAAAAGTGAAAATTTTGTTGCAAAATACATTTAGAGACCAATTTCTATCGTCATGAGGATAGTCGCTAAAAGATCGTCCCGAAAAGTCAAAAATAAGGTTTTTAGCAAAATTTTTTTGAAAATGTCACTAATAAATAGATTTTTAGGGACAAAATAATTTGGTCTCAAAATGATTTATTTTTTTAGACAAAAAATTTGATCCCAAAATGATAAAAATTCATCACTAATGGTCTATTTTTGTTGCTAAAAATATAATAACGATACTTTTCGCAACAAAATTATTTGGTCCCTAAAAAATAATTGTTCTTAAATTATGGTCTGCAAAACCTTAATTTTTTTATAGTGGTTATCGGATTGATCTTTTTTCTTTTTTTTTGGGGATGAAATAGAGAAGTGCCCAACAAAATGAACGGTTCGAATCATCGAAATGGGACCTGTGGTGGGTTCCACGAGCCCAAAGAGTGCTATCTAGTTCAAAATCTAGACGGGAGGGAATCCTAATCCTTTAATAAATTTCAAGAAATATATTTGTAGTCACTATAACATAAAAGAATTTTGGTCTTTAAAAGTGAAAATTTTGTTGCAAAAAACATTTAGAGACTAATTTTTATCGTTATGAGGATAGCCGCTAAAAGGTCATCTTGAAAAGTCAAAAACAAGGTTTTTAGTGACAAAATTTTGAAAATGTTACTAATAAGACAAAATAATTTAGTATCAAAATGGTTTATTTTTTGAGACAAAAAATTTAGTCTCAAAAGAATAATAATTCATCACTACTGTCTGAATCAGCTTGCTTGGTTGTGTTTTTTGAAAAACACTTTTCAGAAAATTTTACTTTCTTGTTTTCCGTATTTTTTTGTTTTTACTGAATTTTTTTAATATTTTAAGCAATTTTTTTTACTCCTAACATAAATATATCTAAAAAGTAAAAAAATTGTGAAAAAAACCTTTTAAAAATTCACAAAATATTAAAAATATAAAAAAATACGAGAATTCAGTACATTTTTTGTATTTTTATGTATTTATTAAATTTTTAAAATATTTTTTCACAATTTTTTTACTTTTTAGATACATCTAAGTAAGGTACATCTAAAAAAGTAAAAAAAATGTTTAAAATTTTAAAAATATTCACTAAAAACAAAAAAAAAAACACGAAAATCAAAAAACTGAGTTTTCAAAACATTTAATTCAAAAAACTCAAACCAAACACACTGAATGATGACACTTTTCGCAACAAAAATATTTAGTTCATAAAAAATAATTTTGTCCTTAAATTTCGATTTCTAAAACTTTAATTTTTGGGCAAACTTCATTTTATCCATGTGGTTTGGGTCGGGTGTGAAGGGTTGACATTCAGAAATTGCCACATAATCCCCACGTGTTTGTGAACTAAAACAAACAGTTAGCTTTTCCATCCAAATTAACGGGCTGTGACGTTCACACGCCCATGAAGAGAGTAAGTTATATTTTATGACCAAAATACCCCCTACACATCTTTAAATTTACAAAAGCTTGCCATTCTTCTTCCTCCTCCTCTCTCACAGCTCCAATTCAAAACAAATCACTAAAATGAACTAACTATACACCAAAAACAATTTCGAGTCGTGCATCACAAATCAATCAAGACATTCCAGAAAGCAAAGTACTTGGACAACTATGAAGCACGGGTGCGGGTACGGGTACGCCGATACGGCAAAACCCCAAAAAAGTAGGGTACGGGTACGGCTGCGGTACGCCGATATATATATATATATTTTTTTTATAATTATGGTTAAAAGATCCAACCTACAAAAATAATATTAATTAGCATTTTTTTTTTGATTATTAAAAATAATATTTATGATTATTAACATTCTGTTGAGGAAAAACTAATTTTTTTCATTATTAGCATTTTCATCTCTAATTTTTAATTATTAATAACTAATATTACCATTTATGATTATTAGCATTTTCATCGCTAATATTTATTATTAATATTTATTAACATTTTCAGTATTAATAACTAAAGAAGAAACAAGAAAAAAATAATAATAAATAAAGATGAAGTAATTTTTTATTATTAATAACTAATAATAATATTTCATATGATTATTACCATTTATGATTATTAACATTTTCATCTCTAATATTTATTATTAATATTTATTAGCATTTTCAGAATTAATAAAAAAAAATTTATAAATATTTTTAGTATTTTTTTTTTTTTGGGTAAGTAATATTTTCAGTATTAATAACTAAAGAAGAAACAAGAAAAATAAATAAATAAATAAATACAGATGAAGATATACCTGCGAAGTCGAGGGTCGAGGGTCGAATCGAAGTCGATATCTGGATCCAAGTCCAAGTCGAAGACGAGGGTCGAATCTCTGGTCGAAGTCGAAGACGAAGGTGAGTGAGGGTGATCTCTGCTGTTTCGAAGTCGCAGACGAGGGTGAGGGTCGATCACTGCTTCGAAGTCGCAGAAGAGGGAGATGGAGATGGAGATGGTCGAAGTCGCCTCTCTCTTTTGCTTCGATCAGATTAGGGCAACATCAATTTTGTTGAGATTAGGGCAGTATACATATTTTTTCTTTTTTTCTTTTTTAAGTTTTTCTTAATATTGCTCCGGTATCCCTCAAATTTGCAAAAAAATTGGTTTCTGCCCCCGCCGTACCCAAAACGCACCAAAGGCGTACCCATGCCGTACCCGAGCCGTACCCATGCCGTACCCAACTGAGGCAGAAGTACCCGACTAGTTTTTCCCGTACCCGGTACGCGTGCAGCCGTACCGGTACGCGTACCCGCACCCGGTAAGTACCCGGTGCGTGTACGGCACTATTTTTGGAGTACCCGTGCTTCATAGTTGGACAATTATTTAATGCTCGTGTCGCGACTCAAGAAGCTTCATGAGTTTGTCTCTCCATATGGCTGTGCAAAACAATAATCAGTGATGATAGATTCTATAACAAGAGAGTATTAGCAACATGAATTGAAGTCAAGTGAAATAACAGGAATTTGTAACTGGTCAACCAAAAATACAATGAAGTTTTCTATTCGCGCTAAAACACCTGCATCGTTGTATCTTTCCTCTTTGACAGCTAAATTCATATTCCTCACCAAATGTAATTCCTCAGCTAGTAAATCTGGACCATCTGCAGGACTGGATATGATATAACTCATGCTTAGAGACACAACAAAACCCACATAGTCAAAATAAGGTTCCCTGAAGTATGCAGAACCAATACCTGTCTAAAGATACATCATATATGGACTTTGCATCCGGCATTCTGCCAATCCCATAAGCAATTCTAATGCCATCTGTCAAAACAATTTGTTTATTTACATATATGGGTGCCTGCATATGTCAAATTGTAATCACAGTTAGTGGTGGCTCAAAAGAAGCAAAATAATTGAAGTGATTCTTGAGGAAAGCAACATTGGCTTATTTAATTAGAAGGATCCAATTCAGGTTAGCAGATGAAATAGTTAAAGGCAATGTTTATGAAGATAGATGAAATAATTAAAGGCATTTTGCCCAGCCCATAAGCAATTCTAATGCCATCTCTTCTTCTTCTTTTCTGTCTGTGTGTATATATATATGTGTGTGTGTGTGTATTTGCAGGTTTAAAAGAGAGAAGAAGAAGAAGAAGATGGGGGTATAAAGGTAAATTTACACGTTCTGTTAATAGAAGTTAGTGTGCGTTTTAGTCCACAAACCACATGGGGGTTATGTGGTGATTTGCCAATGTTAGGAGATAATCCACACCAGGCCCAAACCACAAGGGGGTAAAGTGAAGTTTGCCCTTAATTTTTTGCAGTGAGTGTATTGTTAAAATATTAAGTTGAGCCTCGAAATCACACCAGTTTAAAAATAATTGATATAAACGACGTTCATTTTTTTAAGAAAAACAACCAAAACATATATATTGAGCTATGAAAGTGTAATATAAATTTCAAGCCTTCGTCTTCTAACTATGTGAGAGAAATATCAAAGTGGATATGGATCAAACAACAATTGAGGAAGACAACACCACAACTGATACTGCTAGTATTGAGAACCCGGATGGTTTCCAAGGTGAAAATAGAGATGGTGTCAATCAAGACCGCGTAATCGATGTGTTCCCTCCTTCCTTCTCTCTCTATTTTAATCTTACTAGTTGTTTGAGATTAATTTTTTAACTTTTTTTTTTTCGTTCTTAGTGATCTTTTTTTTTCATTCTCCTCCACCCATCCCTTTCCCTAGCAAATAGAAAGAAATAAAGAAATTATAAAATGAGAAAGAGAGAAATTTCGGTGACTTATCACCTTGCTAACTCTCTAACTCCATGCTTTCTCTCTATCTTCTTGTGACTTGAACTAGCATTTACAAAATAGAAAATCGATTAATTACACATAGCACCCCGTATTTTATCAAAATCTTACTTTGGTTTTTTTATTTTTTTTTGTTTTCTTAATCAAGCCATTTTTAATGCCATACAAGAATTTGCTATATATTGTTCAAATCTTTTAAGCTCATCCACTAGTTAAACATGATTCAGATTCCAATAGGCAATCATGAAGAACACAATGGAAGAGTAGTCGTGGATCATCTGAATGCCACAGGAGGCAACGATCATCATCATGACTGTACAGTTCCAAATAGACCGATGCTTGAATATGTTCACCTCCCAATCAAAGCCATGTTGATGACATTCTTCGCTTTAATAGCAGGTTGTGCAATTGCAGCTCTTTGCGCTATAATGACCACCATGTTGAAAGAATTGAAAAGCCCAGACTCAGACTTAGAGATTTATTTCACCTTAACAAGTTTCCCAATGATTTCTTCACCATTGTGTTATTGACAATAGCTTTTGCAGTGAGTTTGCTTTTTCACGGTTCTTTCAATTTGGTCAATGATTGAAGAAAGGTCGTTTTGTTACCGTGCACTTTTGTGTGGTGCTGTGATTGCGATCTTTTTCAGTTATGTTTCCACATTGAAGGTGAAGGTGCCAAAATTCTCATTAGGTCGCATTCCAAGCTTTTGGCTAGTATGGATGTATGGCTTTTTTTTTAGTCTTATTGGCTTTTCTAGTATTGGCTTTAATGTTCAAGGTGTCACGTCGAATTTGCTTTGCAGATCACCAACTTGAAAACGCAACTTAGATTACATATACATAATCAAGTTCGGCATTTTTCTCGAGTTAGAGAGACATCTAGTTCGTTTCTCTCCATATGAAGAAAAATCGGATCCTATATAGAATTAAACTATAAAAAAAAAAGTATTTAAAAAATATGCATGTTAGCACGGTGGCTTTATCCTAAAAGTATTAGAGTCCTATATTATGTTAACATGCCATTGTTTTTGGATACATTTTTATAGTTTAATTCTATATATTATCCAATAATTATTTTTGTTGATGGTGTATTGCGATCTTCATTTGAAGTTGCAATCAAAACATTGCAATTTTCTCTTCCACTTTATTTGTTGGTTGTGAAAGTTGAAGATAAATGAATGATTAAATGTCCCAATTATGTGGGCTTCCAGTGTTTAGTCAACTTTAACTAGATGAGGGGACAATCAAAGCCCCAAGGTATGGGCTTGGCCCATATCCAAAGCCCACCCTTATGGTCCCTATGCTTGAGGTTGGGCTTGGGTCTGAGCCCACTTGTGCAAGGACCAGGCAGGCTAGAAGCAAAATAGGCCAGAACAAGGCATTCTTTCACCTCTACTCAATTGGGCATCCATTGACCCACAGCCATATATAGTATGACAGCCTTTTGAAAAATGCTTCATGTAAATTTAAGATCTCTTTACTCTTCGGCCCTTAATTTAATTTAATTATCTATCTTCTGTTATTTACTAATTTGTTAGACCTATATTCATGGACTTTATAGGACTTACATTGGGTCATTATGTCGTGGATTTTCCAAGTTCATGATTGGCAAATTAGTTTTTGAAAAATGTAAGTGCACATAAATAAAACAAAGAAAAGAGCAGAGAAAGTGCAATGTACGGCTGAGATTGATCTTGGGTGTAGTGTGGGAAGACAAATCCCAGCCACAGAATGCACTTTTTGTGTTCTAATTTTGTGCACCTAACATTTTGTCAATTTTCAACTTGATCATCATGATAATGCATTTGTAATTGAGAGCATGCTAATAAAGAACAAGGGATAAGAAAATGTGTTCATGATTGTTGGAGGATTCATGAGCCACTACTCTACTATGATGGCTAAGAACTAAGGAACCAGCACCAAAAACAGATGTTTTGCAGATAATTCCCACAGTTTAGCTATGGTGTATTTTATTTAGAAACAGTTTCAGTTTTCAAATACAATTCACGGGCAATGTTTTGCATATTTCAATGAAAGCCTACATGAATTTCACATGCTATAGTCTGCAAATACATATGTTGAGCCCGAAACACAAAAAACACTTTCATGAATTTCACACACTACTAGTCTGCAAATAGATAGGTTGAGCGCAAAACACAAAAAACATTTTCATGAATTTCACACAACTATTCTGCAAACAGATATGTTGAGCCCAAAACACAAAAACAAATGTCTGCATAAAGATGTGACAATTGGCTATATAGCCATTATTTTGAACACATATAAGTGCTTAAATTGAACAACCACACGTACTAAAGCAACATGAACAACCACAAGTAATATAACTTCAAGTGCTCACAGAAGACTTTTGCTTGAAAAGCCATAAAGTTTTCCTGTAGATGCCAACCAACAAAATGGGAATCGATATGAAGAACAGAGCTGGACCTTCATTGGGTGATACTGCCTTCAACGAGAACATATAAGAACCAAATAGAGCCGAAATTGAGATATGAGGCCAAGGCTTTAGTGGGAATTCATGCAGAAGGAATATAATAATGCCCACTGATGCGATGAACACCATGGAATTCAACAACATGAGCGAGCGGGACATGATTGAATCATGTATATAGCAATCTTTGGAAGTGCTTCCAAGGAGGTGAAAAGGTACTTGGAAGGTTATTGTTGCAAACAGGGTGGCTATTAGCAGCAAAACATTTCTGAATCCAATAATGCGCATAACAGTGCTTATTTCTGATAACCTGTTGGACAACCCTCTATGACTATAATCATCATCGTGCTTCATTTTTTGTGTGGTTAATTCCCTTGAGCTGTTGGACAATCCTCCATGACTATAATCATCACTGTGCTTGATTTTTTGTTTGGTTAAATCCCAGGCCATCATAGCCTTAGGTTCTTGACGGATCTTGCCAATTCCGATATGCATATTCTCTGATTGAGGTAGATCATATGAGCCATTGTCACCATAAACATCATTGTGCTTGATTTTTTGTTTGGTTAAATCCCAAGCTAACGTAGCTCTACGTTGTTGAAGGGTCCTATCAATTTCGATATCCATATTCTCTGATTGAGGTATATCATATGAGCCATTGCCACTATAAAGATCACTGTGGATTATGTTTTGTTTGGTTAAATCCCAATCTATCATAGCCCTAGGTTCTTCACTGATTCTGTCAATTTCGAAATCTATATTTTCTGAATGAGGTAGATCATATGAGATGTCGAGAGCCACAGAACCACCAGGGTTCAAGGGAAGTGATACTCTTATAATCTGCAATTACATTTAACTGTGAATTCCTCTGTTTGTGAAAGCAGAGCACGATAATATGAGAAACAACATACAAAAAAATGATGAAAAACATAGTCAAATATGCAGATTGTCTATTTTTTCTTTAATTCTTTATTATTATTTTTTTCAATTTTTCCTCTGTTTCTAAAACTATGTTTAGTTTGATGTAAAATGTTTTTCTTTGAAAAAAAAAAATTTTTTTTTTATAAAACTTTATAATATTTCTTATTTTCCAGTGTTTGACTTATACGTTAAAGGAAAAAAAAAATCTCAGATAAATGGCATGAATAGAACAAAAAAAAAAACTAACTTTCAAAGACAAGTTTTCAAGAACACATAAACCCAAAGATATTTCAATTCAAAAGTCTCATAAATTCAATTCTATTAACCAAACATTTGAAAGAAAAAAAAAAAAAAAAAAAAAAAATCTACTAAACACAAACAAAATCACAGTACTTGCCATTGACACATTTTATCGAATTCTTCAGGGACAACAAAAATTGATGACTTTTCACCAGTAAAACGAATAATCGATGGATAAAGTGTTGGGATCAGGGATCCCGCCCAAGACCTTATAGAAATTATAACAACCAGAAAACAAGCACCCACACAGAAAGAGACACAATATTTAACGTGGTTCGGCAATAATGCCTACGTCCACGGGAGAGTAACCGTATACCATTTATGGAGAGATTACAGAAATATTACAGAGGAGAAACTCACACTATTCTCACTCACCCATTCACCCGTCTCCCTCGCTCACACCGAGGGAGACGGTTTCTCACATCTCTCACTCTCTTGTTTCACTCTTGGTTGGTTTACTCACACTTTCTTCCTCTCTATTCCACCTCTATTTATACAGCTTGTTGAGAAGAATAAGACAGCAACTGAGAGTGGGTTCAATCACCCCACCATTTGGTGGGTGCAACTTAATGCTTACACCACTCTCTCTAAGTGCACCACTCTCTCTAAGTGCTCAACTCTCTTTAGTGGGTTATTCCACTCACAAGGGGTGATCCAACAAATCACCCCCTCAACCCTTGTGAGATGATCCACTACACACACAGCTGCTAATCTTGTCACGCCCAAGAAAACAATAGAATCTTCATCTCCTCACTGAGACGCTGCATCCCCTGAAGCTAGAGATAATACACCAGAGATACAAGAGGAGGAGGGAATCCTACATCCTCAACTCAACTCACACCACTCTCTGATTTGGAGAGAGCCTCTGCTCCTATCTCCCACAGATCTCTTCCACGCTTCCTGTCTTGGATGTCTTCACCTGCTATGCTTGAACTGGCGTAACCAAGACATCCGACACCCCCTGATTGGATGTCCTGCACCCCCTGCTGAGATGCCCTTGACTGTCATGCCTTATCTCTTTGCATGACCAAAACTAGAGCAACAGAAAACTCTTCTTTTGTCTGGTCAAAGTTCCTGGTTTTCTTTGCTCAGAGTTTCCTTTGAACTATCCTGAACTATCAGCATTTGCCCTTTGCACTCTTGAACAACTTCCCAGGGTTTCCACATACTTATTGTTCATGCCTTTTGCAATCCCTGATCTCCAGTTCAGCGGTACACATTACCTGCGTATCTATCACTTGTACTACCGGATGATGGCTGACAGTAGCTCTTTCTTCCAAAGCAACTTCAACAAATCTGTACAAGTCACCAACTATGCAACACCTAGCATAGTACCTGCACCCATACTTCTTGAGTGCTCATCGTGGCTCCATCTCTCTTCCTGCGCTCGAGTTCGCCTGAGAGATCCGCAACAACTCTGTTTCATTAAGAGGTACGTTCACTGCCACAGAATCAAAAAAACCGATACCATAACCCAGGTATCCAACCATTCAGTCAAAACTGAATACCATCTGCTGTACAAAACACAAGCGCTTTTTCCAAAAAACACAGCAGATTCCATTGCTCAAAATCACATTGAGCCAATGCAAAGAACATGCAGAACCAATCGAGCTAGTTCTTCGATTTTCTGCAACTTAAGCTCCACCATAGTGCCAAGTTCCGATTTCCATAGGCGCCAAACAAGTTGTTCTTGACAACTCCAAACAAAACATGGTGAGCAACCCGCTTGAACCAATGCTGAGGAGACTAAACAAAAGAGGCTTCAAATTCTCCGTCAAAGCAACTTCGAAAGCGGTAACAAAAAACATCATGTCCGATCAACCATCGAACTCAATACTGCTCTCTTCAAGCTCGAATTAATCAAGAGAGCCAAACAAATTCTCCGAGAACTGAGGCCAGTTCTCCACCAAACAAAACTGGACTGTGGACGCAGTTAGGCTCTAACCAGTTCAGAAGTATCGGAACAAACTTCAAATGAACTTACAAAATACCAAGAGCCAAAAAATTCTGAAGTGTCGAGCAAACTCCAGATTCCTCCAACTGCCATTCCAACCGGCAAATACAAGATGATGCACCATCTTCACAGTTGCCAAAAACTACCCAAAGGCGCGTGCACCATAAATGCACAACTCCAACAGTCCCCGCTGACTCCACCGAGTCTGCAAACGATCTGTCCCCTCCAAATCCAACGGCAGATCAAGGGATGGATCCCAACACATGAGATTCACAAAATCACCATCTTCACGTTTCTCCGCAGCAATCTTTTCCAATCTTCAATGAACACCAACGGTCAAACCGCTTCCAAAGAAGCAAACACCCGGAGCCTGAATCATCACCCAGACTACCAATAGCTGATGTCTTCGAATATGGAACAGATTGCGAAAATGAAAATCCACAAGAAGAAGAAACAATCAAGTCTCACAAACCGGAGACACCCTGGATCTAATCAGACATACTCATAGATCCCAGCTGTGATAATGAATCTCAATAAACCACAACTTTGAAAGTCGCCAATAATCCGTGAAAGACCGTCAACAACAATGCCTCCAATAGACATTGAACAAAAAATGCCAAAGCTCCACCAAGATCTGAAGTAGATTTTCACACCTTCTTCAAATCGACAAATGCGGAAAAAACTCCACCAAGATCTGAAGTAGATTGTCACACCTTCTTCAAATCGACAAATGCGGAAACCAAGGCTTCACCAGATGCGAGTCTTTCAACAACGATCCATGAAGGATCTCCAACGCCTCCACAGAGGCCAATGCCAATAAAGTACTACCATTTGGACTTATTACATATGCCAAATCTCCATAGTACACTCTGCCAATGCTTGTTCTCTCTATCCCCTAGAGAAAAAACCCAATGAACTCTGAAGTTCTGCAACTAACCTGAGAGTCTCCAAATGAACTGATAACTTTTGCAACTGACTCTGAAAGGTCTTCAATTGGCTTCCAATTGGTTTCAACCGGGTGAACAAAATAAATCACCCCCATCACCCACATGGATGATAAAACACCGTTGTACAAATATGCCTCCATTCCACTGAGCATCCAGAGTGAATCTGCACCTCCTACTTGGAATGTCTTCAACCGCCACACATCATTTTGCATGGCTCGCACCTCTATCACCAGGTACTTGCATCCTCCAATAGAATGCTCACCATTTCCCTGTTGAGGTGACTCCACCCAAACTCTCTGGGTGCCCGTCGCGACTTCATTGCCACGAACCAGATTCAGGACAAAGAAAGAGATTTGCCTCTTCCTGGGTGCGCACTACAGCGTCTTATCCCTTTCAATTTCTCTGTCTAGAGCTTTCTTCTGTGAACTAGTTGTTGCTGCCAGGCCAAAATCTGGCACACTGCACCTTTGTACGATTCTGCTGCGCACTCTTGCACTGTTGTATATCTGCACCTTGTATGACATTCCTGTGTACTCATCTGTGCTATTGTGGCTACGTGCTCCTACACCTTATGTGTGTACTGCTGCAGCTGTTGCCTTTCTATGTTCACATACTACCAGTACTTCTTGTATTATGTTTGACAGTAGCTCCAACTGCCACAACATTCCCCTAAGCCTGCACTGGTTGCCAATCATCTATCTGATGAAGTGGACTTTTCTTCTGATTGAACCAGATCTTCCAATGACATCAACAACCAGGAAAGTTCCCAGGAAAGACTGGTGGGGTCACAATCGGTCCCACTTAAGAACCAGTCTCCTTAGACAGTGTCTTTTTGACAGAACTTTCCTAGACATTGTTGATCTTGAGATAATCATATGCAATTCTTCTGATCGCCTTTGACCAATCCTGATCTCCATTGATTTGCCATTTGATTAAGCCTGATCTCCTTTGGTCTTCAATGATTTATCTCGATCTGTATCTGGTTGTCCAATCTGGTTAGAATCTGTCCATTCTAACCTCTTCAGTGAATCCGCAGCGCTCCACAATATCCGGCAGCCTTCCTTTGACTATTAAAGATGACAAACTCCCATGTTTTAACAGTCCTTTAAAAAAAACATTCAGAATTTCACCATTCTGACCTCGCGGTTGCGTCCGGAACAGTCCGATTAGCTAGGACCAATCATCGCTGCACTTCCGGGGACCTCACTGAAAAATATCCCCGAAAGTTGGGCCACACCACAATATTCTGAAAATTCTGGGCCAAATTGCAATTTTCAGAAGTTCAGAGAATATTCCGTGAACCAACAGAATATTCCGTCCGCTACACCCGATGCCGTCCGTCCCTTTAATCTTCCTTCTTTTTACAGAAACTCCGTCTCCAAAATCTGACCGTACGGATGTGTCCGGAATACTCCAAATAGTCGGAAACCACTATTGGATCGCCAAAAACGGACTCCAAATGGCTTAAATCTAGCCAAAACATTTTCTACGCCTCAGGTTTGCGGCTACACCTTAGCCACGAAGCACTGGATCCTCCCCCCTACAGTTGTACCATTGCCGCGTCGCACTGGATCCTGCCTTCTGGATGCTGACGTGGCAGATGACGTGGCAGCCCGTGGCAGTCTCTTACTGACCCACGGTGCCACGTGTCGCTGACGTGGTACGCCACGTGTCGATGACGTGGCAGGCCACGTGGCGTTGACTGGATCGCCACGTGGCGTTGACTGATGACGTGGCGCACTGACCTGGCGTGCGCGTGGGCGTGGCGCGTGGCACCACGTGCGGCCTCCCCACTCGTCTTCGTCCTCTGCGCGCGCGTGTGGCGCGTGGGAGCGCGTGAGCCGACGCGCCGTTGTCCGTCCTCTGCGCGTGTAGCGCGTTCTGCGAGTGGACCTCACGCGCCACTTTCTATGGGCGCGTGAAGGCGCGCCCAGCCTCCGTTTGGGGTGTTCTTTGCATTTCTGGACTCCTCTCGTCGAGCCCTTGCTCCTGGTATGCTCAAAACCTGATTTCGAGCAATCCGATTTCTGGGCAGTTTCGAGGAACACACTGTTTTTGTTCCGAAACGCCACCGACAAGGCTCTGATACCACTTGTTGGGATCAAGGATCCCGCCCAAGACCTTATAGAAATTATAACAACCAGAAAACAAGCACCCACACAGAAAGAGACACAATATTTAACGTGGTTCGGCAATAATGCCTACGTCCACGGGAGAGTAACCGTATACCATTTATGGAGAGATTACAGAAATATTACAGAGGAGAAACTCACACTATTCTCACTCACCCATTCACCCGTCTCCCTCGCTCACACCGAGGGAGACGGTTTCTCACATCTCTCACTCTCTTGTTTCACTCTTGGTTGGTTTACTCACACTTTCTTCCTCTCTATTCCACCTCTATTTATACAGCTTGTTGAGAAGAAGAAGACAGCAGCTGAGAGTGGGTTCAACCACCCCACCATTTGGTGGGTGCAACTTAATGCTTACACCACTCTCTCTAAGTGCTCAACTCTCTTTAGTGGTTATTCCACTCACAAGGGGTGATCCAACATAAAGTTCAGTAACTGAGATTAACAAGTCAGAGATTTAGTTAAACAAATCCCAAAGAAACCAAGATCCAATTTCGGGTTTACGGTATATGTGATGAATTGAAAGGAAGAGAAACAAATACCTGGAATTGTTTGCTTGAAGTAGAGAACTGAACAGCAGTTTTTCCCTTATAATCCTTCAAACTAAGAAGATAGAGAAAGTCAGGCCTTTCTCCAATAACCCATCTTAGCAAGTGCATAACAACCTCGATCTGGTTATGATTAACAGCCACATGAACACAAGTCCTCATTGTTTTCGCAGTCACCTCTTTCACAGCTTCAGGGCAATATTTCAAAATCAAATCTACAACACCAATTCTACCTTTCTGTGCAGCGATATGAAGAGGCGTGAATCCAAACTCGTTCTTCGCCAAACACGAGTCTTTGTTTTCTCGAATCAACTCTTCCACAGATTTCAAATCGCCGTCCTCACAGGCTTTGTGCAAAGTTTTCTTCATGCGAAAACACAGTTTGATCGGCCGAATCACCCAGGAAAGTTCGTTCCTTACTTGGCGCTCCATAAGACGATGAAATTGATCATTGATCATCTTCGAAAAAACCTCAATTAATTGAAATCTCCCACTGCGTTCTTCGTTGTTGTCTGCATATGCATCGACCTCCATTTTCATAAAAGCGAGAGAGACAGACAATTGGGAATTTTTTCCAAGCTTGATCTGTTTTTTTGTAAGGATTCTGAGATGAACAACGTCTCCTGACTTCGTTCTTCAGAAGAAAATTAGTTACTATTCTCCTTTATTTCATTATAGTAATACTTTTTTAATTAAAATATAAATTAATTTTTACATGATCACACTTCAAATTTTCTAATGTTATGGCTATATTTTTCTTATAGGATTATCCGCCATAAATTATTGGGAAAATCGGTCTAGGGTCCCTCCCCAACTTTTCGTAATGGAAGAGATCCACAAAATTATATTTTGATGTGTAAGGTCCCTCAACATATATCAGATAAATTTGACCATACCCGATCAAAACTCATCTCTCTCTCTCTCTCTAAACTCATCGCTCTCTCTCTCTAAACTCCTCCCTCCGCCACCGTCGCAGACCTCCGCGCCGCCCGGATCCGCAACCCCCGATTGCTCCGTCATCGCCGATCAAGCTCAGCCGTCGCCGATCAAGCTCAGTGGGGACAGTGTTGGACCCTTGTGACTCTGCAGAAGGTGTATTTGCCATGGCGAGGATCGCATTCTGATGAAGGGCAGAGCAATACTGAGACGAGAAATTTTAGCAGCATATGCGAGATAGAAGAAGAAAAAGAAGAAGAGAGTTGGAGCGAGGTGTTTGAGATCGACAACAGAGAGCCTATGCCGGCGATCAAAGAAGAAGTCGATGGCAGTGTCTTCTCCTTTGATTTCCAAAACGGAGAAGATGTGGTTTATGTGGCGGTGGGGAAGACAGATAGTGAGTCGTCGAGCATGGACGCCCTCGTGTGGACTCTCAACCACGTCGCCACTCCTTCTACGCTTGTTTTGCTCATCTACATGTTCCCTGAACTCCGGACTGAAGCACGCTCGCAATCTCAGGATCAATTAACTCGGTCCGCCGGCGCATTCTCCGACTGGAACGAAGGAGCTCGGAACTCTAGTCTATCTCCGGCGACAAAATCTGAAAAACCGGTGGCGATCCGGTGGTCCCAGGTGCTGCAATATTAGCTGATGTTGGACTCCTAGAAGGATGCTCAATTAACACAGGTTCTCGAATCTTGGTCTTCACGAATCTTGGTCTTCACATAATATCCAGAGAAAATTGGTCCACTACTATTACTGATCTTATGACTGTCAATTTGTTAGGGAGTGTAGCTATTGGCAATTCACTTTCATCTTTTTATTACACCATAACTTTATTTTTTGAGATTTTGGATGTAAATGAAAAAACATAATAGGAGCAGAGAGTTAAAGCACATTATGAAAACACATTTGTCAAATTCCGAAATTTGGTTAAAATAAATTTCGAAGTCAGAGAATTTTGATTAAAACACATTCTGAAATCAGAAAAATTTGATTAAAACACATTCTGAAGTCAGAGAAATTCAAAATTTCTTTGGTTGAGAATTTCTCTAGTAATTTAGCTTACAGAACATCTATTTCGATTATTAATTGAGAAATTTAGATTTTTTATTGAGAACATCTATTGCGAAATTTAGATGTTGGACAGTCACATTCAAATTAGAAACCAGAGAAATTTCAGAACATCTTTTGAGAAACCATTTTCTGAATAAGAAATCATTTTCAGAACATTAATTTCTAGGTTGAGAAATTCTTTTGACCATTTTCTCAAACCAGAGAATTTCTGGGTTTGAATCAAACCACTAAATTGAGAAATTGAGAAACCAGAGAATTTAGTGGTTTGAATCTAAATTTAGTGGTTTGAATCCAGAGAATTTCTGGGTTGAGAAATTCTTTTGACCATTTTCTCTGGTTTCTCACAGAACATCTATTGAGAAATTTCTATTGAGAACATCTATTGAGAAATTTCTGAATTTAGAAATTTCTCTGGTTTGAATTTAGCTCACAGAACATCTAAATCTAAATTTCTCAATAGATTATTCTGAATTTAGCTCACAGAACATCTAAATTTCTCTGGTAATTTAGCTCACAGAAATTTCTCTCGTAATTTTCTCTGGGCCACTAAATTTGTGCAGTGAGAGAATTCGGGAATGGTTCATTCTCTCCAGAGAAATTCTCATTATGAGAAATTGTCTCCAGATACATGTTTTAACTGATTCATTTTTTAATCTTCTGGTATATTACTTTGTGCATCCAAACTTTTTTGAACTGATTCATTTTTCAAATCTGAAACTGCAGAGAAAGAGAGAGTTGTTCAGAAGCTTGCTGCCATGGTTGCGCGTGGTGTTGAGGTTGGTGTTGAACTGAATTTTCTCTGTGTTGAAACCAGAGAAATTCTCTGGATCAACCCAGAGAAATTTCAGTTCAAACCAGAGAGTTGAACCCAGAGAAAATTAACTATGGTCTGGATGTATGTGGCCGAGTGCTCGGAGTGGTTTTCAGCTTTTTGTTCACCAAGATGAGGTGGGTAAACTAGAGTCAATCATGGATTATACTCCTGTCTTAATATAAATTATTTTTTGTGTGTGTGGAAGCTAAATTCCACTAGCAGCATCCTGGTTGTATGATTATGAATTACAAATTCTTCAATTCTGCCAAAAGATTTCGTTTAATGTTAAACATCCCAAAAGATCCATGCTTGAAACCAGAGAAATTCTCTGGATAAGAGAAATTTCTCTGGGCCAGAATTGCTCTGACCAATTTTCTCTGCACTGAAATTTCTCTGGACTGAAATTTCTCTGGCCAGAATTTCTCTGGACCAAATTTCTCTGGACTGAAATTTCTCTGGATTGAAATTTCTTTGGATCAAGGTTGAGGGACCTTAGACATTTATGAAAATATTGTTGATGGACCTTAGACATTATGAAAATAGTTGCTGTCCTTTATGCTCTAAAATCATAATACCAAGGACCTGAAAAAAAATACCCCTAAATTATTTTGGAATTATAATTTAGACAAATAACATAAAACTAAAAGTAATTGTTGAAAAAATAATAATAATAAAATATTTATAATATTATAAATATTAATAATTAAAGTTATAAAAAAATTTAGTAATTTCCCATTATAATTTCGTGATAAGTTATTTTAAAACTGTTACTTACATAATTGTGAGAATATGTGTCATTAATAATGTATAACTATTTAATATTTTGTTAATCAATATTTACAAGGTATTTATTAACAAAATTCTATAAATATTTGTTCTCTTATTATAATAATTAAAGTATTATTAATGTATGTCCTTAAATCAGAGGATTTAGAACATTTCCAACTAGCTTTTAAAAAAAAGTTTATTGATTACCATAGATAATCCTCATCAACTTTTTCTCTGCAATAACTAACTATTTTAATAATAAAAAACAAAATAGAATAAATATACAAAATAAACAGTAACATTAAAGTATATAGATAAAAAATTAGTTAAGTAAAATAATATACATACATATATATATATATACATTTTTCATACTAAAACTAATAAAAAATGAAGAGTAACATTGAAAAAGTAGCATTAAAGTTGCTAATTATTAAATTTTAAACATTTCAATATTTATTTTAAGAAAACACATTAACAAAATTTAATTAATTATTCCTAAGTCAAAAAATAAATAAATTAAATATAGAATTAATTGTTTAAGTCCAAGTTGGTTCGGATTACATGTGTGTTGTTTCTGCCAAATTTCATTTGCTTGTAGAAGTGGAAATGTATTTGTTATTAAGCAAACCGCGTGGAATTTTGCCATATCCGACTTTACTCCGGGCAATTGTTCCAACAATGCTACATAGAGATAACGTTTTGAACAATATATATAATAAATATGAGATAAAAAAAAATATTTATATATTTAGGGTAAATTACAATGACACTCTCTAAGGTTATTAAAAAATTATATTTTTCTTCCTAAGATTTGTAATTTCATTACAAATTGTCCCCCTAAATTATTGATATCGTGCCCTAAAATTTTTTAAATAACTATTTTGCTCTTTTTTCTATCATTTCTTCTTCCTATCATCATGATTATATTTTATAACTTTTCATCATTAAATTCTACCTAAACATATTGGTATTGAGTGATGATATACAAACATAAATTTTATATAGAATTTTCAAATACAATGATATAGCTTAATGGTGACCTTTCACTTTAAAACAAAACACCCATAAACATGATTTATATTTACAACAATATCACTATCACAATATCTTTATGATATTTGTTTGTATTAATTTTTATATGTGAATATAATTTTCATTTTTATTTCCACCATTATATCTAGATTAGATCAATTTAATCTAGATATATTTAAAAAATATAAAATTTGTACAAAAAACTTAAAAAAAATTCATTGAATATATCAAAATAAGATAATGTATTGAATTTTTTTATTTTTTGTATTTGGTGAATTTAAAAAAAAAAAACACACAAAATAATATACTTCTTAAGTATGTTTAAATTATGTGTATCTAAAAAATAAAAACAAAAAATTACTTAAAATAAAAAAAAATTCAATAAAAAAAAACCCTCATTTTTTTTGTGAATTAAACTAAAGAAGATAATTGTTATTTTTATTGAAATGAAATTAACAAAATATTTATATTATTTTATTATTTTATATGTATAAAAGTTAAGGGGCAAATACGTCATTTTAATCTGACAGTGAGTAAGTATAATTTTTCAAATATGAGGAGAATCTGTATTAAATAGAAATCTCAGGCGTATCAATGTAATTTACCCTTATATTTATAATTATATATATATATGTCATATATGTATATTTTGTGTTTGAAATCTTATTGTTTGCATATTATGCATTGTTTTGAAATTACATGGAATTTCTTTCCCAGTTATCTAACTTTTATCTTTTTTCCTTAGGACCGTGGTAGGGAGCTCGAAAGCTCCCTCCCCCGAATCCCCCTAATTCTGCGACGACGCCGTTTTTGATTTTTTTTTTTTTTTTTTTTACAGAAGAAGGAAGATCAAAGAAGGAAGAAGAAGAAGAAGAAGAAGGGAAGAAGAAGGAGAGGGAGGAGGCAGGACTGGAGGGGGCCAACAGGATTGGAGGAGGAGGCGGAGGAGGTGCGGGGGCTGCGAGACAGAGGCTGCGACGACGATCGGCGGAGGCGGGGCTGCGACGATCAGGCAGAGGCGATGGCGGAGGGCTGCGACGCCCTGCCTCCTCTCTCTCTCTCTTTCTCTTTCTCTCCCTCTGTTTCAGCCTGGACGACGAAGAAGACGAAGGAAAAAAAAAAAAAAAAACTGAATGCCCAAAACGACGTTGTTTTGGGCATTCGGGGGATTAGGGGGGAGAAGATTCGAGCTCTGAAACATTATCCTTTTCGTTATAAGTTTTTCTCTCTTCTCTCTTTGTCAATTTCTTCTTTCCCTTCCCTCCCTTCTATCAGGCTTTTTCTCTTTTTTATGTCAGGAAATTCTAATGTCTACCTCTTTAAAAATGGTATATCATAGATATTCTTAGTTATGTTATTTTTTTAATTATGATTAATTTTCTTCTTTAGTTATGTCATTATTTTAATTATAACTCATAAGTTCTTTAGTTATGCCTCATATTGTGTTTAGTTATGACATTTTTTTTAATTATAACTCAAAAAATTAAAATTATGTTTTTCTTTTTTCTTTTTTTTTCAGTCATAGTCTTTCCCTTGTATGTCAATTTTGTCTCATCTTTCCTTATTATTCTTTTATTTTAACAAAATATATATAATCTAATATATATATAATTTTTGTAAAATTAGTACTACTGAAATATATTAAAAGTTTAAAATGGGATTAAATATATTTAATAAAAAAAATTTAAAACAATATATTATGGTAGCTAAAAGAAAAGTTTGATATTACAGTTGCAAATTTTATTGGGCACAAGTGAAAATTAGGGAAAATTATACCTTAGGATACTTTAAAAAAAAAAAAAAATCAAATCAATGAAAAACTTTATACATATTAATAATTAACTTTATAATTTTTTTTATTAATTTATAAATATTTAATACAAACTCCACCTGCATGTAATTTACCCTAAAAATTATGCCCCAATGAAAGTGACAGTTATAGATAGTCAATATTTTGGAGAAATTACAAAAAAAAATCTTAAAGTTTGAAATTTATAACAAAATAAATTTTTAATTTTTTCAATTTAAATCCTAATTTTTTAATTTATTTTCAATCTAAATCATTTATTTATTTTCGTTATGTAAAATTATCAGAAAAGAAGTATTTTAGATATTATATTCAATTTAGGTATATGAAAAATGTCTAAAATATTTTTTTTCATTGAGTTTAATGACTTTTTCGTCAATTTTACTTAACAAAATTAAGTAAATAATTTAGATTAAAAATTAATTAACTGATTAAGATTCAAATCGATAAAATTAAAAATTTATTTTGTTACAGTGTTCAAATTTTAAAGTTTTTATTGTAATTTTCCTATTATTTTTATATAGTGCAAGTTTAATTTGTATGCAAACGCATGAGTTTGCACTTGTACCTGACACAATTTTCATTTGCACGCAAAATGACTTGTAAATTCTACTATTCAATTGAAACATATTTTAATTTTAGATAATTTTAACATTCATATGATACTTTTATTTAAAGATAAATTGTAAATATATCTCTTGAAATTTACATAAAATATAAATTATTTTCTGTAATTTTAGAAATTACATCTCACCCCTGAAGTTTTTAATTTCATACAAATAACCCATTTTATTAATAAATCATCAATTTAATTAACATTTTTTAATGATGTGAGCAATTTATTTTATTTAATAATTCAAATAATTTTATTATTGTATAAAATAGGAGTTAAGAATTTTATTTTCTCAATTAATTATATTAAATAAAAAATTTGACAATAAAATATTTATAATTTTTTAAACCATAAAAAATAATATGTATTTTAAATAAATATTAGGAAGTTGTCCTTTATTCAATTATATACTTTGTTTTGATTCTTTTGTCATAAATTTTTAATCGTCATGGCCCAAAGCTAAAGGATCCTATTTGTCTTGCGAAAAAGATCCGAACCCCCTTTTTGCCTGACTCCCTTGACCCTTGATCAGTCAAATTTTTTTTTTTTTCTTTTTTTTTCTTCTCCTCCTCCAATCATTACCCACCACGTGTGTGTGGGAGATGGTGGGAGTGGTGATTGGAGGGGATTTCTATCAAAGCCCTTGTCTTGCTTATGGATTTCGTTGAATTAAAATTGAATTTTTTTTTTTTATAAATTGTAAAAATTGACACAACTGTCATATGAGTTGACATTCATTCCCACGTAAATTCTATCCATGTAGATAATTATTTCTGATCAAATGAATTTTGTACTAATAAAAAACTATTAAAATTTCCCTTGTCCTATCACAACTATATGAAATTACATGTTGACGGGCCACATCAATCTCTGGAAAGCCAGATGTGATCTGCAACGAAATTTCTTTGCATTTAAAAAATTCAAATGGTAGGCCACCATCCACAGGTGATTAAATTTAACCAAAAAAGAGCAGAAAGTTATATGTTCCTTCGCTCGTCCTCTAGATTATATAATAATCAAGAGAGAGAAAAGAGGGAGTTGATCGAAAAACAAAAAACGAACTAGGCGAGACGGGAAATGGATCCGACACTGCTTGAGACTGCAAAAAATGACAATGACTCTGATTTGGAAGCAAAGTTTTCTGGAGATGTTCTTGATGTTCAAATTAACATAATGGAGGTGTTCTCTTTCTCTTGTTCTCTTAAAATTTTGGATAATTACATTTTAGTCTATGAAATTTGTCCTCAAAATACGAATAAAACGAAAACCAGCAGTAGTGTAATATCTTTTTCTTCTTTTTTTTATCAATAAAGAAAAATGATATTGCTAGTATGTTGCAACTTGTAAGCTAATTAGATCGGATGAGTATGCATTTTAATGAAAAAGAGTATACTACAATGTTATTGCATTTAAATGAATAGATCTCACCTCATGTCTAATTCTGTAATAAAATTTTATCAACGTAAACACAATGTTTAGAATAAAGTCTCAACGAAATTTTGTTGTGTTCAAGTTCAAATGTTTTAAGCAATCTAGTTAAACTTGATGCAGATTCCAATGGAAAAACATGAAGTCAACTCTAGCCCTACAAATGAGAAAAAAGTCTTGGCCTTGGAGTTGGATCTCCATCCTCCAAATAACGCTAAAGTCGATGACAATGATGATGGTGATGATGATGGGGATACTGCTGATCGCCCCCTTATTCCAAACAGTACGACTGATCAAGGAATCGACGTCTCAAAAGCAGCTCTGCTAATCGGATTCTTCACTTTAATATCAGGTTCTACAATTTCAGCTCTTAGCAATTTAAAGGATGTTGGAAGAACTGAAACTAAACTCACCCTCGGATTCAAAGATATATTCTTGCATCCAAACAAGTTACCGGATGCTTTCTACGACATCCTATTACTGACAATTGTGTTTACAGTCAGCATCGTATTGGCAGTGGTTTCGTTGTGGCCGATCATTAAGGACCAGTCATTTTTTTACCGGACACTTCTATTTGCAGGTGTGGCTGCTTTCTTTATTAGTTTCGGTTACATATTGAAGGACAAGGTGCCTAAATTCTGGTTAAGTGCTGCAGAATCCTTCAGCATTCCAAGCTTCTGGTTGGTGTGGGTGTATGGCTTTTCTCTTATTCTCTTGGCAGTTACAATATCATGTGTAGCCCATCTTCTTCTTTCTGCATTTCGCCGTGTGGGTTAAATTTACTCGTGCTCTTTATACTTTATATCAAATCTCACTTTGCCGTATGATCTTTTGATTGTTCCAATCAATTCCTAGACTTCATTTCAAGTTGCAATTGAGCCCGGTCTCACTGTTTTGAAAAATGATGGAGAAATTAAAGCAAAAGGACTAAAGTGGGAATTTTGATAAAAGTATATGGGTGTTTAAGACTAGGGTAAAGAGGCTGAAATGAGATTTTGGTAAAAATGTAGAAGTACTAAGTGTAATTAATACTATCACGCGATTGTTCTCCGTTAGTTTCGAAACGACGTTATAGGAAGGGAGTCAATTGCCACTTGATTCAAAGTTTAAGAGGTTAAAATAATTACAATTTTAAAACACAAAGCGAGATTTCATGTAAAGTATACGGGTGTGAAATGAAATTTATCCTTTTTAACATAATATTTTTATAAGTTTCAAATTAAATTTTACATTTTAAGATTATCTGAAGAGGTTTTTTTTCCACTTCAAATTTGTCATCTTGGTAATTTTTTTTAAATTTTATGTAATTACAAAATAATGTGCCAATAATTTCTGTAATTGGGGCACCAATTATGGTGTGCTTAGCAAACAATTGTGTTGTTAGTCTTTTGAGACTAATCAGTTGTTGTTTGAATAGTAAAAATTCAAATGATTCCTTTCTTGAGTTGTATTTGTTTTCCTTGTATTTTCCCTTTTATTTCATACTAACGTAAAATCAGTGCAAATAATAAAATGCGATAAATAATACTAAATATATTAAAAATTAATTAAATATTGTGATATTGATTTATATGGATATTTAAATAAAAAATTTGAATGATTTCATTATATTTATATAGATATGTAGAACTAATTAATTTTTTTGAAATATACTCAATCAAATAAACTCAATTGAAAAGAAATAGTAAGAGTGAAATTCTATAAATATAAGATAAAGATATAATTAAAAAAAAATTAAGTTTAAATTTGAAGATAAATATAAAAAGAGAAAATTAAATAAATTTTTGAAAAAGAATAAACTCAACTGAAAATCAAGAGCGAGAGTAGATTCTGTAAATATAAGATAAAGATAAAAAAATCAAATTTAAATTTGAGGATGAACTATAATAATATAGAAAAGAGAAAAATTAAATAAATTCTAGAAAAACGAGGTAGAGAGAAATTCAGTAAATATCAAATGAAAATTGAAAAAAAAATCAAGTTGAAATTTAAAAATTCAAAAATAAAATAAGATAAATCTCAAAAATAAAAAAAAATCTACATGCTTGGTTATCATTTTTCAAAAACACTTTTCAGAAAATTCTACTTTCTTATTTTCCGTTTTTTTTTTGTTTTTACTGATTTTTTTTAATATTTTGAGCAATTTTTTTAATTTTTAGACATACCTAACATAAATATACCTAAAAAGTAAAAAAAAATTGAAAAAAACCTTTTAAAAATTCACTAAATACCAAAAATATAAAAAAAAATACGAGAATTCAGTATATTTTTTGTATTTTTTTGTATTTATTAATTTTTAAAAATATTTTTTCACAAATTTTTACTTTTTAGATACATCTAAATAATGTGCATTTAAAAAAGTAAAAAAAATGTTTAAAATTTTAAAAATATTCACTAACAACAAAAAACCACGAAAACTAAAAAACTCAGTTTTCAAAAAACTTAATTCAAAAAACTCAAATCAAACATATAACTCTAATAATAGAGGAACAGAAGAGGGTAATAGTTTAAAAATTAGATAAGAGTAAAATGTCATCTATAATTTTTTAAAATTTGTATAAAAAAATCAAAAATAAAAACTGAGGTATAGTAAGTTAAAAATTAGATAAGAGTTAAATGGCAACTATAATTTTTTAAAATATAAATTTTGAGTAGTTAAAAAATAAACATTTATAATATCTTATTACACAAATTTTAACTCTATTTTGGGTAGGTTTGGGAAGTGGGTTGGCCTTTTGGCTTTTTGGTTTTTTTGGCTATTTTAGCCTGGGGCTAAAAAGCCTGGTTTGGGAAGGACTTTTTGGCTTTTTTGGCTTTTTGGCTTTTTGGTGAGGTGTCATATTGTTAAAAGACCAAATTGCCCTTTTCCATTTTCTTTATTTTTTAATTTGGGTTTGCATTTGGCATTATTTCCGTTTTTTTTCTTTTTTTTTTTTTTTTTTTTTTCAATTTTGACTTTTTGCTGAAATCAAAAATTTTTTGGTATGTTTTTTTTTTCGGTATTTTTTTTTACAATTTTGTTAAAAGACCAAATTGCCCTTTTTTAATTTTTTTATAATTTTTTTCTTATTTTCGGTTTTGATTTGCCGTTTTTAGCTTTTTATTATTATTTTTTTTGGGGGTTTGGATTTGGGTATTTTGCATAATTTTTTTTATTTGTTTATGTTGGCGTATTTTGGTCAAATATTTATTTATTTTTTATTTTTTTATTTCGAGGGTGTATTTGGCGTATTTTTTTTGAATTAATGTTTTTGCCATTTTTATTTTTTTATACATTAATTAGTTCTTATTCTTTAATTTACGTTTTTTTCCTTATTTATTTTTATTGGTATACAATAATTTTTTTTATGTGTTTCATTTATTTATAAATTACGTGGCGAATGGTAATTTATGTTTTCATATTTTTAAAAAAAAAAAATTTTCAATGAAGCGTAGTTTGTCGTTAATTTTTTTTACTTTACGATATTCTCATTTTTTTATTCACCCACATTAATTTGTTTTTATATTTGAAAAATGAATTTTCATGTGTTTTATTTACTTGTAAATTACATGCCACATGGTAATTTCTGGTTTTTTTTTTTCCTTTTTGGATGAGGCGTATTTTTATTTTTTTATTTTTTTGAATTTACGTTTTTTTAATTTTTTAAATATTCTTAAATATTTTTGAATGACGCGTATTTTTTTTAAATACAGCCTGTATTTTAATTTTCTTTTTTTTTTGCAAATGGTTTTTTCATGTGTTTTTTATTTTTATTTTTTGTTCATTTTCTGTGAAATGATAAAAAGTGAGGTTTTATTTTATTGTCCTGTGTATTTTAAATAATTTAATTTTAAATATTTAATTTAATTTAATTTAATTTAATTTTTTATTTTTATTTTAATTTTATTTTAAATATTTAAATAATGTAAATAATCTAAAAAATTTCATAAGCAAAAATTTAAAATAAATATTCAGAAAATTTAACTTGTAAAAATTTAAATAATTTAAATATGTAAAAAATTATTTTAACAGAAAAATTTAAATAATTTAAATATTCAAAAAATTTAAATAATTTAAAATGTTAATATTTTAAATTTAAAAACAACTCTACACTCAAATCGTAACCAAACACATAAAATAAAACTAAAGTAATAAATTTTTTTTTTACTCAACCAAACACATAACTTGAAACTCTACACTATTTTCACAACTTTACACTCAAATCATAACCAAATACATAAAATAAAAAAATTGAAATATTTAAAACTATTTTTATAAAATAGAGTTTGAATTTATTTTTATAAAATATTTTAACAAAAAACAAAAAAATGTTTTTACTTTTTTTTTCAACTTTGTTTTTTCTGGAAAAATGTGTTTTTTTGAATTTTTTTTTTTTTTAAATTTTGCTGTGCCGCATGCCCCCTCTTCATGAGGGGTAGTTCCGTAAATTCTCCTTACCATTTCTTGGCGCCAAGCAACTGTGGAGCTTTTGGCATTTTGTGGCTAAATTAGCCTCTTTTGGCATTTAGTGGGCTATTTTAGCCCAACACCACTTCCCAAACGTCCCCTTTGTGTCTACTACTAATAATTTTTATATTCTAAAGCTATTTAACAAAAAAAAATCAAGGGATCAACTTTTTATTTCTTAATTTTGTTTTGTGTCAATAACTTATAAATTTCAACAATTTTTGTATTATGAAATTATTAAATTAAAAAAAATAACGTCAGTTTTTTTTTTTTTTTTTCAAAGTTAGTTAGTTTCATTTTAATTCTGTTTTGTATGAATAACCTATAAATTTCAACAACTTTTTGTATTCTGAAACTATTAAATTAAAAAAAAAATCACTTTTCTTTTCAAAATCTTAGTTGGTTTTTATTTTTACTTTGTATTAAAAGCCGATAAAGTGGCCTTAGTAGTGCTATACATGAATATAAATAAATAATCAAAAATTAGTTTTAAAATTAAATAATAATATAAAATTTATCTAAAATATGTAATAAAAATGATTTATAATCAATTAAATTTTATTTATTTTTATCAGAGTTACACATAAATGATTTGTATATTTATGCCAACGTGATATTCACCTAATCATTAAAAATTGTCTTGATTTATGCCTAACTTATGAATCATTTGACCTATTTATTTATTAAATTAGTAAATAAACATCTATAAGTATTTTTTATTTTTTAAATAAGAAATATGAACATATTTTATGCATATCCATTAAAAAAAGGGAGATTGACCAATAAGTCCAATATTTTGGATTGGTAATCCATATAGTCTCATATTTTTTCTTGTAATTCATTTGGTCCTTTTGGATATGTAATGACTCATTTGCCCTCAACATTGGAGTATCATATTTGAAAAAAGTACACTAAAGAGTTTTTTAGTGTCACATTATACTCGCCACATTAGAGTGTCATATTTGAAAAAAGTACACTAAAGAGTTTTTAATTTTTTTAAAGTATCACATCATACCCGCCACATTGAAATGTCACATGTCACGTTTGGAAAAAATACGCTAAAGAATTTTTAATTTTTTTTAGAGTGTCATATTATATCCGTCACGTTGTTAATTATGTTTGAAAAAAGTATACTAAGAAGTTTTTAATTTTTTTTAGAGGGTCACATTATACCCGCCACGTTATCACGTTTGAGAAAAGTACACTAAGGAATTTTTATTTTTTTTGAAGTGTCACATCATACTTGTCATATTGTCATATTTAGAAAGAGTATACTAAGGATTTTTTTTTTTAAATGTCACATCATACTCGCCACATTGTCACGTTTAAGGAAAGTACATTAAGAAATTTTTATTTTTTTTGAAGTGTCACATCGATGGCTCCATTTGGTATGAAGTTTTGGACTAAAATAGCCATATAGGACAAAATAGGTTATTTTAGTCAAATAGAACAAAATATTACATCCAAATCATAATTATTTTATTTTTTTTCTCCCACAAAAGTCAAAAAAAAAAAAAAAAACAAAAAGCCTATAAAAAATGAGGTTATTTTAGCCCCAAGCTAAAATAACTAAAAAGCCAACCCATATTCCAAACGAAGGCATCATACCCGCCACGTTGTCATGTTTGAAAAAAGTATATTAAAGAGTTTTTATTTTTTTTAGAATGTTACATCATACCCACTACGTTGTCATGTTTGAGAAAAATATACTAAGAAATTAACGTTTTTTAGAGTGTTACATCATACCCTCCATGTTGTCACATTTGAAAAAAGTATACTAAAGAGTTTTTATTTTTTTGAAGTGTCACATCATACTCGCCTCGTTGTCACATTTGAGAAAAGTACACTAAGAAGTTTTTATTTTTTTTTGAAGTAAAAGTTTTGGAGTGTCACATCATACCCACCACATTGTCACATTTAGGAAAAGTACACTAAAGAATTTTAAATTTTTTTGAGTGTCACATAATTGGAGTGACATATTAATACTTGCTACATTGGAGTATCACATTATACTTGTCATATTAATAAAAAGTATAGGTGTCCACCAAAACGCTACCAATATAAAAAATAGGACCATACGGAAAGAAAAACTATCCACTAATAGGATTTAATAGGTCAATAAAAAAACTTATGACTAATTGGAATACTTGTTTGTGAGATGGAATTTATCGGTAGTGTACGAGCAAGAAATATTCTTTCTCGTATAATCCTGTTGATTAAGTCTGCGCTCCTCCGTACGACGTCGCTTTACTCCCTGAAAACACAAACGTGAGCTAGCCGGCGGGTGTGTGCCGGATACCTCTTCGATGCCTAAGTCAACGAAATAGACAAACAGACAAAAAACTCTGTGTATTCGGAAATCAAAGTTGTGTTACCTCTCCATATGTGATGCTATGAGCTTTTATAGGTTCCGCGTGGTACAATCAAAGTAGGACTCTTACTCTTCCATGTAGAGTCCTCCTAGGAATCACATTTCTGAAAGATAATACTTATCCTTTAACAGCCCCCTCACTACTTAAACCAAGTGAGATGGTTCTACCATGGTTTGATGTCAATACGACCGGGGTAACATGGCCATGCTAAAGCCGCAGACTAGACCGAGCTCTCACTAGCTCGGTTCTTCCTTTCACTGCGTGTACCTCGGTTTGACATATTCCAACTGGGTCGTCTGAGACCGTACTAACCACAACAAGCTTGGACCGAGCTAACCACAACGAGCTTGGACCGAGCTAACCACAACGAGCTTGGACCGAGCTAACCAATAGCTAGGCTCTGAGGAAAGCTCAACATACTTTGGCTCAATATGGTATGACCGAGCTAACTATTACCGCTCTAAGTGTGGTGACCGAGCTAACCGTAGCGCTCTCTTGGACCGGGCTAACTTCTAGGCCCTTTTACTCGGCCTCTCATACTATGGCCCACAGATCGGCCCATTTACCCAGCTCGGCCCAATTTACACATAAATTACCCTCTCAATTGCCCATTAATTCCATCTGCGCAGCATGGTAGGGATTACCTGTTACCAGCCGAGCTAAAAAAAACTTTAGCCTTTCAACCGAGCTAAAAAACTTCTAGCCGAGCTAAATTCACACCGTGCTCCATCTGTCCGGTCAAAAAACGTCTCTTCAGTCGCTGTAACTAAATCGATTTCTATTCCATGGACACGTGGCAAACTCTCATTGGCCACGTGTAGCTGTCACGCTGTCTTCGTACCTCGTGTTTTTTGAACAGTCCCGCCATTTCTCTCTCCACAAAACCAAACCCTTTGTTTTTTCGAATTATTTCACTTGCACTATTCACCTTCTTCTCACTCTCTTCTTTGAGCTTTCATTTTTCTCAAACACAGTGTCTGCAAAGCTTGCATTCTTGCTGCCATTGCTCCCTTCTCCAGCCCCTCCATCTTGAACTGGTAAATGGCTCAAATCTGTTTCCTTTTCATTTATTTTGCACTGTTTTTGTAATATATAGTTTAGTATTCACATGTTTTTCAAAATACATACCATGTTTGCTTCCACTTTGCTGGGAAAAACCATGTAATAGAACCACTTGTATGTCACGAATAATCTGAGAAACACTGTGTTTGATCCAAAATCGCACCCCAACCGAACTAGGATACTGTTTGTATTAGGTGCAAGTTTAGCCACACCTAACAACCGAACTAAAACTTCACGCCATACTTATAGTTTCCATAAGTTAGGGACCTTCTGTTTTTTTTAACCGAGCTATCGAACCGCACTAAGTTTGCGCAATACCGCGCTAGAAAACCCCAACCACCGACCGAGCTACAACTTGGGGGCTAAACCAGCTTCCTTAGTTAAAACCGAGGTAAGATTGCTGTCCCAAAGGCTCAACCGTGCTAAAGATCCTTGCTTAAACCAAGCTAAGACTGGATAGCATCCCACGTAGCCTAGCTAGGACTTCATTTATCTTGCCTATGTTTCTTGTAGCACGGTCCCACAATCTGTGCTTAACACCTTTATTTTACTTTGCAGACTTAGGTTGCCAGGCACTCCCTTGAACGCTCAACCGAGCTACTCAGTGTCATTTCACGACCAAGCTAATACACCGTTAACTTTATACATAATTTAAAACCTCATGGGTAGATATAGATTTTTGGTTAACACCCTAGGTGCTATGGCTGAGTTCCGAAGGGACTACCATATCCCTGATGATGTACATCTCACTTTGGCCGAACTAGATACCACACCTTGGGGGAACTCTGGCTTTGTTCCCTTTATTCTTCTTTTTATTGTAGAAACCAGTCTAAGATTCCCCGTACAACCCCTTCTTTGTGAATTCCTCAGACAAACAAACCTTTGCCCTACCCAACTTTCCAGCAATTCTTACCGTATAATAAAGGGCATAGCTGAGCTAAACCGCCAGGCTGGCCTTAATCTCGGTCTAGCCGAGCTCTTCCACCAATACTCCATAGGGTCGGCTGAAGATGGCTGGGTTTACTATCTCAGAATAAGGCACCATCGTGAAAAGATAATAAAAAATACCTCGGATAAAGATGTGAATGATGACGATTTCTTCTGGGTATCTGGTAACTTTGAGGACCAACAAGCCCAGATCCCTGGTGACAGAATAAACTGGAACAAGGGAGTGGCCGGTAGGATTACCTCGGTTCGATTCCATGCTTTTCTTTACTTTGGTTTTCTTATCTTGAACCGTCCTAACTGTTGTCTTCCTTCATGTAGATTTGGACTTTCTCAAGTCCCAATATAGTTACCTCAACTTGAACGTACTACGTGCCGCGCTGCGATACCCAAACAGAAGTTGGACCGAACCATTGAATTTTGAGCCGACCTACCGTTACAACAGCAGATGAAAGGCCAAGGTAACTGACTTTTTGTTAGAAGCCTCTCCTGTACTGGACCTAACCTTGCCCCAAAATCAATTTGATTCCTCTAACTGCTGAGCAAGAGATGGCCAAGAAACGAGCTGTAAGGGCCCTCTTGACCGAAACAAACCGGCCCGAGGTACCACCAGCCGGTCAGACTCAAGAGACCGTGGTGGCCCTTCCATCCCATCAACCTTCATCATCTCGTCCAAACAAGCGTGCTCGGACTTCCACAACCGAGCCACGCCTTGTTGATGAAGAAGATACCATCCTTCTGCCAAGCCTTCCACCGAGCCCACAACCGGAGCGCTCTGACTGAGCTAGCTCTTCCAAGTGGGCTCCAAAGATCACTTTTCAGAACCGTGCTATACAGGATACTGATTCAGTGGTCGCTGAAAAAGACCACCTAATGGCATTCAATCTGGCCAAGAGCGTTTGTCTTCCAGCCGACATGGAGCACCACAACCATCTCACCGAGCTGAAGGCCATTCGCTCGGCCACAAAGTCAATGGTGCTGGTAAGTAACCTTCTTTGCTTATCTTTCTAATTTGCACAACTTTCTGCTCGGTTTTACTACAAGTCTTTTTCTATTTTTTTGCAGGCCATGCAGAAGAACCATATCGCTCACAAGCGTGTACTGGAACTTCGCAAAACAACAAGGCAGGCAATGACAGAGGTAACCGAAAAAATCGCCGAGCTAGAACAGGCCAGGAAGCAGATAGCCGAGCTACAAACTGAGAATGGTCGTCTGACCGGTCTTGTTAGCTCGGCTGAAGTAGGCAAGAAAAAGGCCGCGGCCGTGATAAAAGACAAATACCTACGCGAACTGGCCAAGCTGGAGGGGACAAAGGATGCCGAGATAAAAGAGTTGGAGAAGAAGCTGGAAGACGCGGAAGACCGCGGTTATAAAGAAGGCAAAGCCATGTACATCTTGCAGTGTGAAGCTGCTAAGGATCTATTTTTCAAGTGCGGGTGGAAAGCGGCGGTGGAATAGCTCGGTCACGGTCCAGAGACTGAGGTTTTCCTGAACCCTCCACCGTACTTCATACCGGGCTGTATGGCGGAGTATGCAGCCGCCATTCAACAAAAATTCCTTGAGGTTGAGGATAATGAAGAAGAAACCGTGCCTAACAATGCCCCGGTCGTTGATGATCCTGCCATCCAGTTAGTTCGGGTGGAGCCGCTGGTGGAAGACCTGACAACCGAGCTACCAACTGAAACCGAGCTCCAGGCTGAACTAGATGCTGATCTTGACGACTTGTTTGCTTGACTTTGTATTTTCTTCTCTTTACTTTTGGAAAAGAAATTGTAACCGGGCTGAAGTCCCATCCCTTTGTAACTCTTTTGCATGTTTAATGAAATTTTCTTTTGTTGCAATTGTTATTTCGGCTTAACTTTCATGCTTGTTTTTACTTTCCTAATATAATCTGAGTGAAGTATAACATTTTCCGGCCGAGATATTTATTCCGGTCTTAACCTTGTAATCTAGCTGGCCATACCTGCCAACCTCTTTAGCCTTGATCCTTATCTCGACTAAAGAACAATAAGCGTTGGCTTTTCCAGCCAACCACTCTTCAGCCTAGGTCCTTACTTCGGTTGAAGAGTACTAAGTGTTGGTTTTTTCGGCCAACTTCTTCAGCCTAGATCCTTATCTCGGCTGAAGAATAATAAGTGTTAGTTTTTCCAGCCAACCACTCTTCAGCCTAGATCCTTACTTCGGCTTAAGAGTACTAAGTGTTGGTTTTTCCAGCCAACCACTCTTCAGCCTAGATCCTTACTTCGGCTGAAGAGTACTAAGTGTTGGTTTTTCCAGCCAACCTCTAAGTTGGTTATTTCTGCCAACCTAGAGTGAAGTGTTTGGTTATTCCTGCCAAACGTCCTGCAGCCTGGATCCTTATCCTGGGCTTAGGAGAGGTGTTGGTTATTCCAGCCAACCTCTAAATTGGTTATTTCTGCCAACCTAGAGTAGAGTGTTTGGTTATTTTGACCAAACGTCCTGCAGCCTGGATCCTTATCCTGGGCTTAGGAGGGGTGTTGGTTTTTCCAGCCAACTTCGTCAGTACTGATCCTAATCTTAGCTGAAGAGAGTGCAAAGTTGGTTATTCTGGCCAACTATGCTTTCAGTGCGCCTAACTCACTAAAACAATCTTTTACAGAAGGAAACAACTATACTGAAAAGAAACTACTTGTTTTATTGAGAAAGAAAGAAAAAATTACAAATACTTGAAAGAAAAGCTAAAAATAAAATAGTTTGAGATTGGCAGTGTTCCATGGCCTGGGAATCACTTTGCTGTCTTTATCTTCCAAGTGGTATGCCCATTTTCCTACTAATCCAACCACCTTGTAAGGTCCTTCCCAATTAGGCCCTAACTTGCCATCTCCGGGTACCAAGGTGTTTCCCATCACTTTGCGCAGTACCCAATCTCCGATTTTGAATTGTCTTGGATGTACTGTTTTGTTATACTTTCTGGACAACTCCTGCTGATACGAGGCAATGTGAACCAGTGCTCTTTCTCTTCTTTCTTCTGCAAGATCGAGCTCCAATGCTATGGCTTCTCCATTTAAGTCTGGATCAAAATTTTCACTTATAACTGTGGGGAGGCCAACTTCTAGTGGGATTACTGCTTCCATGCCATAGGCCAAGGAAAAGGGTGTTTCGCCAGTAGACCGCCGAGGTGTGGTACGGTAAGCCCATAAAACGTGGGGAAGTTCCTCAGCCCACTTGCCCTTTGCTTTCTCTAATCTTTTCTTCAATCCATCTAAGACCACTTTGTTTGATGCTTCTGCTTGGCCATTTGCTTGGGGGTATGCCGGTGTAGAGTTGTAGAATTCTATCTTGTATTCTGCACAAAAGCCTCTAAAGATTCTGCCATCGAACTGAGTGCCGTTGTCCGATATTAGAGCTTTTGGTATGCCGAACCGAGTGATGAGATTCTGCCAAATGAACTTTTTCACATCTTTCTCCTTGATCGATGCCAATGCTTCTGCCTCCACCCACTTTGTGAAGTAGTCTATTGCTACAAGGAAGAACTTTCTGTTGCCGGGTGCCGTTGGAAATGGTCCTACTATGTCCAAGCCCCACATTGCAAAGGGCCATGGGCTTGTCAATGGTAGGAGTTCTCTGGCTGGCTGATGTATTTGGTGTGCGAACTTCTGACATTTCTTGCACTTCTTGACATACTTCTCTGAATCTGCTTGCATGTATGGCCACCAATATCCTTGCAAAATTGCTCTGTAGGCCAATGATCTTCCTTCTTGATGGCTTCCGCATACGCCTTCGTGTATTTCGAACAAGAATGCTTCCACTTTGCTGGGGTGGACACACTTTAGGTAAGATCCTGTGAAGGATTTCTTGTACAATGCCATTGATGGGGAGAGCCAAAAGCGCTGTGACTTTGCTCTTATTTTGTTGGCCTCTTTCTTTTCTTCCGGTAAGACGCCGTCTTTTAGGAACAGTATGATGGGATCCATCCACGAAGGGCCTAGTTCGGCACAACATACCTCTTCTACTTCGGGTTCTTCAATGCTTGGTCTTGGTAGGTAGTCAATCAGCAATGGATGAGGGATGGAGGTATCTGCCATTGAAGCAAAGCCTGCTAGTTCGTCCGCTCTACTGTTTTCTTTCCTGCCGATCTGCTCTATCCGCACTACTTCAAATTTCTTGATCTCTTTTTTGACTAACTCTTGGTACTTAGCCATCCTGTCATCCTTTGCCTCGTAGTCACCTGAAATTTGGTTTACCACCAGCTGTGAGTCACTGTAAACCATTAGCTCGGTGGCCTTCATGTAGGATGCTGATTTTAAGCCTGCCAGAAGTGCTTCATATTCCGCTTCGTTGTTTGATGCTGGGAAGCCAAGGTTGACTGCTTGCTCCACCACTAAGCCGTCTGGTGAGATGAGGACTACGCCCAGTCCTGCACCATGCCTGTTGGACACTTCATCCACGAAGAGCTTCCACATCTCTCCAATGAATAGTTTCCAGCAAGTGGAAGGATCAGATGATGCCTTGGGATCAAGAGTGTTGCTGGTGTTTTCTTCAAGGTCCATGCTTGCTGTTTGCCCCTCGCTATCTGATTGTACCAAGTCTTTATTTGTTGGTGAGTCTTGGCTTGGTGTAGTATGGTTTGCTTCTTCCTCCCTTACTTTACTCTGGTCTGCCTTAGGGTCTGACTGGGTATCCTACACCAGGGGTTGCGCTATTTTGGCGTCAACTTCTAACCCTAGTGCGGTTGTATCGATCAGGTCAACTGGGCAGATATGATGACTTCCTGGGGTGAATTCTGCAACAAAGTTTGCCAAGGCTTGGGCTTTTACCGCGGTTCTGGGTTGGAACTTGATGTTGAATTGTCCCAACTCTACTGCCCACTTTAGGATTCGCCCAGAAAAGTTTGCCCTCTCAAACAAAGCTTTTAATGGAAAGGCTGTGAGGACGACTATGGTGTGGGCGTGAAAGTAATGCGACAACTTCCTTGAGGCCATCATCAAGGCTAGGGCCAGTTTTTCCAGTGGTAAGTACCTTGTTTCTGCGCCGAGTAATGTCTTGCTAACATAAAAGATGGGTAGATGTTGGATTCCTTCCGCTCGGACCAACTCTGTGCTAATTGCGTGCTGTGAAACTGCCAGGTACAGAAAGAGTTCTTCTCCAGGTATTGGGGTTACAAGCAATGGTGGAGAAGACATATATTCTTTCAAGCTTTCTAGGGCGCGGTCGCATTCTTCGTCCCATTCGAACTTGGCTTTTAATGCTTGAAAAAATGGTCGACATCTGTCTGACGATCGACTTATAAATTGGTTGAGTGCAGCTGCCATACCGGTGAGATGCTACACTTCTTTTACTGAGTTGGGCCTCTCCAGATCCTGAATTGCTTTGATCTGAGAGGGGTCTGCCTCAATGCCTCGGTTGGTCACCAAGAAGCCCAAGAATTTGCCAAATCCTACACCGAACGCACATTTGGACGCATTAAGGCACAACTTGTGTTTCTTCAGGATCTGAAATATCTCACCTAGGCCCTTGAGATGGTCATTCTCATCCTTGCTCTTGACCACCATGTCGTCGATGTAAGCCTCCATTGTTCTACCTAACATTGGTTCAAACATCTTGGTGACCATCCGTTGGAATGTTGCCCCTGCGTTTTTTAGGTCAAAGGGCATGACCTTGTAGCAGTACAGTCCTCTTGGCATTGTAAAAGATGTGACCTCCTGGTCTGGCTCATACATAGCGATCTGATGGTAGCCTCTATACGCATCAAGAAAGCTAAGACGGTTATGTCCTACCTTCAGATCTACCAGTTGGTCTATCTGTGGTAGATGAAAGCTGTCCTTTGGGCATGCCTTTTTGATTGTTTTGTAGTCCACGCAGACACGCCATTTTCCATTCTTTTTTGGCACTACTACTGTATTGGAGATCTATCTGGGGTAGTGTACCTCTCTGATAGCTCTTGCTTCTAGCAGGTTTTCTACTTCTTTCGCCACTATCTCGGCGTGGTGGAGTGCTGATCTGCGAGTGCGCTGTATAATTGGTCTGGCAGTTGGGTGGACGTTCAATTGGTGACAGATGAAGCTTGGGTCAATGCCAGGCATGTCATATGACGTCCAGGCAAACACCTCGATGTTAGAGGTCAGGAACTCCATGACCTCTATTCTCTCAGTACTGGACATAGATGAGCCAAGCAAAAAGAACTTATCCGGGTTCTTTTCATCTATTCTTACCTGTACGAGGTCTTCTATTGCCTTCTGTTCAGCGGCTTTGCCTACATCCGCGAACAATTCATTGCTCTCAGGTTCTTCCACTATCTGAACAAACCCCTTGGCAGCGCGGCTGCCATTTATTGTGACGAAGCATTGCTTCGACATAATTTGGTCTCCATAGACTTCTTCAATTACCCCGACTTCGTTGGAGAATAGCATTACTTGGTGGTAGGTTGATGCTACCGCTCTCATGGCATGCAGCCATGTCCTTCCCAAGATTATGTTGTAAGTGGAGGGCACTTTGAATACCCAGAATTCCACTTATTTAGTCATGCTTCCTGCTCTGACTGGGAGGATTATCTTGCCAACTGGCCACTCTGGCATTGAGTTGAACCCGATCAGTGGAGATACGGCAGGTGCCAAGTCTTTGTCCTTCAGTTTCAGTTGTTTGAAGGTTTTGTAATACATTATCTCGCACAAGCTTCCTTGGTCGATCAAAATCCGTTTGATGTCATAATCCATGACGCGGAGTGTGACGACCAGTGCATCATTGTGAGGGCAATATATCCTTGCCAAGTCTTTGTCCGAGAAGGATATGACGTTCGTGGCTTCTGTTCTTCCCTTTTTGAGGGTAGGTTGTGCACTTAATACCTCCCTTAAGTGCTCGGCCTTCTTGATCGTTCCCCTGAGCTCACATACCCGCTCAAGTTCAAATACCCCATGTATCACGTTTATTACGCCTTGAGGCGGGGTGTCAATTGGCATTCCGTCTGGGTGATCGTGGTTCTGGGGGGCTGGTTGCGTCCCTCCCTCAATGTATTGGTCCAGATGCCCAGCTGCCATTAACTCTTCCAGATGCTGTCTCAACGGCGTGCAATTCTCAGTGCGGTGCCCTTTTTCCTTATGGAAGGTGCACCGGGATCTTTCGTCATAATCCTTTTGCGCTTCTCCTAACTTAGCTGGCCACCTGACGAAAGGTTCATCACGTATCTCACTGAGAATCCGATAGATCGGTTTTTTGAACACAGTGGTAATGGCAGTGCGGACTCTCAACCACCTTTTATCTTGGTCCTCTCCGTTGTCCCGCCTGCCTCGCCCGTTTCTGCTTGGACGTTCTACCGCATTGACTTTTGCTGAAGTCTTTTTATCTGGTATTGCGGTTGTACCAGACTTTGTTTTAGCATGGGCGCCATCCTCTTCCACCCGAATGTGCTGGTGTACCCTCTCCATTAAGGTTTCCATTGTGAGGGGGGGCGTCATGGTAATTGAGTCCCTCAGCTTGTTTCCGACTGGAAGACCTCTTTTGTACTGTGCGATAGCGAGATTTGTGGGGCAATCTCCTATCTGGTTGAAAGTCTCCCAATAGCGATTGTTGTATGACCTTAACGTCTCCTTGTCGCCCATGTCAATGGAGAGTAGTTGGTCGATCTCTACTGGCGTCTTGGTGTTTGTTCTGAACTTTGTCACGAACGCCTCTGCCAATTGCGCCCAGGAGGCGATGTTGCCTTCTGGTAGCCTTTCGAACTAGGTTAAACCTAGGTCGCCAAGGTTGGATGGGAATAGAATGCACATTAAAGCTTCGTTCCATCGGTATACTGCCATGACCTGGCGAAAGTGGCTTAAGTGCGAGTAGGGGTCTGTCTTCCCCTCATACGTGGTAAATTTGGGCTGAAGGAAGCCTGAAGGTAGGGGTGCGTTCTCAATTGCCGGAACGAACGGCGAGGTTTGTAGCCTTGCCAAGGCTTTGTCTGTCGGTTCATAAGCAGGGCACGCTATTGGCATTCCTACCTCGACGCTTCCATGCATCCGAGAAGCCAACCTCTGAAGGAGTGAGACTCTGCGCGGGTCGCGCGCCCTAGTATCCTCTTTCCATCGTGCCCTTTCTTCTAGCACAGTTCGTAAGTCGAACGATCTAGGCAATTTCGTCTGCCTGGATGATGTCTGGTGTATGTGCGACGGCTGATAGGTGTTTCCCTCAATGTATGACCTCTCGGTTCTCGTTCTCTCAGACCTGGAGTAACGAGTCCTGGAAGTCCTGGATTGAGTATCGCCTGTTCTGAGGTTTCTACTCTCTGCTTGTGACGGTGTGGTATGCCTACCACGATCCTCCGAGTGGCAAGGGGGCGTGTTGCCTTTGCGCCCCTCTTCTGTCGCCACCCCTTTTCCCTTGATCTGGCGTTTCATAGCCTCCATGTCCGCCGCCATATTCCTTATCAGTTTATCCTGCTCTTTTACGCGATCCTCCAGTACTTGAGGGTCGATTTTTCGCCTCTGCCTTTCAGGACTTTGTGAGCGAGAGCGACGGGGGCTGTTGTTCCGCCTCCCCCTTGCATCCCTCCGGGGGTTCTGTCCCTGGGGCTCTAAGTCTGCCATAGGAGGGATAGAAGGCAAACCTTCGCATCTCCCACCTCTCTCTGGGGTTTGTCTGTCGATGGCAGATTGCGGCAAATTTTTGTTGTGCGCCATTGCTTCCAATTAGCGATAGAAACTTGATCAAGAGGTTTTCTTCTTTGTCTGATCTTTCCCACAGACGGCGCCAATTGTACAAGCAAGAAATATTCTTTCTCGTATAATCCTGTTGATCAAGTCTACGCTCCTCCGTACGACGTCACTTTACTCCCTGAAAACACAAACGTGAGCTAGCCGGCGAGTGTGTGCCGGATACCTCTCCGATGCCTAAGTCAGCGAAATAGACAAACAGACAAAAAGCTCTGTGTATTCGGAAATCAAAGTTGTGTTACCTCTCCATAGGTGATGCTATGAGCTTTTATAGGTTCCGCGTGACACAATCCAAGTAGGACTCTTACTCCTCCATGTAGAGTCCTCCTAGGAATCACATTTCTGAAAGATAATACTTATCTTTCAACACCCTCCTCACTGCTTAAACCAAGTGAGATAGTTCTACCATGGTTTGATGTCAATACGACCGGGGTAACATGGCCATGCTAAAGCCGCAGACTAGACCGAGCTCCCATTAGCTCGGTTCTTCCTTTCACTACGTGTACCTCGGTTTGACATATTCCAACTGGGTTGTCTGAGACCGTACTAATCACAACAAGCTTGGACCGAGCTAACCACAACGAGCTTGAACCGAGCTAACCAATAGCTAGGCTCTGAGGAAAGCTCAACATACTTTGGCTCAATATGGTATGACCGAGCTAACTATTACCGCTCTGAGTGTGGTGACCGAGCTAACCGTAGCGCTCTCTTGGACCGGGCTAACTTCTAGGTCCTTTTACTCGGCCTCTCATACTATGGCCCACAGATCGGTCCATTTACCCAGCTTGGCCCAATTTACACATAAATTACCCTCTCAGGTAGATATCTATTAAATACATTGAATTTAGGTTAAAAAAAAAATTATATTTATGTTAATACTATGAAATAGATAGTTACATATATTCATATATTAAAAAATTATCTAAGATAGAGCCGCCCTAAATTATATCTCATATTTTAGTTTAATTTTAATAAAAATATTTGATAATAATAAATTTAAATATTATGTATAAATTATATCATAATTTATCGATTTATGACCAGTATGAGCTAGATTGGGTGGGGTTCTAATATCGGATTAAACATTCAATGGGATAATTTTTGGACTCCATTTTGATGATTCGAACAGTTCACATTTTAGGATTCGTCGAGTACATCATCCTTACAAAAAAACAAGTTGATTAGATAACGAAAATCATGTGTTTGGATCAATTTTGTATGAACTTTTTATTTTCTCACCGTCCTTTTTTTTAATACAAAACTGATACAAACACATGGTTGCCGATATCTGAACGACTTGATTTTTTAAAAGGGTTGATGTATTCGACAAATTCTAAAATATGAATAGTTCAGATTATTAAAATGGAGTCCAAAAGTGAGCCCACAACACCCAACAACACCTCTTTAGTTCGATAGAGGGTTGGAGAGAAGCTCAAGTCATGTTAAAGAATTAATAATGTTTAAATTTTAAGTTAAAAAATTAATTATTTTCATATATGTATGTATGAATGCATCAAAGTCATGCATTAATGCAATCTTAGGGAAGAAATTTTGAAAATAAATTTGTTATGGTAAACATAAATTAAGGAAGTAATTTGAAATGGTAATTATGCTGGCATAATTTAAGGATTTACTATAAAACTTCATAAATTTAATTATGAACTAATTAAAATGCGACACATAATGACACTTAATATTTTCATTATTAAAAAATTAAAAAAAAAATTAAGTTGAGAGTTTGAACCTTAAAGAAACCTATTAACATTTACTGTATATGAAAATAATGAGATTCGATATATACGTTGAGTAGTAATAGCCATAGTGAGAGGGGGAAAAAAGCGTGTGACGAAATTTTAACTATATAAATTATTTTATACTGTATGGTGAAGAATTTAAAATATTTTAAGAAAATATTTTACGATGAAATATTTTTGTGTATGTGATTGATTAATTATTTTTTATTAATTGGAAAACTCCTTCCTTATTTGATAGTAATAAAAGAATGATTTTAGGTATAAAAAATGCATTTTTTTATTTAAAAAAGAAAATTTTAGTGTGTGATTTATTAATTATTTTTTTAAATCAAAAAATCAAGAAATTTAGATTGAACACTTAAAACTCTCTTAGATTTTCTCACTAAAAATCCCATTTTACTTATAGAATATATAAAGAATAATGTTATATGCACTAATTGATATACTAATTAATGTACTAACGGGTGATGTAGCATAATTTTAGAGATTTTGAATCTTTGTAATTTGTATAATAAGTGAGGTCATAATTTTAAAATAATATTGTCATAATATATGTTAGTATATTAATTGGTATACTAATTGGTACATGGAAAAAGATTCGGACCCCCTTTTGGGGGTCACCCCTACGACCCCCTTTGCTTTTGATTGGTCAGTTAGTTTTTTTTTTTTTTTCCCCAATCACCAACCTCCACGTGTGTGTGGGGGGTGGTAGGGGTGGAAGTTTAAGGGGTCTCAATCATATCAGTTGGTACATATAGCACCACTGATATATAAATAGATAAATGTTTACTTATAGCAAATTTTAATACAATTTGATTTTGCTAGGCATGTAATTCGGTCGATTCATCAAACTTTTGTTACCATTTCTTTGGAATCATCTAACTCGTTATACATATCTTCTTACCAAAAAAAACTTATCCTACCTTTCTTCAACCACTAAGACTTTGTTCGGTTAGAGATTTAGAGAGGAATGTAGAAAAAAAATAATATGAAATTAGGTAAATTGTAAATATATTTTATTTATATTTTATCAATATTTTCTCTTCTTCTTTCTAAATTCTTTTTCAAATTTTCCAACCAAACATAGCCTAAATCGATTCAATTCGCTAGTTTGGTCTTATTTTTATTAACTTTTACTTTTAGTTCCAATTTAAAAAATGGTAGATACGCTTGTGCTAAACATTTGTGAAAGCAGTAAGCCAATTTGATCAATTGATTTGGCTTGATTTTTATTAAATTCAATTTTGATTCAAGTTTTAAAAATGCTAGAACTGTTCGAATTAGTCATATTTTTATATTTCAAAGATGGAGGGTAGAACTATTTGTAAGATTCAAACACTAGCGTTGATTGTAAGATTGATAAATTTCAACCACGTAGAGTAGTTAGTTGTTGTTAATTTGTTTACTATTATAAATGGGGTTGGCTTCTCTCCAGTCCAATTGGAGAGTGCTGTTGGGTTCATAGGGCTCACCATGGGTCCCTTTTTGATAATATAAATTGTTAATATATAGAATTCGTTGAGTATTATAAACTTATAAAAAATCACATTGATCGGATATCGATAGTTACGTGATCAAATCAGTTTTGTATTAAAAAAATAGACGGTGAAAAAATAAATACCTGATAGGAATCTGATTCGATGAAATAGTTATCGATATTCGATCAACTTGATTTTTTACAGGCATATAGTACTCGACGAGTTTTACATATTAAACGGTTCAAATTATTGAAACGGGACCATTGACGGCCTCTACAAAAGATCAAACAGCACCTTCTAGTCCAATTACAAACTAGAGGGAAGCCAATCCCATTATAAAATAGAGTAATGCTAGATACCCTAAAAATTCGACCAAACTTTCAACCAAATGTCTTACATAGGTGTAGAACCCACACAATGTAAGTCTCATATGGGTCATATACCTATGTAAGACATTTGATAGCATTTTTGATAAAATTTTTAAGATATCTAAGCATTTTTTTTTTTATAAATATATATACATTTGTGTTATATAAAACATCAAAAAGTGTGGTATTGTTGTTGGACGCAAGCGCGTAAACCTGTGCCGATGACAAAAGAGGTTTCATTACCTTTGTTTGGTTGGAATGTTAGGTAGGGAGGGGCTTTTGAAAGAATTAAACTAAGGAAAGAAGATGACCGTTGGTGCGATACTGAGTTCCATTGAGGCCCGGCTTGACCATGATTGTTCCAAAGAAGAGAAAGACCATCTAGTTCGAAGTACTAAGAAGATCAAAAATATATCTGATTTAGCTGATGACGGTATGGAGGAACAGAGCTCGGTGGATGATACACAGGGGAAGGCAAACCCTACCCTCTCGGTACCTGAGGAACCTATGTTGGAGGCCCCCCTGAGCCAGCAGAAGGAGAATATGGTCGAAGATCCACCTCCTCCTACGGAAGGGCATTCAGATCAAGTTCGATCATTCAAACAAGCTTTGCTGCAATCTCAATTTAATGAATGTGGAAATGAAAAGAATTTTGACTGTGATGTGAAGACTCTCTCTTCGGATGAAGATGACTTGGCCAACGACATCACTTCTGAGGGTCATATGGAGATCAGCGACGAAACTAGGGCAGGTATTCCTCAAGTTACCATACCCGCAAATCTGCTAAAAAAAGTTAGGGATCCTTGGAAAAAATGCTTGATTGTAAGGTTGCTAGGGAAGAAAATAGGGTATAAACTGTTTATGATCAAAATGACAAAGATCTGGGGCCTTCAAGCTGACTTTAAAGCCCTAGACATCGGAAATGGCTTTTTTATTGTCAAGTTTGACATGATGGAAGATTATACTAAAGTGTTCACAGGTGGCCCATGGGTTGTTCTGGACCACTACGTGACGGTGAGAAAATGGCAACAAGATTTCAAATCTGATGAGGCTGAAGAAGATACCACTGCCATCTGGGTGCGTTTCCCTAATCTGCCAATTAAGTATTATGATGAGAAAGTTCTGTATCATATCGCGAAGATCCTGGGGGTGCCTCTGAAGGTGGATATAAATACGGCCATGGCAGCTAGGGGGAAATATGCTAGAGTTTGTGTGGAAATTGATCTTCGAAAACCATTGATCTCTCAGTTTTCTATAGGTAAGTATACATATGTTATAGAATATGAACACTTACATACTCTTTGCTTTTCTTGTGGCAGGGTGGGACATCGTAAAGATAGTTGCAGTGATAATGTTTCACCGGTGACACCTATCCCCAACCATGACCCCATCGGAGAAGACAACCGTAGGAAGGAGGCTCCTTTAAATGGGCTGGACTTACATAATGGAAGAGCTAAAGAAGGGACAGAGACTGATAAATATGGGCCTTGGATGAAGGCCACCACAAAGAGAAGAATGAAAGGCCCAAAAACTTCTAAAGGGCCCAATGCCCATGTGCGTAATAGATTTGAAGCTCTGAGTAATGTTGAAGCCCAACCTCAGATGTTCGAAGGCCTAAATCCTTCAAGGACAGTTCCTAATAGGCCAGATCAATCTGTTTTGGAATTAAATCACAAAGACCATTCTGCCAAGCCAACAGACAACATGGCTAAGTTGGGTTCATCAAGTGAATTGGCTATGGATAACCGGAGAGAGGAGATTAGACAAGGCAAACAGACGAGTTGCTCTACTGCAACAAGTTTTCAGAAGTCAGATCAGGAAGCCAGGGGGTCTATGTCATCCATCCTAGTCCCCAACAGCCCCAGGACTTTTCAACAAACTAAAGGAAACCCTAAGGCAAAGGTTAGAGAACCACCAGATCGTAATGGAGGAAGAATGAGAGAATTATCCAACAGAGAAGCACATTCTGAACATGCACAGAGTCTTGCTAATGCTTGCACCAGACAAAGAAGTGTTTCACCTCGTCACCTCAGAATGGTGGATAGAGGGAGCAAAGCTGAGAATCCAACCTTGGAGATAGATCGACGCCAGCCAGGAGTGGCACTTCATAGCAGTAACACCAACATTGTCAATGGAGGACAACCAATGTAAAGCTAAGGGTATTCTGGGCTTGTCTAACCAGAACACTCTCCCTACCCTCAACCAGTCATCTATGAATCTGTTGGTTTGGAATTGTAGAGGTGCAGGTAATAAGAAGTTTCGTAGGAATATGAGGGAATTAGTCCAGATTAACAAACCTGATTTGCTAATCCTTACAGAGACTAAGGTCGAGTTCAGCTCTATGGGCATGTTCTTTAATAGGATGGGCTTCACTGCTTCTTCTCATGTGGATCCCATCGGTAGAAGTGGGGGTATCTGGATAGTCTGGAACCCCATCCTAGTGAATGTGAGAGTCACTGAGGCTAGTTCCCAGTTGATCACTGCCACCATTTCGAAGCAAGACTATCCTGATTGGATTTTATCTGCTATCTATGCTAGTCCTATTAGTCAGAAAAGGGATGAGCTGTGGAATAATTTGGAAGGAACTTCCCAAACTATCACTGATCCTTGGCTTTTAGCTGGGGATTTTAATGATTTTGCTTCTCTAGATGAAAAAAGAACTCTGTCTGGAAGCCAAAACCAAAGTCAAGATCAAAGGAGAGCTCGGAAATTTACTGAGAGGGTGAACAATTGCAACCTGATGGACGTGGGATGTACAGGTCCTAAGCTCACTTGGTCTAATAATAGAAAGGGGTGGGCTAATACTATGGTGCGACTTGATAGAGCCATGTGCAACACTGAATGGCGGACGAGCTTCCCTGATGGTTTGGTCCAGAACCTCCCTCGTACTTACTCTGACCATTCTCCTTTGATGATTTTCACTCAAGGTAAGCATTCCTTTAACCATGGCTGTAAACCATTTAAATTTGAAGCTGCTTGGATCTCTCATGAAGAGTTCCAATCAGTAGTTGATTCTAATTGGAAGTTCCCCTCTTCATCTTTGCTGGATAAGCTTGTTAACCTTACTAGTAAAATCACTATTTGGAACAAAGAGGTGTTTGGTAATATTTTTCGAAAAAAAAGATGGTTACTTGGTAGAATTGAAGGAATTCAAAAATCCCAACTGTGTAAATTTTCCCATAACCTCCATCTCTTGGAGTTGGACTTGGTGGAACAATATAACAGAATCTTGTACCAAGAGGAGCTCCTTTGGTTTCAAAAATCGAGGGCTAAATGGCTTACCCAAGGGGAAAGAAACACCAAAATTTTCCATCTTTCTACTTTAGCTAAGAGGAGGAGGTGTAAAATTGTCATGCTTAAGAATGATGCAGGGACTTGGATTGATCAAACTGAGAGCCTTAAAACTCTGGTCATTAATTATTTCAAGAACCTGTTTTGTTCTTCTTCTACTGTTGGTTTGGCTCATTGGAATAATCACATTGCGTGTAAAGTTGATGGTACTGATAACTATTCTCTCACTAAGTCTGTGAGTAACGAGGAAATCTGGCAGATTGTTAAACAAATCCAGGCTTTTAAAGCTCCTGGGAGAGATGGCTTCCAAGCTATTTCTACCATACTTATTGGCCTATTGTTGGGCCTGATGTCTGTGCTTTTGTTAAGAATTGTTTTGTCAACAAGTGTATCCCTCCTGATATCAATAGAACACTTGTGGCCCTGATTCCCAAAACTGAGAATCTTGAGACTATTAAACATTTTAGGCCTATTAGTCTTTGTAATGTGACTTATAAAATTATTGCCAGAATCCTTGTTAGTAGACTTAGACCCCTCTTAGCTAAACTTGTCAGCCCTTATCAGAGCAGTTTTGTTCCTGGGAGAACTACCGGTGATAATATCATCATTACCCAAGAAACTATCCATACCTTGAACCAGAGAAAAGGTAGAAATGGAGGGATGATTCTTAAAATTGACCTTGAAAAAGCCTATGATCTTGTTTCTTGGGATTTCTTAGAACAAACTCTGGTGGAATTCAATTTTGAGGCTAACTTTATTGAGCTCATTATGAGCTGTGTGACTTCTGTGCAAACTGCCATTCTCTGGAATGGTGAACCCCTTCAAGAATTCAAACCTAGGAGAGGGCTGAGGCAAGGAGATCCCCTCTCCCCATATCTTTTTGTCTTGTGCATGGAAAGACTCTCAAATATGATCATTGCCACCTCAGAAGGTAATCATTGGAAAGGCATTAAGACCTCCACGTATGGTCCTTGTCTCACTCATTTGTTCTTTGCTGATGATCTAATGTTGTTTGCTAAGGCTGACTTGGCTCATTGCAATACTATCATGAGGATCATGTCTGAGTTTTGTGATATATCTGGCCTTAAGATTAATGCCCTTAAGTCCAAGATATTTGTTTCTCCTAATGTTGATAGACATAAGGCTAAAGAGCTGAGTGATACGTGTGGTATTCCTTTAACTTCTGTTTTAGGGAAATATTTGGGGGTTCCTCTCATTCATGGCAGAGTGAGTTGGAGACATTATAATGGCATTCTTAATAAAATGCAAATGAAACTTGCTGGGTGGAAAACTAGTGTTTTATCACTAGCTGGCAGAACTACTTTAATCCAATCTGTTAGCTCTGCTCTTCCTGCTTATACTATGCAGACTGTGGCCTTGCCTAAAAGGGTTTGCAATGATATTGATAAAATGAATCGAAATTTTCTCTGGGGTGACACCCTAGAGAAAAAGAAGATTCATTTGGTCCAGTGGAATGTTGTCTGTCAGCCAAAAAGGAATGGTGGGCCTGGCATTAAGAAGGCCAAGGATCAAAATCTTGCCCTTCTATCTAAACTTGGCTGGAAAATGATTAGCCATGAGGATGGTCTTTGGAAAGAGGTCCTTAAGTGTAAGTATATGAGGAATAATTGTCTTCAGGCTTGTTCTAGAGGTAAGAAAGCTTCTCATACCTGGAGAGGCATTCTTAACCCTAGAGCCATCTTGAGGAAAGGGGTTAAATGGACAGTTGGTAATGGTGCAACTGTTAACTGTTGGAAGGACTGGTGGTGTGGTGATAAGGCTTTTGAGGATCTTACCCTTTGTAGCTCACAGGCTGCTCCCTTTTGGGAGAATGATGTTAATGTGAACAACTTGATATCTGAACAAGGAAGTTGGAATGAAACTGTCATCTGCGACATACTGCCTCCTACAGTCGCATCTATCATTCTGAACAGGCCTTTTCCAACCTCTCTTGAGCCTGATGAACCCAATTGGAAAGGTTCAGCAGATGGGATTTTCTCATCTGCTAGTGCCTATGATCTGGTGAGTGGTAATCAGCCCCAAGGTGAGGATTGGCATTGGCTCTGGAAGTTACGGATTCCACAGAAATTGAAAGGGTTCTTGTGGTGTTGTATCCATGGGAAACTCCTCACAAATAAACTTCGTTTGAAAAGGGGCTTATCTTTGGAGGCCACTTGCCCCTCTTGCTGTAAAGAGGAGGACTTGATTCACCTCCTTAGAGACTGCTTTAAAGCAAAGGAAGTGTGGTTTGCTATTTTTGGAAGGCATTGGTACTTGAATATGTGTAGCAAGCCCTGGAAGGACTGGATCATTTGCAATTCAAAAAACAAAAATCATTTTAATGATAACCTTACTGTCTACACTATTTTTATTGTTACTCTTTGGACTATTTGGAAGAATAGAAACCACAAAGTCTTTAATAATAGTGTAAATAGCATTCTTGACAGTGGCAGGTTCATCATGCAATATGCTAATGATATTCATCAAGCTTTTGTTTTGTCTATTGTTAATCCAAAACCTGCTTTTCGCCTCATTTCATGGTCTCTCCCACCTGCAGGTAGACTGAAGCTAAACACAGATGGTTGTAGAAGAATGGGAGGTGAAGGTGGATTCGGAGGTCTAATCTGCGATGAAAGGGGGACATGGGTGTGTGGTTATTATGGGAAGCTTCACAGTGGCACTAGCTTGGAGGCTGTATTATAGGCGATCTACAAAGGACTCACGGTGATTTTACAAAAGGGAATGAACAATGTAACCATTGAGACAGACTGTGAGCAAGCATTGAAGCTGCTAAAAGAGGAACCAAATGCCAAATGCCCATTTAAAGGGCTGGTGGAGGATGCTCGTATCATCATGAGAGGTTGTGAATGTACTGTGCAGCATGTGTATAAAGAAGGCAACCTTTGTGCTGATGCTCTGGCCAAATTCGGTGCTACTCAACTTGAAGAGATCTTAGTGGTTAATGAACCACCAGCTGTTATTAGGGAGTTCCTAGTTGCAGACATGATTGGCATGTCTTGTGAAAGGGCCTAGGCCTGTGTTTCCTTTTTTATTTCCGTTGTACCTAAAAAAAAAAAAAAACCTATGCCGATGTAGACTTGCGTGTCGTCTATTTTGTGAAAATTAATTTTAAATACAACGCGCCATTTGTCTGGGGAAAATTAATCTTCAAGTAGAAAATGCATGTACACACGAGTCCTATCCTATTGTGGTGAATGCTGATATGTTTATTTTTTTAATATTTTTTTATAATTTAATTCTTTATATATATTGATGGACCATGGGATCTTATTCCTAGAGTCATTTCTTTTACTCTAATGCATTTTTAGTATCTTATATATATATATATATTTTATATCAAAATTTTTACCAAATGTACGGGAAAGAAATAAACCTTCTCGTATAATCCTGTTGATCAAGTCTGCGCTCCTCCGTACGACGTCGTTCTACTACCTGAAAATACAAGCGTGAGCTAGCCGGGGGGTGTGTGCCGGGAACCCCTCCGATGCCTAAGTCAGCAAACTAGACAAATAGACAAAAGCTCTGTATATTCGGAAATCAAAATTGCGTTACCTCTCCATAGATGATGTTTGTGAGCTTTTATAGGTTCCGTGTAGTACAATCCTAGTAGGACTCTTACTTCTCCATGCAGAGTCCTCCTAGGATTCATCCTCCTGAAGGATAATGCTTATCCTCCAACACCCTCCTCACTGTTTAAACCAAGTGAGATGGTTCTAATACGGCCGGACTACCATACGACCGAAGTAACCATGGCCATACTGGACTAGCTGGAGTGACTGATATTAGTTCGGCTATTACTTTCTTCTCTCTTACCTCGGCTTTCACATGCTAAAATCGAGCTATCCATAAGAGAGTTGAGCCGAACTAACCCTAGGACCAAGTTCTTAAGAGGGCTCAACATACCTCGGTTCCATACACTACGACCGAATTAACTCTGGTGGCCAACCCATCCGTAGTACTCTTCGGAACCGGACTGAAAGTAAGGCATTTATGTGACCGGACCAACCAATACGGCTTTCGGACCGGACTAACTTCAAAGGCCCTTCTAAGACCGAAGTAACTTCGTGGCCAACCTAATCAACACTTCGCATAGCGGCCCAAAACGGCCCATTACCTAGCTCGGCCCAATTTTTATATAAATTATCCTCTCAATTGCCCCTTAATTCCATCTGCAAAGCATGATAGGGATTACCTGTTTATCAGCCGAGCTAAAGTTTTTCATGTCTCTCCAGCCGAACTAACCCTTTTAGTCTTTCCAGCCGAGCCAATTTTCACACCGGGCTCTGCTTGTTCGGTCAAAACGTCTCTTCAATCACAGCAACTGAACCGTTTCCCATTCTAATGACACGTGGCAGCCTCTGATTGGCCAATCTTAGCTGTCGCGCCGTCTTCGTGTTTCGCAATTTTTGAACAGTTCCCGCCTCTTCATCCCTTTACGCAAAATAAACTCCTCGTTTCAAATCATTCACTTCTTACTATTCACTCTCTTCTTTCTCTCTCCCTCCTGAGCTTCTACTGTTCTTCACTTTGCACTTGAAGAAACTGCGTGATTTTGCTGCCGTTTCTTGCATCTTCAGTGCTTCCACCTCCTCATCTGGTAAGTCAATCAAATCTGTTTCTCTTTTCTTGTTTTTTGCTTTCGTTTCTGCACTTTATTTAATCCCTTGTAGTTTGTTTCGTGTGTTTTTTGAAAAACACATTCTCTGCTAAAAACTTAGCTATAGAACACTTGAATTCATGTAATAACACAAGAAACACTAGGTTTGATTCATAAACATTCCCCAACCGAACTAGCACACCGTTTGTGCTATGTAAGTCTAGCCAGACTTCATAACCGAAGTAACACTTTATCTTAGCCGAGATAAGTAGACCGAACTAGGTCTGAACTTAGTATACTGGAAACCTTAGCTCTCGACCGAGCTGGGTTCCTGGGGCTAAGCCAGCTTCCTCAATTTAACCGAACTAAGAAAGCTGCCCCTAGAGGCTCGACCGAGGTAACCAAACCCGTAGTTCAAGCCGAGATAACTGATCCTACAAACAAACCGAGCTGTTAAACCCCTTGCTCAATCCGAGCTACCAAGCATTTTGTTGAAACCGAAATAGAACCTGTAGTATCCCACATAGCCGAAGTAGGACTTCTTTTATCTTTGCTTTGATTTCGTAGCACGGTCAACGATCTGTGCTTAACACCTTTGTTTTCCACTTTGCAGACTTAGGTTGCCCAGGCACGGGGCATTCTATTTGAACCCAAAAAATATCTCAGTACGCCCAATTTAAATCTATAAATTTTAATTTTTATTATATCCTAGTGTGAATTTACTAATAAGGACAATCCATATTAAACCCTAAAATATTTTTTTTTCTCATGATACACCCTAATCCATTATTCCTATTCAAATCTCTACATCTTCTTCCCCAAGAGATCAAAGTTAGTTTGTCTTCTTCTTCTTCTTCTTTCTCAATCCAAAACTCCAATCCACCTTACCAAAACTCACCATTATCATTAACATCATTGTTTTTTTATTATTTTGAAACCCTAAACCCTAGAAGAAAGTCTGAACAATCAAACAATGGAGGAAAACAAGTTTCGAAACCCTAATCTACCATTGCTTGATTGTTCAAAATCCTCCAAGTTTTGAAACCCTAATCTACGATTGTTTGATTGTTCAAAATCCTCAAGTTTTGAAACCCTAATCTACCATTGTTTGATTGTTCAAAATCCTCCATTGTTTGATTGTTCAAACTTTCTTCTAGGGTTTAGGGTTTCAAAATAATAAAAAAAGCAATGATGTTAATGTTAATGGTGAGTTTTGATAAGGTGGATTGGAGTTAGAGTGAGAAAGAAGAAGAAGACAAACTAACTTTGATCTCTTGGGGGAGAAGATGTAGAGATTTGAATAGGAATAATTGATTAGGGTGTACCATGAGAAGAAAAAAATTTTATTTTAGGGTTTAATATGGATTGCCCTTATTAGTAAATTCACATTAAAATATAATAGGAATTAAAATTTATAAATTTAAATTGGGCGTACTAAAATATTTTTTGGGTTCAAATAGAATGCCCCCCCAGGCACTCCTCTGCGCGCTCAACCGAGCTACTGAGCACAATTTTTCGACCGAACTAATTTATTTATAACTTAACAAATAAATGGGGAAGTATAGATTCCTAGTAGAAACACCTGGTGGTCTAGCCGAATTCCGAAAAGATTACAATATACCTGACGACGTTCACCTTACTCTAGCCGAAAAAGATATCACACCTCGGGGAAACCCCGGTTTTGTACCCTTTACCCTCTTGTCCATAATAGAAGCCGGTCTACGATTTCCTGTACAACCATTGCTATGCAAATTCCTTAGGCAAACTAGGATTTGCCCCACCCAGCTTTCCACAAACTCATACTGTATAATAAATGGTATAGCCGAACTAAACCGCCAAACCGGTCTTAACCTCGGTCTAGCCGAAATATTCCACCAATACTCCATAGGATCAAAAGACGACGGGTGGGTTTATTATTTAAGAATACGCCGCCGCCGAGAAAAAATAATAAAAGACACACCGGATAAAGATTTGAATGACGACGATTTCTTCTGGGTATCTGGCAATTTTGAAGACCACCAAGCCCAGATTCCAGGCCGAAGTATAAACTGGAATAAAGGCATTCCCGGTATAATTACTTCGGCTCTGTTGCATGCTTCTGTTTTACTTCGGTTTCTGATTTCATAACCGATCTAACAGTTATATTCTTTTTGCAGACCCAGCCCATCTTCTATCCTTGTACAGCTACCCCAACCTAAACACACTCCGCGCCGCACTACGTTTTGAAGAAAGAAGTTGGTCCAAACTTCTTAATATTGAGCTGACATACCGTTACAGTGGTCGCCGAAAAGCCAGAGTCACAGACTTTCTTCTAGAAGACGCCCCGGAACCGGACCCCACCTTGCCCCAAATCAACCTAATTCCACTGACAGCCGAACAAGAAATGGCAAAATGGAACAGAGTCAGGGCCCTTCTAACCGAAACTAACAGACCCGAAGTACCGCCACAAAGTCAAACCCAAGAAACCGTGGTGGCTCTTCCCTCTCAATAGCCCTCGACATCTCAGGCGCACAAGTGTACCCGGACTAGCCAAACCGAGCAACGCCTTGTTGACGAGGACGAGCCCATTCTTCCACCGAGCCCTCAACCCAGCTTTCAACCGGAGCAACCTGACCGAGCTGACTCCTCCAAATGGGCTCCAATTCTCACCTTTTAAAACCGAGATATCTAGGAAGCTGAATCGGTTGTTGCTGAGAATGATCACTTGATGGCTTTCAATCTAGCCATGGAACACCACAACAAGCAACTAAACAAGCAACTAAACAAGCAACTAAACACCGAGCTGAAGGCCATCCGGTCATCAACAAAATCAATGATCCTGGTAAGTGGCTCTCTGTTTTCTTTGTCTAACCTTTCCCAACTGTCAGTCCAGCTAAAGAGAGTTACTACTCTTTTGCAGGCCATTCAGAAGAACAATATTGCAGATAGGAAAGTGCTGGAGCTCCGAAAAACAATGAGGCAGGCAATGGCGGAAGCCGAAGCCAAGACTGCCGAACTAGAACGATCTCAACGAAGGACGGCCGAGCTGGAGGCCGAGGTAACTCGTCTAACCGGACTAGTTGCCTCGGCTGACAGTGATAAACAGCGAGCTGTTACCGAAGTGAAAGATAAATACTTGTGGGAGATGGCACAGCTTGAAGGCGCTAAGGACGCCGAAATATCAGTTCTGAAGAAGAAAGCTGAAGACGCCGAGCTGAAGGGTTTCAAGGCTGGCGAGGCTACATACATCCAGCAGTGTGAAGCTGCGAAGGACTTGTTCTTCAAATGCGGCTGGAGGGGTGCTGTGGAGCAGCTCGGTTGTGGGCCTGACACCGAGGTCTACAATGCTCCACAGTATTTCATTCCGGCCTCACTGGCGGAGTATGCTGCCGACCTCCAGAAACAATTTCTTGAAGAGTCTGACGATGAAGAAGAAGATGAGCAAACTGAGACTCCGGTTGTCAACGCGCCTGCCAATGATCAGTTAGCTCGGTTGGAACCAGTGGTCGAAGACTTGACGACCGAAAAAGAGCTTCCAACAGCGACCGGGCTTCCAACCGAGACTGCTCGAACCTCTGAAACCAGACTCGGCATTGATATTGAAGCCGATCTCGACGATCTTTTTAACTAAATCTGTAATTTTTTCTTTCTTGGACTTGTAACCGGGCTGCGGCCCCTCCTGTGTACCTGTTTTTTTTTTTTTTTTTCAATGGAAATCTTCTTTTGTGCTCAACTCTTATTTAGGTTTTTGATTTGTATGCTTGCACTTGTTATGAATTTTACAATGAACTCTTTTGAATGCTTGCTTTCTAACTGCAATTTGAAATATTTTTAGGCAATCTGAGTAGGCTTACTAACCAACCACTCTTTTAGCCGATATACTTATTTCGGCTGAAGAGTACTAAGAGTTGGTTTAATCCAGCCAACCATTCTTCAGCCATACCCTTACTTCGGCTGAAGAGTACAAACAGTTGGTTTAATCCAGCCAACCACTCTTCAGTCATACCCTTACTTCGGCTGAAGAGTAACAAGAGTTGGTTTAATCCAGCCAACCACTCTTTAGCCATACCCTTACTTCGGCTGAAGAGTAACAAGAGTTGGTTTAATCCAGCCAACCACTCTTCAGCCATACCCTTACTTCGGCTGAAGAGTACAAACAGTTGGTTTAATCCAGCCAACCACTCTTCAGCCATACCCTTACTTCGGCTGAAGAGTAACAAGAGTTGGTTTAATCCAGCCAACCACTCTTCAGCCATACCCTTACTTCGGCTGAAGAGTACAAACAGTTGGTTTAATCCAGCCAACCACTCTTCAGCCATACCCTTACTTCGGCTGAAGAGTAACAAGAGTTGGTTTAATCCAGCCAACCACTCTTCAGCCATACCCTTACTTCGGTTGAAAAGTACAAACAGTTAGTTTAATCCAGCCAACCACTCTTTAGCCATACCCTTACTTCGGCTGAAGAGTAACAAGAGTTGGTTTAATCCAGCCAACCGCTTTTCAGCCATACCCTTACTTCGGCTGAAGAGTACAAACAGTTGGTTTAATCCAGCCAACCTCTAAGTTGGTTTTTTCAACCAACTTAGAATAAAGTGTTTGGTTATTCCAGCCAAACGTCCTGCAGCCTGGATCCTTATCTTGGGCTTAGGGGGGGTGTTGGTTTAATCCAGCCAACCGAGAATAAAATGCTTACAATGTTCCTATCCTACTAAAATTATCTTTTACAGAAAAACCACCATACGGAAAAGAATTGACTTGTTTTATTGAGAAAAGAAAAATTACATATGTTTAAAAGAAAAAAGGCTAAAAATAAAATAACTTGAGATTGGCAGTGTTCCATGGCCTGGGAATTGCTTTGCCGTCCTCATCTTCTAAGTGGTATGCCCCTTTGCCTGCTAATCCGACCACTTTGTAAGGTCCTTCCCAATTAGGCCCTAGCTTGCCATCTCCCGGAACCAGGGTGTTTCCCATCACTTTGCACAGCACCCAATCTCCGATCTTGAATTGCCTTGGATGCACCGTTTTGTTATACTTTCTGGACAATTCTTGTTGGTAGGAGGCGATGTGAACGAATGCTCTGTCTCTTCTTTCTTCCGCAAGGTCAAGCTCCAATGCTATGGCTTCGCCATTTAAGTCTGGATCAAAGTTTTCGCTCCGGATTGTGGGGAGGCCAACTTCTAATGGGATGACTGCTTCCATGCCATAAGCTAAGGAGAATGGTGTTTCTCCTGTTGATCGTCGAGGCGTGGTGCGGTAAGCCCATAAAACATGAGGGAGCTCTTCTGCCCACTTGCCTTTGGCTTTCTCTAACCTTTTCTTCAATCCATCCAAGACTACCTTGTTTGATGCCTCCGCCTGACCGTTTGCTTGGGGATATGCCGGTGTAGAATTGTAGAACTCTATCTTGTACTCTTCACAAAAGCCTCTGAAAATTCTGCCGTCGAACTGAGTGCCGTTGAGATTAATGCCTTGGGTATGCCAAATCGAGTGATGATATTCTGCCAGACAAATTTTTTCACGTCTTTCTCCTTGATTGATGCCAGGGCTTCTGCTTCCACCCACTTTGTGAAGTAGTCTGTTGCTGCAAGGAAGAACTTCCTGTTGCCTGGTGCTGTTGGAAGTGGTCCCACTATGTCTAAGCCCCACATTGCGAAGGGCCATGGGCTAGTGAGAAGTAGAAGTTCTCTGGCAGGTTGGTGTATTTGGTGTGCAAACTTTTGACACTTTTCGTACTTTTTGACATATTTTTCTGAATCCGCTTGCATGTATGGCCATCAATATCCTTGCGAAATTGCCCTGTATACTAGTGATCTTCCCCCTTGATGGCTTCCGCATACGCCTTCGTGTATTTCGAACAAGAATGCTTCCACTTTGCTGGGGTGGACACACTTTAGGTAAGGTCCTGAGAATGATTTTTTGTACAATGCCAAGGATGGGGAGAGCCAAAATCGCAGCGACTTTGCTCTTATTCTGTTGGCCTCTTTCTTGTCTTCTGGTAGGGTGCCATCTTTTAGGAACAAGATGATGGGATCCATCCAAGAAGCGCCTAGATCAGCGTAACATACCTCTTCTGCTTCTGGGTCTTCAATGCTTGGTCTAGGCAGGTAGTCGATCAGTAGTGGGTGAGGGATGGAGATATCTGCCATTGAGGCGAAGCCTGCTAGTTCGTCTGCTTTGCTGTTTTCCTCCATGCCAATTTGTTCTATCCTCACCAATTCAAACTTCTTGATCTCTGTTCTGACCAATTCTTGATACTTAGCCATCCTATCATCCTTTGCTTCGTAGTCGCCAGATATTTGGTTTACCACCAGTTGTGAGTCGCTGTAAACCATTAGTTCGGTGGCCTTCATGTAGAATGCTGATTTGAGACCTGCCAGAAGCGCTTCATACTCCGCTTCGTTGTTTGATGCTGGGAAGCCCAGATTGACTGCCTGCTCCACTACTAAGCCATCTGGAGAGATGAGGACTATGCCAAGTCCTGCTCCGTGCCGGTTGGATGCTCCATCCACGAAGAGCTTCCACATCTCCCCGATGAACAACTTCCAGCAAGTGGAGGGATCAGATGATGCCTTGGGCTCTTTCACGTTGCTGGTGTCTCCTTCTTCATGGTTCATGCCTACTGTATGCCCTTCGCCATCTGGTTGTACCAAGTCTTGACTTGGTGTAGCATGGTTCGCTTCTTCCTTCCTTGCAGTACTCTGGCTTGCCTTGTGACTTGACTGAGTATCCAGTGCTACCAGGGGTTGCGTTATTCCGACGTCAACTTCCATCCCTAGTTCGGTTGTTTCAGTCAGGTCGACTAGGCAGATATGATGACTTCCTGGGGTGAATTCTGCGACAAAGTCTGCCAAAGCTTGTGCCTTTATTGCAGTTCTGGGTTGGAATTTGATGTCGAATTATCCCAACTCTACTGCCCACTTCAGAATTCGCCCGGAAAAGTTCGCCCTTTCAAAGAGAGCTTTCAATGGAAAGGCTGTGAGGACAACTATGGTGTGGGCGTGAAAGTAATGTGACAACTTTCTTGAGGCCATCATCAAGGCTAGGGCCAATTTTTCTAGTGGCAAGTACCTTGTTTCGGCGCCCAGTAATGTCTTGCTGACATAATAAATGGGCAGATGTTGGATTCCTTCTGCACGGACCAATACTGCGCTAATTGCGTGCTGTGAGACTGCCAGGTACAAGAAGAGTTCTTCTCCAGGAATTGGGGTTACAAGTAGTGGTGGAGAAGACATGTATTCCTTCAAGCTTTCCAGAGCTCGGTCGCATTCATCGTCCCATTCAAACTTGGCCTTTAGAGCATGGAGGAATGGTCGTAGTCTGTCTGATGACCGGCTTATGAACCGATTGAGCGCAGCTGCCATGCCGGTGAGGTGCTGTACTTCCTTTACTGAGTTTGGTCTCTCTAGATCCTGGATTGCCTTGATCTGAGATGGGTCTACCTCAATACCCCGGTTGGTCACCAGGAAGCCCAGGAATTTGCCGGATCCTACTCCGAATGCACACTTCGACGCGTTAAGGCGTAGCTTGTGCTTCTTCAGGATCTCAAACATCTCACCTAGGTCTTTGAGATGGTCATTCTCATCTTTGCTCTTGACCACCATATCATCGATGTAAGCCTCCATTGTTCTGCCTAACAACGGTTCAAACATCTTGGTGACCATCCTCTGGAATGTTGCCCCTGCGTTTTTTAGGCCAAAGGGCATGACCTTGTAGCAGTATAGACCTCTCGGAGTTGTGAAGGATGTTACTTCTTGATCTGGTTCGTGCATGGCAATTTGATGGTAGCCTCTGTATGCATCCAGAAAGCTGAGTCGGTTGTGCCCCGCCGTTAGGTCTACCAGTTGATCTATCCGTGGCAGAGGAAAGCTGTCTTTTGGACATGCCTTGTTGGTTGTTTTGTAGTCGACGCAGACACGCCACTTGCCATTCTTCTTTGGTACCACCACTGTATTGGAAATCCATCTTGGGTAGTGCACCTCTCTAATTGCTCCTGCCTCCAGCAGGTTTCCTACTTCTTCTGCCACTATCTCGGCGTGGTGGAGTGACGATCTGCGAGTTCGTTGAATGATTGGTCTGGCGGATGGGTGGACATTGAGTTGGTGACAGATGAAGTTTGGATCAATGCCTGGCATGTCGTACGGAGTCCAAGCGAACACTTCGATGTTAGAGGTCAAAAATTCCAAGACCTCTAATCTCTCAGTGTTGGACAACGACGAACCGAGCAAAAAGAACTTATCCGGGTTCTTTTCATCTATTCTTACCTCTACCAAGTCTTCCACCGCTTTCTGACTAGCCGCTTTGCCAACATCTGCGAACAATTCATTACTCTCAGGTTCTTCCACCGAATGAACGTATCCTTTGGCAGCGTGGCTGCCATTCACCGTGACAAAGCATTGCTTCGACATGACCTGATCTCCATAGACTTCCTCAATTACCCCGGTGTCGTTGGGGAACCGCATTACCTGGTGGTAAGATGATGCCACCGATCGCATGGCATGCAGCCATATTCTGCCCAAGATGATGTTGTAAGTGGAGGGGACTTTCAACACCCAGAACTCCACTTGTTTCGTTACACTTCCTGCTCTGACTGGAAGAATTATTTTGCCAACGAGCCATTCTGGCATAGAGTTGAATCCAATTAGGGGAGACACGGCGGGTGCCAAGTCTTTGTCTTGTAGCTTCAATTGTTTAAATGTTTCGTAGTACATGATTTCACATGAACTACCCTGGTCAATCAGAATCCGCTTGACGTCAAAATCCTTGACTCGGAGAGTGACGACTAGGGCATCATTGTGAGGGCAATATATCCTTGCCAAATCTTTATCCGAAAAAGACATGATGTTCGTGGCCTCCGTCTTCCCCTTCTTGATGGCAGGTTGGGCACTTAGTACCTCTCTTAAATGCTCAGCCTTTTTGATTGACCCTCTGAGCTCGCATACACGCTCAGGTTTAAAGACCCCATGTATCACATTGATCACGCCTTGAGGTGGGGCGTCGATTGGTATTCCGTTGGGGTTATTATGGTCCTGGGGGGCTGGTTGCGCCCCTCCTTCAATGTATTTATCCAGGTGACCTACTGCCACCAACTCCTCCAAGTGTTGTCGCAATGGCGTGCAATTCTCAGTACGGTGCCCCTTTTCTTTGTGGAAGGTGCACTACGACCTCTCGTCGTAGTCCTTCTGGGCCTCTCCTAGCTTGGCAGGCCATCTGACGAAAGGTTCGTCTCTTATTTCACTTAGAATTCGGTAGATCGGTTTTTTGAAGACCGTGGTTATGGCAGTGCGGACTCTCAACCATCTTTTATCCTGGTCCTCACCGTTGTCTCGTCTGCCTCGTCCGTTTTTGTTCAGACGATCTACCGCGTTGACCTTTGCTGAGGCCTTCTTTTCTGGTACTGTGGTCGTGCCAGATTTTGCTTTGGCACGTGCGCCATCCTCCTCCACCCTGATGTGCTGATGCACTCTCTCCATCAAGGCTTCCATGGTGAGGGGCGGTGTCATGGTGATTGAGTCCCTTAGTCTATTGCCGACTGGAAGGCCTCTTTTGTACTGTGCAATGGCGAGATTGGTGGGGCAGTCCCCAATCTGGTTGAAGGTCTCCCAGTAGCAACTATTGTAGGATCTTAAGGTCTCCTTGTCGCCCATGTCGATGGAGAGTAGTTGGTCGATCTCCACCGGGGTTTTAGTGTTTGTTCTGAACCTGGTTACAAACGCTTCCGCCAATTGCGCCCAGGAGGCTATGCTGCCTTCAGGAAGTTTTTCGAACCAAGTCAAGCCTAGGTCACCAAGGCTAGATGGAAAGAGGATGCACATCAAAGCTTCGTTTCGCCGGTATACAGCCATGACCTGGCGAAAGTGGCTTAGGTGCGAATAGGGGTCCGTTTTTCTTTCATATGTGGTGAATTTGGGCTGAAGGAAGCCTGAAGGTAAGGGCGCGTTCTCAATTGCCGAAACAAACGGCGAAGTCTGCAGCCTCGCTAATGCTTTGTCCGTCGGTTCGTAGGCAAGGCGCGGTATTGGCATTCCAACCTCGACGCTTCCATGCGATCGAGGGGCCAACCGCTGTAAGGCAGAAACTCTGTGTGGATCGCATGCCCTGGCGTCCTCTTTCCATCGTGCCTTCTCTTCGAGCACGGTGCGTAAGTCGGATGATCTGGGCAACTCCGTCTGTCTGGATCTTGTTTGGTGCGTATGCGAAGGCCAATAGGTGCTTCCTTCAGTGTATGACCTCTCAGATCTCGTCCTCTCAGTCCTGGAGTGACGAGTTCTGGAGGTTTTGGATTGAGTGTCGCCTGTCCTAAGGCTTTTACTCTCTGCTTGGGATGGCATGGTATGTCTACTACGATCTTCCGAGCGGCGAGGGGGCGTCCTGCCTTTGCGCCCCTCTCCTGTCGCCACTTCTTTTCCCTTTATCTGACGCTTCATGGACTCCATGTCCGCTGCCATCCGTCGTATTAGTTCGTCATGCTCCTTCACACGGTCCTCCAGAGTTTGAGGATCAATTCTTCGCCGTTGTCTCTCTGAACTCTGTGAACGAGAGTGACGAGTGCTGTTAGTCCGCCTTCTTCCCCTTCTATCCCTCCTGGGATTCTGTTGTTGTGGCTCCAACTTCGCCATAGGAGGGATGAGAGGTAGACCTTCGCGCCTCGCACCCCCTTTTGGTGTTTGTCCGTCGATGGCGGACTGTGGTAAATCTTCGTTGTGCGCCATTGATTCTTAAGAGGAAAAGCTTGATCAAGAGGTTTTGTTCTTGTCTGGATTCCCACAGACGGCGCCAATTGTACGGGAAAGAAATAAACCTTATCGTATAATCCTGTTGATCAAGTCTGCGCTCCTCCGTACGACGTCGTTCTACTACCTGAAAATACAAGCGTGAGCTAGCCGGCGGGTGTGTGCCGGGAAGCCCTCCGATGCCTAAGTCAGCAAACTAGACAAATAGACAAAAGCTCTGTATATTCGGGAATCAAAATTGCGTTACCTCTCCATAGGTGATGTTTGTGAGCTTTTATAGGTTCCGTGTAGTACAATCCTAGTAGGACTCTTACTTCTCCATACAGAGTCCTCCTAGGATTCATCCTCCTGAAGGATAATGCTTATCCTCCAACACCCCCCTCACTATTTAAACCAGGTGAGATGGTTCTAATACGGCCGGACTACCATACGACTGAAGTAACCATGGCCATACTGGACTAGCTGGAGTGACCGATATTAGTTCGGCTATTACTTTCTTCTCTCTTACCTCGGCTTTCACATGCTAAAACCGAGCTATCCATAAGAGAGTTGAGCCGAACTAACCCTAGGACCAAGTTCTTAAGAGGGCTCAACATACCTCGGTTCCATACACTACGACCGAATTAACTCTGGCGGCCGACTCATCCGTAGTACTCTTCGGAACCGGACTGAAAGTAAGGCATTTATGTGACAGGACCAACCAATACGGCTTTCGGACCGGACTAACTTCAAAGGCCCTTCCAAGACCGGAGTAACTTCGTGGCCAACCTAATCAACACTTCGCATAGCGGCCCAAAACGGCCCATTACCTAGCTCGGCCCAATTTTTTTAATATTTTTTTATAATTTAATTCTTTATATATATTGATGGACCATGGGATCTTATTCCTAGAGTCATTTCTTTTACTCTAACGCATTTTTAGTATCTTATATATATATTTTTTTTATATCAAAATTTTTACCAAAGATAATAAAAGATCAAAGATACATGAATTTTAGAGAGAAAGATTATCCATTGTATTAAAAAATTCGAATAAATATTTTTGTATTGTCACATCCATTTTTTGGGTAGTATTATATTCAATAATTATTTTATTATTATTTTTTAATTATATTCAATGATTATTTTTTCATTATTTTGTGAGTTGCAGAGAACTTTTTTTTTTGGAGAGAACAAAAAAAGAAAAAGAAAAAAAAAAGAAAATTAAAAGCAATTTCCCCATTTGTCACTTGTCCATACTCTGGTTGAATGATCATAATCTGGTCCATAATTGATTGTTAAGCAATTTCCCCTATTGTTTAATGTTGACCTCAATGCCAAGCAAAAGCATTTTTTAGGAGAAATTATGCAACAAAATTCATAATTTATTCTAGACTCTCTTTGCACTTGCAATGCTCTATGCAAATAAACCGACACAATTAAGTAGTATATTGCCTTTAAATTTTAACTTTTGTTAAAAGTTACAGGATTACTCATAAATATATTTATTAATTTTCACCAAATCTCTGAGCAACCGGAAGCGTTTTAATTTTTATTAGAATGTTATAAGATTACTCATGAATATACTTATTAATTTCCGCCAAATCTCCATGCAACCCAAAGCATCTTTATAGTTTGATTTGATTAATAGATATCATTTAGGAATTTTCTTGGCCAAAGAGGTCTAAGATATTTAAATTTACAATTCGTTCACATTGCATTTGTAGTTTCTATTTGTATTTTAATATTATTGCTGTTGTTTACTCTTTCAAATTGAACATTTAGAATTGCTTATATTAATTATTAAGATAATTAAGTATATTAAATCCCACAACCAAACTGTTAGGTCAGTCATTATATATATTCATTAAAAATTAATTATATTTAGAAGATTTGCTAGTGCAAAAAGTTTAATAATAAATATTAAATGACTCATTCAACATTTCGAAGTAAGTTAGCAAGAATAAAGAAGGAAAATGCTATAGGTTTCAAATTTTTTATAAAATGAATGTCTAAATGTTTCACATGGGTATGAGTGTGGGTGTGGACCCCACACCCATATTCTTAGAAGTTGTTTGGAGTGTCCTAAATAAGTGCACTTTTTATTTTTTTGGACTAAAAAGTTAAGGAAAAAAATATGGATGTTTGGGTTAACTTTTTGACTTTTTATGAAAAAATGTGTATTAAAAAATTGTATAAATAAGTGTGTAGGAGAAAATAGGGTAGGAGGCCGTACGGATTGGCAGAGGAGCTAGTTGGGTGAGTAGATGAGGAAATATTGTCTTCTTCTCGGGTTTTGATTGGATGGTGTTGTTTGGCCTGTGAGGGCCCACCACGGATCCCTTTTTTCTAATTGGAACCGTTCAATGTGTAGAACTCATCGAGTACTATATGTTTATAAAAACTCACGTTGATTGGATATTGATAGCTATCTGATCGTGTTAGTTTTTTTTGTTAATTGTTAACTATAACATCATCCATTTTTATACAAAACTGATTTGATCATGTAGTTAGTGATATCCGATAGACGTGATTTTTTACAAACTTATAGTACTAGACGAGTTCTACATATTCAACGGTTCAAATTATCAAAACAGGACCCATGGTGGACCCCCACGAGCCCAAATTTTACTATTAAGATTTAGTGAATATTCTACTATAAATTTTTTTTTTCTCTGTCACTTACTGAACTCATCAAGTCAGTACCATCATTTGGGCCAACTTTTTGATTTGTATTAATATTTGTGTATTAAATTTTTAATATTTTTTTTGTGAATAGTGATAACTTTTTAACTTTTTGTGTAACTTTTTAGTTTTTTGGCTTTTTCTAAGGTTGCCAAACCAGCCCTTAGGCCAAGTTTGGCAACCTCCGAAAACGCCAAAAAGCCAAAAAGTTACACTAAAAGTTAAAAAGTTATCACTATTTACTAAAAAAAATATTAAAATATTAATACAAATCAAAAGTTGGCCGAAATGATGACTGACGTGATAAGAGGTACCAATGACAGAGAAATTTTTTTTTTTTTATAGTCGAATATTCACTAAATCTTAATAGTAAAGTTGGGCCTGTAGGGGTCCACTATGGATCCCCGTTTTAATAATCTGAACCGTTGAATATGTAGAACTCGTCTAGTACTATATGCCTGTAAAAAATCACGTCTATCGGATATCTCGAACTACATGATCAAATCAGTTTTGTTACAGTTAATAGTTAGCAAAAAAATAACACGATCAGATAGTTATCGATATCCAATTAACGTGATTTTTTATAAACATATAGTATTCGACGAATTCTACACATTGAACGGTTCCAATTAGAAAAACGGAACCCGTGGTGGGCCCCCATGAACCAAACAACACCATCCAATCAATCACCGAGAAGGAGACAATATTTCCTCATCACTCACCCAGCCGGCTCCTGTCTCCATCCAGCCGGCTCCTCTCTCTATCCGTACGGCCTCCTACCCTATCTTCTCCTACACACTTATTTATACAATTTTTTAATACACATTTTTTTTTATAAAAAGTCAAAAAATTAACCCAAATATCCATATTTTTTTCCTCAACTTTTTAGTTCAAAAAGACAAAAAGTACACTTATTTAGGACATCCCAAACAACTCCTAGTAGAAAATTTTATATTTCTAACCTTACCCAATAAAGAAACACCAAAAAATTACGTCACCAAGACTTAATGTGACTTGTTCAATCTGTACCTATACGTGTGATTCATATTTTAATATTATTTTTTTATTAATTATTTCAAATTAGGTTTCATTTGGGATGCAAGTTGACTTTTTGACTATTCTAACCTGGAACTAAAAAGTCTTGTTTGGGAAAGATTTTTTGACTTTTTTTTTTTTGTGAAAAAAAAAATGAAATAATTATGATTTAGATATGACATTTTTAATTTGGAACTAAAAAAATTATTTTGTATCATTTTATCCCCAACCCATAATGTGAAACCAATGCTAAATATTTAGAATAGTTTATTAAATAGTATATTAAAGATCCCACAGCTAAACAGTTGGGTCATATTAACTCATTTCATTTTATATTCATTAAAAAAACTTATATTCAAGGCTATATGCTCGGGGGAGAAATTAATAATTAATATAAAATGACTAATTCATTTTTAGAGATAAACTTAAATGAACAAAATCGTTGAAAAGTCTAATCTAAGGAGGATATAAGGTATTAAAGCCAGTAAATATTTTTTGCCGGAAAAAGATCCACCATTTATAAAGTAGTTTGGTAAAAAGTCATGTTTGTTATTTTAAAGGACATTTTATTTCTAATTTTACCCATATCTATCTGTTGAATTTTTTTTGACTATTTGTTCAAATATTGTTTTATCTGTTTAATTTTTTGACTATTTATTTAGTTTTTTCCCCTAAATTCTATCTGTTCAAATTTTCTTAATTATTTTTCTATCTGTTGAAATACAAGCCAAACCACATCCTATCTGTTGAAATACAAAGCCAAATCGATATCTATCGGTTGTAATAGCAAGCCAAACCAAACCTTGTCTGTTCAAAAAAAAAAAAAAAAAAAATTTCTATTTGTTCAAATCTCTATCTCTATCTCCTCAAGCCCAAGAACCCAAATAAATAAATAAATAAATAAAATTTAATCAGCTTGTTTGGTTTCATTTTTCTGAAAACAGTTTTTAGAAAATTCTACTTTCTTGTTTTCCATAATTTTTTTTGTTTTTACTGAATTTTTTTAATATTTTAAGCAATTTTTTTTTTAAATTTTTAGACACACTTAACATAAATACACATAAAAGTATAATTTTTGTGAAAAAATCTTTTAAAAATTCAATAAATACCAAAAATACAAAAAAAAATATGAAAATTTAGTATGTTTTTTGTATTTTTATGTATTTGTTAATTTTTAAAAATATTTTTTCACAATTTTTTTACTTTTTAGATAAGTAAGGTACATCTAAAAAAGTAAAAAAAAAAAAATGCTTAAAATTTTAAAAATATTCACTAAAAACAAAAAAAAAAAAGAAAAAAAACAAAAAACTCAATTTTCAAAAAATTTAATTCAGAAAACTCAAACCAAACACACTGAATATGTTTGCAAATATCTATTTCATCATTATCATCATCAACAACAAAAATAGATAGAAAAAAATAAAAATAAAAATCTAAAAATATGGAGTTTCATCATTACTTCTACAAATCTGCAGAAAAGGCATGAAGATGAGAGCCAGGCCTATTCCGGTGGCCGTGAAGAAGACCAAGATTGGGAGGACGGTGACAACGATGGTGGCAACTGCGACAATGAAAATAAACTAGAGAATCAATATGGAGTAAATCTTGCGAATGAAGGCTCACCGGAGCTCCGACGACTCTAGCATCATCGAGTAGAGAAAACTCGAGTAGTGTTGAACTAGATCTAAGGCCGCAGAGTCCAATGACGCAAAAAATGGTAGCAAGTCCACATTTGAGTCATCATCATCAGTACACAGAGAGAGAGAGAGAGAGAGAGAGAGAGAGAGAGGGGGGACAGAGATCAAAAGTACCAAGCCATAACAGTGCCTCAATCGTGGTGCACCAAGAACATCTGGTCTAGTCCCAAGGCATCGAGGAGGTTTAGGAGATTGCCAACAATGTAGAAAGTGGTGTAGTGGTGTAGTTGACAGCGGAAGGTAGAGTGTTAGAGTCACCATAGCTGCGGAGGTGGGAGACGATGGCTCAGTAACCGTGGGAGAAGAGGAAATTCATCTAGTGGTACGACGTGTACCAAAGCTCAGGGAATTCATAGAGAAATAGATCACGACAATCTCCCTACCGATGTCATGGTGCTTCGATTGGCGACGAGAGATGAAAGAGACGTGTGAGAATATATTGTATATATGGCATGATTGTGTATATATGGCATGTTTGTGTATATATGACATGCTTGTGTATATTAGGAATTAGGAATTAGGCATAATATTAGGAATTAGGCATAATTTTTGTTTCCTTTTTCAGTCATAGAATTAGGGCTATATAATCTGACGAACTTTTTGTAAACATATGAATTGAATACACAATATTCTTCAGAAACTTACATGGTATCAGAGCCAAGTTCGAAACCCTAGTCCTCATCTGAGTTCGAATCAACCATTTTGGTTCAATCTCTAGTTCATGGCCATCGATCGTACCTTCCTCTGACATCACAGCTGTGGTTGATTCAGTCTCTGGTTCGTGGCCATTAATCGACACTCTTTCTAAAATCACAGCTATGGTCGCGACCTTTCTCACTCTCTGACGTCGCAATCATGCTCCGATTGTCTCTCTCTGGTTCTGGAGTCGTGACACCATGAGCTTCGAAGCTTCCTCTAGTCTTCTTCGACTTTTGCTCTCTCTACTAGTGGTTCTCCGGTTGGTTTTCCTCTGATCTTCTCTAACTCCTCTCTCTCTGCTTGTGGTTTGTCTGGTTTGGGTTAACATTTGGTTTGGGTGAGTAAACTTAAAAAACTTATTTAGGTTTATTACTGTTTGACCCCAGCACCTTCTACCTTCTGAATATTATAAGTTTAACCCATTAATTCTATAACCCTTGTTTCATTATAATGTCGGACACTAAAACCCAAGCTATCAAGTGCAAACTGACTGGTAACAATTATGCCTATTAGGCCAGTGTTATGAAGAACTTTCTTCTTGGCCAGAAAAAATGGGGTTATGTTTTTGGTTCTGTTCCTCGGCCATTGGACTCAAAGGTGGAAGGATATTTGACTTTCTGTGATACTTGGAATTGTGATAATGCCCAAGTTCTGACCTAGTTTCATAATTATGTAGATGACCGTATTGGAATGATGTTTTCTAAATACAGTACTGCCAAGGAGGTATGAGATTATTTATTGGGTGTTTATCAGCAGTCCAACTTTGTCAAGCTGTATAAGTTAGAAATAGCTATTTAGAGTGCTCGTCAATGGGATCAGACTATTTAGGATTTCTATATTGAGATGACAGGTCTCTAAGATCAATTAACTCTTATGGAACCACCTAGCCTTAAGGTACTAGACACTTATGTTGAGTTTCGGGAGTAGGGTCGTTTAGTACAGTTCTTAATGGCTCTTTCCCCTCAATATGAGGCTATCCGTGGTGGCATCCTTCATCGGTCTCCTTTTCCCTCTGTGGATGCTATTGTCTGTGAGCTTCTCTCCGAGGAAACTCGTCTTAAGAAAGCCAGTCAGACTTTGTCTTCATTTGTCTTTTTGGCTCCTATTCAGCCTCCTCTGTTGTCGAACCTCTCACCTCATCAGCTTCAGGCCACTACAAAGCCCAAGAAAGGGCCACTAAACTTTGATGAGTGTGCTTTTTGCCATAAGAAGGGCCACTGGAAGTACAACTATCCCAAGAAGGGTTGTTAGTCTGCTCAGTCTTCTCAGCCGTCTCAACCACAGTTTCGAGGTCCTGCTCCAAGTACTTTTCGCCCTCTTGCTGTTTATACTGCAACTGCTTCGGTTTCTAATCCTGATTTGGCTTCCTTGAGTGCCCAGATTGCTCAGCTTCAGCATCTCTGGTCCACCTCTCAGTCATCTTCATCTGTCTCTGCTCTTACCTCTCTTCATTCAGGTTTGCTTGTGTCCCCTTCAGGTATTCCTTTCTTTGTCTAGTTTTTTTTATTCTGGTGTCTCTCATCTGTAGACGCCCTAATTTTGACTGCTCGTAAGACTTAGGCGTTTTATTCCAAGCACTTGATGATGACGATTACATTGAGTCAGTGGTTTAAATTCTCAATAAAAGAATCCGAGTTCGAGCTCTAAACATTTCCAACCTGCCATACCCACTGTATTTCTACCTAGAATTTCAGTATTACACCTTGTACCAACTTGTATTGAATCTGAAAGTAAGAAATATTGGAAATACATTGAAGTCCGACCGGACCTCAGTGATATCCAGCAGGAGACACCAAGGTTCGACCGGACCTCTTGACTTTTCAGACAAATTGTATATCAATCTGCCAGCTGCCCAAATGTGTTGATATTTTGAGCAGCAACAATTCGAGGCCTATAAATACAGGACTGAAACTACTGTATGAGGGGTTAGATATTACTATTATCAATGAGAGATATTAGTTACAAAGATCAAATATAGAAATATCTAAGAAAAATATCAACAAGAGGTGAGAACTATACAATAGTTGAGTTCATTTTTGTTCTTCCATAACCTTGAAGCTCTCATATCACCCATATATACCATACAAGAGCTTGAACTTGAACTTGATTTGAGAATTGAAAGTCATACTCAAACTTGAGGGTGCTTTGGATTCAAGTTTGATTTACAACAAGAAGACCTTCTCTATAAGAGGTAAAGCTTTCTTGCTTTTATTTCAATCTTTATTCATCTTTTTCTTGTGTTTTCATATTATTTTTGGATTGTTTTGAGGGCTAAAACTTGTGACTGAAAGCTATCCAAAGGTGGAAGGGTTAATCCCCCTTGCTTGAACCTTACTCCTAGCTTAAATCCTTGTGTTTCCCACTTGTTTTCGCCAACTTTTGCCACTGTTTTGGGGCTGATTCAGGACTATTTTGGGGCTGTTTTTCAACATCTAAACTATGTGATTTGAAATTATAAAAGTTGGGGGGGGGGAGGGGAGAGGGTTAGCCACCCTTCTTTACACTTGTTTATTAGCTTTAACCTCTTTATGATTGTGCACATTCTATAACTTAATTTCAGCACTTATTTTATGCTATTTAGGGGCTGTTTAATTTATTTCAATAATTTTGTTTTACATATTATGGCTATTTTATAATAACCAATTAATCAACTTTGCATAATCATCTCTGCAATCACCTTCCATTATTTGATTATTTTGATTAAAAAGTTGTGAAAAATTAAGGTTGTTCAAGTATAAGAAAGAAAGAAAATTTCTCATGCTTAATGGTTTAATCTCTTCGGAGGTTCATTACCAAAGGCATAAAACTTTTTCATGCTTAATGGTTTAATCTCTTTGGAGGTTCATTACCAAAGGCATACATCTTTCTTACACTAAAGCCAATCTTTTATTTTTTATTTCTTTTTATCATCAGTGTGTTTACTTTTAAGGGATTAATTGACCCTTAGAAATCACCCAGGAAAGTGTCATTATCACTTATTATCAAGTTTGGATTTCAAGTCATTATCGCTCACTTTGGGTTTTTCTAAATCATTATCACTCTTTGGAGTTTGACTAGTCCTTGTTGCGCATCTTGGGTTTGACTTGAAATCCCTAACTCGTAAATAAGTTTGGCTCTTCCTTTGAAATTTCCCTCGAAGAAAAATAAGGTTTATTTCCTCGGGTTAAGTCAACACTTGTTTCCCTTTAATGTGTTTCAGACTTAGTGGATATAAATATCACCGTGGACTTAATGGATTAAAAAAAAGGAAAGGTAATATAAAAGAGACTAATAAACTTGAGTTTAAAATGAATCAACCGACATAAAGAACCAATATGATTGATTGAATTCGGTCGGACGTTATACCGAGTTTATTGTATCAAGACTTGTCTTACATCAATTCATGATTTTTTTATGAATCTTGAAGCGTCTTTACGGCCAGACGTTATGCCGAAGTCTATTGTGTCAAGACTTGTCTTACATCAATTCATGATATTTTGATGAATCTTGAAGCGTCCCTACTTCCCTTCTTGAATTCGTTTCATGATAGGAGGGAAGGGTGGTTGTTATGCATTGCATTTATTGATCTTTGTCCTATTGTGTCCAAAATCATCTTGCAAATCAACTTGCAACCATAAATGGTTTGGGAATCGAGTTTGTTCCTCTCTTGAGTATTTTCTATGATAGAGAAGGATAGAAGAGACAAACATGGCTAGGAATATCCTGTCTGCACTGTTTCACCTCAGGTACAAAAAACAGATTTCCACAAGAAAACAAGGTATTGGATTTATTTGGGGCTCAACTGAGTCGCGTTTTGGGTCGGCAAGGCTCCAATAAATTGCAAAATAATACACTTTTGGTCGAAAGCAGTAACTAAGGGTGAAACAGAACAAATTCCAGCAAGGCAGACATAATAATTCCTGAGAAGCATCGAGCAATCATTGCATATTATTATTGTAATCAATTAGACAGCCCTTTTCATTTATTATTCATTCGGATTTGTAATAATTATTTATTCAGACATTTGTGTTGGGTATACCTCCTTATTGGAGTGTGGGACTCAATTGGTTTATTAAAAGAATTTTAATTTGGTTTGGTTTAGGTATAGTATATTTTTATATATTATATCTAATTTGTGGAGACCCAATCCAATTTGGTTACAGCTAGGGTTTTGATAAAAAAAAACCCTAGATTCATAATACATATTTTTTGGTATTGTTTTTCTCCTAAGAAAAAAGAGGTATGAGGCGATAGCAGTGGCTACATATTGATATTTTTCAGTGGGTTTTGTGGTTAAAAAAGCAAAAGCTTGCTGGCTGATTAATCGCTGGTTGCATATTCAAGTGCACTAGTTTTGTGGGTAATCAAGTTGGTGCTTATTCGGCTGCTTTGGTGGAGTTGATTTGGGTTATTATTTTGGGTCTTCTTTAACTCTGGTTCTGAAGATTTTGATTCATCTATTTGGTGAGGTTTTTCCTCTTATTTATTTGTGATTATTTGGAATTCGCCTAAAGGTGGTTTTGTGAGACCATTCGTGTCTCGTTTGTAATCGTTTGGAAACTGTTTGGTTGATAGTGGAATCGGATTGCGATCCCGTGGACATACCTCACATTGAGGGAACCACGTAAAATTCTTGTGTTGCTTTTGATTTAATTTTTCCGCATTAGTTTTTATTCCCATTGATTGATTTACTTGTGGGGAATCACATATTTTCCCTAACAACTGGTATCAGAGCTTACGGTTTATTTGGGTATATTTATTTGTGTAAATCAATGGAGGGGAATGTAGATTATATGTCTAGCTTCAACGAAAGCAATTGGGTAACTTGGAAAACTAAAATGGAAGACCTATTATTTTGTAAAGATTTGTATGGACCCATTGAGGGTGATAGTGGCAAACCCGAGTGTATGAAAGATGATGAATGGAATAGGCTTAATTGAAAAACCGTTGGTGTTATCCGTCAATGGATTGATGACAGTGTGTTTCATCATGTTGTTACTGAAACTTCAGCACATGATTTATGGAAAAAATTAGAAGGCCTTTATGATAGGAAATCAGCCACAAATAAAACTTTTCTGTTTCGTAAGTTGGTTAATTTAAAATATAAAGATGGCAGCCCCATTCTAGAACATTTGAATGAAATAAAGAGTATTGTTAACCAATTTGCTTCTATGAAAATTATTTTTGATGATGAGTTGCAGGCTTTGATGCTACTTAGTTCTTTGCCCGAAAGTTAGGAAACTTTGGTTGTGACAGTTAGTAATTCGGCACTTGATAGAGTTGTCACAATGGGCCAAGTCACTAGTAGCTTGTTGAATGAAGAAACTAGAAGAAAATCGGCGAGTTCCTCTCATTCGATAGCATTTGTTGTGAGAGGCCGAAGCAAAACAAGGGGGATGACTAAGACTCCTCATGATCGTGATCAAAGCCGTGACAAATCAAAAGATGGTTCTTTTTCAAAGAAAGACATTGAGTGCTATTATTGCAATGAGAAAGGGCACATGAAGCGAGAATGTCGAAAGCTCAAGAACAAGGAGAAAAGGCGTGACAAAAGTGTGGATAAGAAGCAAGAAGATACAACAGCAGTTACTACCGATGATCTCATGGTCGTTTGTGAAGATGATTATATCAATTTTGTGGACCAAGAGAACAATTGGGTAATTGATTCTAGTGCTTCTTTTCATGTGACTTCTCGAGTTGATTTCTTCACTACCTACACTAAAGGAGATTATGGTTCTGTTCGAATGGGTAATGAAGGTTTGTCCAAGATTATTTGCATGGGTGATGTTTGCTTGGAAACAAATTTGGGCTGCAAGTTGTTGCTTAAAGATGTGAGACATGTTCCCGACATTCGCCTCAATTTGATCTCTACTGGGAAGCTAGATGATGAAGGCTTCAACAACAAATTTGGTGATAGAATATGGAAGCTCACAAAGGGTTCTTTGGTGGTGGCTAAGTGCAAGAAGACTCATACACTTTATTCGATGCAAGGAAAAATTTGTAAAGGTGTTGTCAATGCACTTGAAGATGATACTTCTACCGAATTATGGCACAAGCAGCTTGGCCATATGAGTGAAAAGGGGCTACAAGTTTTGTTCAAGAAAGAGCTTCTACCCGGTTTGAAAGGTACACATCTTAAAACTTGTGTTCATTGTTTGACGGGTAAACAACATAGAGTTTCTTTTCATAAAAATGTTGTTTCTAGAAAAGAAAATGTGTTGGAGTTGATTCATTCGGATGTTTGTGGTCCTTTGAAAGTTAGAACACATAGTGGTGCACTTTATTTTGTTACTTTCATTGATGATTATTCAAGGAAAGTTTGGGTTTTTCTACTAAAAACTAAAGATCAAGTTCTAGAAGTATTTAAGCATTTTCAGGCCATGGTTGAAAGAGAAATAGGGCAGAAATTGAAGTGTATCCGATCAGACAATGGTGGTGAATACATTGGGCCATTTGATGAGTATTGTCGCAGCCAAGGTATTCGGCATCAAAAGATAGTTAAGAAGACTCCTCAACAAAATGGAGTTGCCGAGAGGATGAACTGCACCATTGTGGAAAGAACAAGGTGTTTGCTTTCACAAGCTAAATTGCTAAGATCCTTTGGGGTGAGGCAATGAAGACAACGGTTGACGTAATCAATTTGTCTCCTTCCTATCTTTTGAATGGTGATGTTCCAGAAAGAGTTTGGACCGGTAAAGATGTATCTTATGAGCACTTGAGAGTGTTTGGTTGCCGAGCTTTTATTCACATTCCAAAAGATGAGAGGTCCAAGCTTGATAACAAGTCAAGACAATGTATTTTTCTTGGCTATGGGCGTGATAAATTCGCGTATAGATTGTGGGATCCGGTCGACAAGAAAATCATTTGAAGCCGTGATGTTGTGTTTCTTGAAGATCAAACAATTGAAGACTTTGGCAAAGGTGATCAACCGGAACCAAAAACTAGTGATCTCATTAACATGGATCCATCTCCTTCATCTTCGGTGGATGATGAAAATGGGGGAGATGTGCAGCCACCTATTGAAGATGTAGAGATGATGCTAATCCTAATGAAGTTGAGTCAGAAATTGAGGAAGAGCATCCAACTCAAGAACCGCCACCATAACTTGAGTTGAGGAAATCTACAAGGGACCGACAACCTTCAAGAAAGTATCCTCCCAATAAATTTGTGTTGATTTCCGATCAAGGGGAGCCTAAAAGCTACCAAGAAGCAATTGAGCATGCAAAGAAAGGTGATTGGAAAAAGGTCATGGAAGAGGAGATGAATTCCTTGCTTGAAAACCAGACTTATGATTTAGTGAAGTTATCTAAAGGGAGGAAAATTCTGAAAAATAAATGGGTTTTCAAATTGAAGATTGATAGCAAGAATCTGAGGTACAAAACACGTCTTGTTGTGAAAGGCTTTGGGCAAAAGAAAGGCTTTGGGCAAAAGAAAGGCATTGACTTTGATGAAATTTTCTCGCCGGTTGTGAAGATGTTTTCTATTCGGGCTGTACTTGGCATGGCTACAAGTATGAACCTTGAAGTTGAGCAACTTGATGTGAAGACCGCATTTCTTCACGGTGATCTTGAAGAAGAAATTTATATGGAGCAACCAGAAGGTTTTGTAGAGAAAGGGAAAGAGAAATTTATTTGCAAATTGAAGAAAAGTTTGTATGGTCTCAAGCAAGCCCGCGGCAATGGTACAAAAAATTTAACTCTTTCATGATGAATAATGGTTTTTTTAAAACCACTTCGGACCATTGTGTATTTGTGAAAAAAATTTCGGACGGTAAATTTATTATTCTTTTGCTCTATGTTGATGACATGTTAATTGTGGGTCAAGATTCTACCATGATTAACAAGTTGAAGTTAGAGTTGAGTAAATCTTTTGCTATGAAAGATTTGGGACCAGCAAAGCAAATTCTTGGTATGAAAATTGTTCGTGATCGCAAAGAGGGACTGATTTGGTTGTCTCAAGAAAGCTACATTGAGAAAGTTCTTGAGAGGTTCAACATGAATAAAGCAAAGCCGGTTGGTTGTCCACTTGCAGGTCACTTTAAACTTAGTTCGAATCAATGTCCTACAAGTGAGAAAGACAAAGAAGAGATGTTGAAAATTCCTTACTCTTCAGCAGTTGGTTCTTTGATGTACGCCATGGTTTGTACAAGGTCGGATATTGCTCACGCCGTTGGTGTGGTAAGTCGGTTTCTCTCTAATCCGGGTAGCGGTAAAATGGATTCTAAGATATCTTCGAGGGACTTCGAAGGTGTGTTTGTGTTTTGAGGATGGTAAGCCGATGCTTGATGGGATCACAGATTCTGACATGGCCGGCAATATTAATTCTAAAAAATCTATTTCGGGGTATTTGATGACTTTTGCAGGGGGAGCTGTGGCATGGCAATCTAAATTACAAAAATGTGTTGCTCTCTCAACTACCGAAGCTGAATTTATTGCCATTACGGAAGTTTGCAAAAAAGAGTTATGGTTGAAGAAATTTTTGCAAGAATTGGGTTTGAAGCAAGAAAAGTATGTGCTTTATTGTGATAGTCAAAGTGCTATTCACTTGAGCAAAAATTCTACTTTTCATTCGAGATCAAAACACATTGATGTGAGATACCACTGGATTCGTGATATGTGAGATTCGAAGTTGTTGCAACTCGAAAAGGTTCACACAGATGATAATATTTCAGATATGTTGACAAAGACTTTGTCGAGGGACAAACATTTGAAGTGTCGAACTTTGGCGGGTATGGTTGATATCTCCACCTAAGTCGGTAGAGGGAGAATTGTTGGGTATACCTCCTTATTGGAGTGTGGGACCCAATTGGTTTATTAAAAGAATTTTAATTTGGTTTGGTTTAGGTATAATATATTTTTATATATTATATCTAATTTGTGGAGACCCAATCCAATTTGGTTACAGCTAGGGTTTTGATAAAACAAACCCTAGAATTAACAATGTGTGATATACACTACGGCAGCAGCAAAAAGGTCCTGATGCTTGGAAGTTTCACTTGGTTCAAGGTTTAATTGCTTTGAAGCATTATTTGTATGCTTTCGGCTGGTGCTTAGAAGCTAATTTGGATTATTATTTTGGGTCTTCTTCAACTCTGTTTTTGAAGATTTTGGTTCATCTATTTGGTGAGGTCTTTCCTCTTGTTTATTTGGAATTCGCATAAGGGTGGTTTTGTGAGACCATTCGTGTCTCGTTTGTAATCGTTTGGAAACTGTTTGGTTGATAGTAGAATCGAATTTCGATCCCGTGGACGTACCTCACATTGAGGGAACTACATAAAATTCTTGTGTTGCTTTTGATTTAATTTTTCCGCATTAGTTTTTATTCCCATTGATTGATTTACTTGTGGGGAATCACATATTTTCCCTAACAATTTGGACATTCAAACCCTCCTTCGCGAGGACAAATATATAATAAGGTGTATGTCTTCCAACCCCCATTCTTTCTCCCTTTTCTTTATTTGCTTGTGATGGTTAGCATAGGGACATCATATTTTCAAATTAGCATTTCCATGACTTGCATCCATTCATTTTGCATGCATAAAAGTTTGACTCATCATATTATTCAAATGTCAAATTCAAACTTTTTATTTGAATACGTGCGTTATCACATGCCTTAAATTGACTCGCATGCCATGCTAGTAGCCGAGCTTATTAATTGCATATTGTATGTGTTGCATTAGCCATATTACATAGTTAGGATCATGCATTTTTCTAACTAGTTCCTCTTTTGGCTTGGAGTATGAGATAAGTTTTTATGTTTTAACATATTGCATAAGTGTGATTGCTGTTATATCAAACATACTATCATGAGGCTAAATACTTAATTGTTAAACTACTTGAATGCATGTGGATGAAGGCTATTCACTGACATTGGGATACTTTTATTAATGTATATATATAAGATCACTTTTTCAAGTGATACATATGCAAAACACTTGTTTTTCAAAACAAACATGAAATCAAACGCTCCAACTGTTTGTGAAATTAGTCTATACTTGTATATTAAAGATAAAATAAGAACATATACCGTACATAAGAATCACATCATAATTAGTAGAGGCTGTGTCACGACCCGCTCCCCGTATCGAAGGGTTAAGTATCGTGATGGCTAGTAACTGAAGTTACCTCCGGCCAAATCTTAAACAAATCAATAAACGCGAGCGGAAGTAAATTTTAAATGAGGGTACCAAAATAATCATCAGAGTTTCTATTTTTATTACAAAATATATTGACCAAAAAGTCGATATTTACATAGAGAAATATCATAAAAATACTGTGTGTGTCTACTCCGCAATCCGACTTTCCAAAAAGCTATTTCTGAAGTGCATTGCTTCCTAAAAATTGATAAACAACTATAAGCACATGGCAGAGTGAGAAATATTATACCAAGAGTATAAGGGACACGAAGTAACCATGGATCGTTAGTTAGGCCAAAACATTTACATAAACAAATCATTTAAGTAGTAGAAACTGAAATACAGATATTATATAAATATATAACCATAACCACGGTATAGAACAGAACAGAATAGAGGTCACAGAAGTGACACTCAGAACAGAGGTACGGATTCAAGAGGTGGCTCGTACGGATTCTAGAGGTGGCTCCCACAATAGTGTAGCACTTAGCTTCGCACAGCACTTTGGTGCGCACAGAACAGAAGTCAATGGATCCATGACAAACAGAGGACCACAAAGTGGTCAAACAGAGGCCAATGGTTATTTAAGTCTCCTAAGGCGTGGGACTCCCGTGGTGGTACTTACAAAACATAATTGTATATAAGGTTATAGCCAAATATTCTTTAAAATATAAACAAATATATCCATGGGTTTCCTTTTCACAAATAGGGTTCAGATAATAAAACCACGTAATTGAAACCTTTATAAAACATAACTTTTATTAATATACTAATAAAACATAACTTGTGTAAAACAGATTTTAGTAAGTCAAAACATATGTAAAATACATTATGGTAACTTAAGGTATAATATAACTCACTTTCATTTTAATACCTCATTCTTTCTTTTAACTATTAAAGACCATTTCACCTTCCACTACTTTTTCCTTCTTTCTCTCTTTTTTTTTTTTCCTTTCTTTCTTCTTTTCTTTTCTTTCTTTTCTTCTGTTTTTTTTTCTTCCAACCGAATCACCTCCTATTTATAAGGAGGTGAGACCATTGCTCGGCTAACTCGTGCCCGGGCCGTCCCTTTCTCTCAAATTCGATAATAATTCTATAGATTCGTTTTTATCCTTAATAGATATTTAAGATAATTGCCTTTTGACCCAATATTTTAATATAATTATATAAATAAATTAATTCTTAATTAAATTACACTTTATCTTATACTAACAGGAAATTAATTATTTATTTTATTACCACACCCATTATTATTATTATTATTATTATTATTATTTATATTTTGACCCTTAAATTCATAATAATTATATTATTTACAAAATTACACATAATAATATATAATAAATTATTTATTTTTTGAACTGAGATTAAATAATATTAGTATAAATTCTACAGAATAATTAAAAATCTAGGATGTTACAGGCTGATCTTTGATTGGGTGAGTGGGGTGCTCATTATTGACCTTCCCCTCTCATACCTAAGTTCTCGAACCAAGACACTTTGATAACGACGGACTAATGGCCTTTGGCATGAGTCACGGGCTTCCTAAATTTCCCAAAATAAATATTTAGGTGGCGACTCTGATATCTGGCAAAGCAGTCCATTTTTGGCATTTGATTTAAAATATTGATTTTTCAAAAGAAATTGCCGAATTTGGACTATTTTTGTGCTTTCACTGTTTCACATTGCATTTGTGAAATCAGATTTAGAACCAACACAAGTAGAGTCCGAACTGTAAGGGCTATTCATTCTTCTGAAAGGGAGCACGAAAAGCCGAGCTACAATTTCTGACGACTCTGCTGGGGATTTAGAGAATTTGATTTGAAATTTATGATGTGAATTTTTATCTACATTTATATGTTATTTGCATTGCATTTGCATTTGTGCACTTAAGTCCCTGTGTTTTCCATCTGCTATTCCTGGACGGTTTGCTGGAGGCTTGCCTACAAAGCTTGCCAAAAGGCTGACCGGTCATGGGCTCTACCATGTTGGGAGCACAACTCTTGGATCTGGATTACCGCTGTACCGTTTAATCCTCCTTTCACTTCTCGGTGTTAGGTGTGAGAGGTATATTAGGTAGTCTTGCTGAGGTACCCTCTATGACTATTTGACCTAATGCATATAGTACGCTCTAGTGACTATTCCAAATTAGGACAGGATGCCACCTGTACAAGATGTTATGAAACCATTTGCTTGAAATAGTGCAACCTAGATCATGTCAAAATCTAGGACATGGTAACCCTACCCCCCTCATAGGGGTGTTTTGATTCTTTTACATGGTATGTGCTTTTACAATAAAACTGTACAGGGTGGTCCATATCAGTGGTACAAATGAGCAGTCAGTTTGAGAACAAAGTTTAGTGGGGATCACAGTTCAGCTGCGTGTTGTGATTGTTGAAAATTAGTGCCGAAGTGCTGTCTAAGTTTTGATTATGTTTTTTTTCTTGCTTTTGCTAGGTAGTTTTTCATCATAGCTTCAGAAAGACCCGATATCCCTCAAGCTGTATGGACTCGTTTTCGCAAACTGTGTAAAACTCAAGATCTTGTTGACGGTCAGCCAGTGTTAGTCTCCCTCCCACTGATTACTTGACGAAGTAGGAACAAACAGGCATCAACATCGGTACAGAGCGCTCTACCAACACCTGTTCATGCATATAATTCACCAACATCTCTCCCACCTAGAACAAGGATGGCACAGAATGTAGAAGAACTTGCTGCCGTGATGGAATTAAATTTTGAGTAGTTTTGAATTATGTATTTGGTTATGAGTTTTGAAATTTTTTTATTGGAATCACAATTCCAAAACTAAACCATACACTTGCTTAACTTTTTTTCATAATAGGAGAGGAGAGTGTGTACCATAATCTTTTTATTGTCACTATGTTCTTATATCATTGAGTATTTCTTGTTCTTGTTTTCATTTTAAGATTTGCATTATTCACTACCACATTAAATCTTTTATTTTTCATCTGTTTTGTCTAAAACATTAATATAGCACCACTATAAATTCATGCTCCTATTTAATGGCCCCTCCCTCAAAATTCTGGTTACTTAAATTTGTCCCCAATAAACACATGGCCTCTTATTATTTGGATTGAGAAAAGAAAGAATTTACTACGAGTTTGATGCAAGTGCTAATTAGATTCGGTGAGATAGACTTTACAAGCATAAACTATGACTATGTTCGATTCAAAAGGTTCTCTAATATGTTATGGTTCAGCGGATCAAAAAAAAAAAGAGAAAGTTTTAGTTCTCTATGCTTTCTCTCAATCTTCGTATTGCTAATTAGCATATTCAAATAGAAAATCGGTTAATAACATTCAGCAGTTAGCACCTCATATTTTTATCAAGATATTATTTGATCACTCTGTTTTCGATTCTCACATCTCTGTCCACATTAAATTAAAGTTTTAAAGATAAAAATTTAGGAACAAAATATCTTACTTGTCAAAGTGTTATTGTTATATTTTTAGTGACAAAATTTAACATTTAGTAATAATATTATCTTTTTTAGATCAAAAATTCCATCTCAAAATTAAATATTTTGACACAAAATTGTTTTGTGTATTTTGTGAAGCCTAGAGAGGCGGAAGCGGCAAATCGCTTCTACCGAGTTCCCCAATAGCAGCTTAGCTTAGTAGCTTAACTCTTTCTACTGGCGTGGCGCTGCGGGATGCTTCTGATCAATAGAAAGATCCAAGGGTCATCCCTCGGGTTGGAAAGTCGACCTATGGATACGTTTAAGAGGCCGTAAACACAGACTAGAATAAGAGGTCAAAATGGATTGGTAGCATACTTGATCAAAGGGGTGTGATTTCTAGCCTACTACGGATCCCATACTACCCTGTAGCGACATTTTAATATTGTTTCTTATTTTTAGTGCCAAAATATTAGTTGTTTCACTTTTAATATTGTTTCTTTGAAAAAATATCTTTTGAACTCATGAATTTTAATCAACCTCATTAATGACATATGAATAAAAAATGATATTGTAGCTTAACATAATGTAAAAGGTTGATTCTCAAAGTTGAAAGTAAAAATATTAAAGTGAAATTTTGATTAAAGTGTAAAAAGCATAATTAACAATAGAAAATCTTAACAATAATGTAATAAACCTTGATTCTATTGCCAAATTGGAGTTAAATCTTTAAGCTCATCTAATATAATTAAACATGGTTCAGATTCAACCCGAGAATAATGGGACACAACCTGTGGATCATCAGAATGCCATAGTAGGTGGCAATCCGAAGAATAATACAGATGCAGACAGAACAAACCTCATCTCAAAAAAAGTTGCATTCGGGGGATTCGGTGCCGTAGCAGCTGCTGCCAGTGGCAGAGCCACAGCAAGCTTAAGGGGGTCACGTGCCCCCCTAAGTTTTGTTTTTTTTTTTTTTGCATTGTTCACACACAATATATAGTTTATTTAGTACTCTTGGAGCGTCATGTGGTGTTATTTATGTGGTGGTCTAAATCAAGAATATAGTGTCAAATTTTATGAATGGAACATAGTAACTCATTATTGTTAGGTAATTTAAAGATAATAGATGAATTACTTAATATGAGCTGCGATTTCTTATATCCAAAGCACCACGTCATCAACACCACATAATATTCCGGGATTATTTAATAATTTCTATTCAAAATACATTTTTATAATCAATACTATCTCTCTAATATTTTTCTATCAAATAAAAATTATAGAAATTTTATAATGATCTGTGCTATAAATAATTTGCTTCTATTTTCTAAAATTAAGAATCTTAATTTGTAATTTTTTGTGCTAAAATTGCATACTTACATTACTATTGTGTCCGAGTTATTCCACATTATTATAGAATTTTGATTAGTCGGTATTAATAATAAATAATTAAAATCTTATGCTTAAATTTAGCTCATAAAATTATTATTATTTTATTATTGATCCCCATAAAAAATTAAAATTATAAAGTGTCCCCTCAACCTTAATTTCTTGGCTCCGCCACTGCTGAGAGATTGTGGCAACTGCCCAGTGAAGGAGGTAAATAACTGGAAAATGAGTTCTCATGAATGCCGAGATCAGAAATTGAACATGAGGATGAGAAATCAGGTAGAGCACCAGTGAAATTATTTGTGCTCAAGTACGAAAACCGCAAATTTTCTAGAGAAAATAATTCACTTGGAATCTGTCCAGTCAAGAAATTGTCATACAGTCCAAGATATTCAAGGTTGGTGCAGAGGCCTACCTCAGGAGGAACTGTGCCAGAGAGGAAATTAAAGCTCAAGTCAAGCTTCAAAAGCTGCTTGGAATTGGAATGGAAAATCACTGGTGGGATTAGACCTGTAATGGCATTATCATTGAGGAGAATGGTGTTCTGTTGGGAACAGTTTCCGAGCATCAGAGAAAGGCTACCAGTGAAATTATTACCACTGAGATCGATGGAGAGGAGATGTGGAAGACGGAATAGATTGGGAACAGAGTCATTTATATTGTGTTTGGTTGGGGGATTTGGGAAGGGATTTGGAAAGGAAAAGGGGAAAAAGTGTGTGAAACTAGGTGCAATATAAGTATATTTTATTCACATTTTACCAACATTTTCCATTTCACTTTTTAAATTCCTCCTCAAATTCCCCAACCAAACACAACTTTAATACCGAAAAGGTTGGTGAAATGGAAAAGGTTGGTGAAATGTGAATAAAATATATTTATATTTTACCTAGTTTCACACACCTTTTCGCTTTTTTTTTCCAAATCCCTTCCCAAATCTCCCAACCAAATACAGCATTAAACTTCCTGAAATACCGAAACCTGATGGGTTTAAGGACTTGACATGTGAATTGATATTGGAGTAGCATGAAACTCCAGGCCATTGGCAATGGGAGGAAGAAGATGAAGTGGATTGATTCCATGGCAAGAGAAGCTGAGAAGGTTCTGGAAGGCTGTCGCGGAATTGGAGAAGATAAATTGCAGACTGAGGGAATGATGAGATTGATGAAGAAACTGGGATGGGGGTGAGAGAGAAGAGAACACAATTGAGGAATAGGAAAAACATGGCATGGCACTCTAGTGGTTGGTTTGAGATGTGAATATGGAAGAGTTTCCAACATGTGGTAATTTAGGCGTTTTGTGAAAGTGCCAATCTGCCATATATTAGAATACTATTGAGGTGGAATGCCAGCTTTAATTCAAAGCTAAGGTTTTCTATTTGGAGTGATTGTATTGAGTAGATTCTTTTATGATGTGTTTGGTTGGGCAATTTGGAGAGGGATTTGGAAAGGAAAATGGAAAAGGTATGTGAAATGTGAATAAATCATGCCTATATTTCACATAATTCAAAGCTAAGCTTAATAGAGAAATGCCTTTTTGATGGATAACTCTAGCTCATGTTATTTTGTATATTTGGCTTATAATTAAGGACGGTGCTACCTAATAACACTTGAAATCATTTTCTCAAGCTGCGTCCAGCTTGAGATCGGGCTTATATTTCATTCCCAAGCTCATGCAAAAATAAAATAAAATAAATCCTAAACATGTCCACATGGTCAAAATATAATTTAATATAATTTTTTTTTCATATTTTAAAATAAATTTTTTTAGTTAATTTTTAGGGATAAATTACACGACGTCCCTTTTATGTTTTGCCACTTTCCAATTTAGCCATAAGTTTATTTTTTTCCCACTTTGATCCTTTATATTTTAAATTTTTTCCGCTTTACTGTTAGAGTTAATTTCTGTTAAAAATTAGGGGTGGGAATTGTGTCGTGTCATGTCATTTTTGTGTTGTGTCATATCTGGTTTGTATTCAAAACAATCCAACACTAATCCGACCCATTTAATTAAACGTGTCAATATCTTAAAATGACACACTTAATACAATTAGTAAAAGTTCATGTTTCATACTATAAGCAAAATGTATAGCCTATTTTTAAAAATAAAAATAAAAAACTTGCTTTGCATTGCATACATAAGAATAACTTGTTTAAATATTGACACACTATGATGATATATATATATATATGCCAATATCTATGAAAATAATTAAAAATATTCATCACTAATTCATTACACATCCAATCTAAACTATTGTCGCTCATTAATATTTAACTATCAAATAAAATGTTGAAAGCAAAACAAATTTTCATCAAATACCAAACTAATAATAATAATGTTGCAGCTATACCACATCCAAAATAACATTGTGGTGATTCTTTCACATTGATTCCTGCCTCAAAAACACCCCTGCCACACATTTAGAAACTCTCTTGTTTACCAATCTTAACGTCTACAGAATTATCATTAATTTGGGATTGCACTTCATTAGGTATATATATTATATAGATATTTAAGTTTTAATCTAATAGATGATAATGAATTACTCAAGATTTTATGGTTACTAAATTCAGGTTGTATTCGGGTTACATGCAAGTCAATAGTGGGTTCATGTCAACGCGTCGACGTGAATTTTTATGCGGGTCAAACTTGTCCATTTCAAGTTTCGCGTGTTCAACCCAAACACGACCCATTTAGTATTCGTGTTTTCAAGTCATGTTATATTCGGATTCGAGTCAAAAAATAATTAACCCTTACCCTCTAATTACGTTTACGATTCGAGTCGTGTTAACAAGTTACGTGCCAAATTCTCATCCCTATTAAAAATTAGACAAAAAATGGTATAAAAATATTTTATTATATAACTCACATTTCTAACATAAACTTAAATCATAATATAATAATATAATAATATATTTTTTATGTTATGTGACGGTTTTATAGTATTTTCTATCTAATTTTGAACAAAAGTTTGTTTTAGGAGTAAACTAGAAAAAAAAAACTTGAAATATAAAGGGCTAAAATGAAAAAAATAAATAAATTTTAAGCACTAAAATGAGAATGTAGTTAAATATAAAAGAGGCAAAGTGTAATTTATCCTTGACTTATTCAAGGTTGTAGTTTAAATTTCATAACTAATTCTTTACCTAACCAGTAATACAATAAATTATGCTTATAAAAATAAAGTTAAACATGATAAAATGTACATATAAATATGTTTAAATATAAAAATATATTGTTAAATATAATTTGTAAATGGATCGGGTTGGATCAAATTGGGTTCGACCTAAAAAATTTGTCCAACCTGACTGTATGGGCTTAAAAAATTCCTATATACAATTTAGGGGGAGTTACGGGCCGGTCCTATGGACCGGTCTTATTACCTAACAGGTCCTATCTAAAAAAATTAAATAGTGTTTTCCATTTTTACCCCTAAACACATCCACACAATTACTAATTCACAAAAACAAATTCACAATAATTTAACAGTGATAAATTTATCACTGTTAAAATGTTATCAATGATAAATTTCATACTCACATACATATATACACACTCACTTACTAATTCACAAAAACAAATTTACAAAAATTCAACAGTAATAAATTTATCACTGATTTAAACAAATTTATCACTATTAAAATGTTATCCCTAAATCTTGGCCCATCCTTCTCTTTCACCTCTTCACCACCACCACCACCACCACCATCACCATCACTATCACCATCACCATTCAAACCTTTTTCAAATCTTTTCATATCTCCTTCAAGCAAATCAGCCTTATAAGCAGCTTTATTGTTAACAACCAATTCCAACTCCATATCCCCTTCAATTTTTCAGCATCCTTCGATTCACTATAACTTGCACGAAGCATCGACTTCATCAAATCGAACTCTGGCTCCAATTTTTCACCGTAAGTCGCTTTTTCCGATGTCGAAACTGCACCGTCTGCCGATTCTGATTCCGATTTAGACAAAGAACTCGAGTGATCGATGATACCAATTCGCTTCCTTCAAATGTGTTGATTTTCCAATCGCTGCAACCTCTCCTCACTCGCGTCGATTCTCTTTACCTTCTTACGAGCAGATTCATCTTCATCTTCATCTTCTAGAGAGAGCTCTCTTTTTTTCTTCTTTTTTTCTTTTTTTCATTTTTCATCTCTAGATCTAAGTATAAAAACATGTGGGCAAAAACGAAATAAACAAAAATGTTAAGACCTATAGGTAAAAGAGTCTCCATTAAGGACCTATTAAATAATAACTCTTGAAAATAGGACTGACCCGTAAAAATCCCTACAATGAATTTATTAGTCACTGGCCAGGCATGTGACTTTATAATAAGGGAATGAGCCTAACCGAACGAGAGTTTTTTTTTTTTTTTTTTTGGTTTTTAAATTATTAATAGTGCAATGACCTACCATGCGTCAGTGGTGGTGAAAGAGAAACAATCAGTTCAATTCTTAAAAAGAAAGAAAATAAAAAATAAAAAGAGTTAACATGTGAAGCACGCTATGCTATAATATTTGCCTTTGACCTCGTAAACTTAAGTTTGACATGAATGTAATTGATAAAGATAGAAAGAAAAAAAAAGAAAAAAAAAAATGGAAAGAAGAAACATATCAATGTCACTAGATTAAAATAGAATCTTCTTCTCCTTAACAATAATTTGTTTCACAGTTTTGATCTTGCTGAGCCACCAATTCACAGCCAGAACATTTTTGTTTAGTTGAGTTTTTATAGTTTATTTTCTAAAAAAAATTAATTAATTTTCTAAAAATAAATAAATAAGTAAAAATGCATATCATGAAGTTTTCTTCAAATTGTGCAAAAAATAAAAAAAAAAATCATGATTCCGGTTACCGCAACTTTTACGCTACGGCCTTTATACTCCGCAACCGCAGCTGTACAACCGCAACTGCTTTTTAAAACCTTGTCTAAGGGAGTTGGTCCACTTATGTAGTGGAGTTGTGATATCTCACAAAGCAATGTGGGATAGTGCACCCACAAAATCTAATAGGGGTGTTTGGTTATGTTGATTAATTAAGAGTTAATATAGAATGATAAAATAGTAAATTTACAATTTTAGTTGGTTACGGTCACCTGACAACTTTGACTGGGTAGATCAATGTAATTTCAAAAATCATGGGGAGGTCTATATAATTGTCAGATACCTCAAGCTCTATGTAATTAATTCTAAATATTGACATAACTAAATTGTGTATATACATACATATAAAATCATATATATTAATATAATTTATTTTTTTAAAAAAATTTTTCAAAAACAACACCGTTTAATACATTATACAAACAAAACAGCAATGCTAGGTATCATGAAAATTTTTTCATGAAAATAATCATGAAAGCTTTGTGACCCTTGGATTATACTTGGAATAAAGCACCACACACTAATCAAGGTAATCCAAGAATCATAAATTTTTCATGATCATTTTCATGACAAAATTTTCATGATCCCTAACTTTTCCCCAAACAAAATGGATCACAATTAAATCATACTCTTCACTCAATTTAACATTCAACAGTACGAATCAAATCATTTTGCTTGAATACTCGTATTTATATGAATCGAATACTCGTATTAAACTGTATGAATTGAACAGTGAATAGTAAGATTCTAACAACTACGTAACAGGTGTTAACAAAAAGAAGTGTATCATGAAATACAAGATTACAAGATACATATACAAGATAACAAGATACATCTGTACGTGTAGCCCTGTAAGTAGTGTCTAGCATCCTTTGCACATGAAAACTGTGGAAGCTTTGTGTTGAATGTTAAAAAGCTAATTTTCTCTGTTTTGTACAAATCTTTCATGTTTACCATTCAACTTTGTGAGAGATCCAACAACATCTCTCATGGAAGGTCTACTTTGAGCCACCTGCTCAGTACATTGAAGTGCCAAATCTAGCAGTTTCACTGCCTTCCATTGCTCATTCACATCCCAGAAACTGACTTCTTCATCTAGGAAGCAAAAGCTCTCATCTTTCTTCTGTAAATTCTTCCTTACCCAGGAGACAATATCTAAGCCTTCTTCAAAGCATGGGTCTACAGGCAATCTTCTGCAGACAAGCTCTAGCAAAATAACTCCGTAGCTGTACACATCGCATTTCTCTGTCAACTGTGTTGAGTATCCGTTCTCTGTTTTTAAGATTGGCAAACATAAGATAAGAGTTCAGAGTAGATTAGCTTTTTGAAACTGCAAAAATGGTAAAAACAACGTACCTGGTGCAATGTATCCCAGTGTTCCGACAATAACAGACATTGTTGAGCTTCCATCTGAATCACATACCAACTTGGCCGTTCCAAAATCCCCTATCTTTGGTTCCATTTCAGAATCCAACAGTATGTTATCAGATTTAACATCTCTGTGGATGATTTGTGGTACACAATCATGGTGAAGGTAAGAAAGGCCTTGTGCAATACCAATAGCAATCCGATATCGCGTTTCCCAATCTAGAACCATATGAGTTTTGCTTCTGCTGTGCAGCACATCGAAGAGAGTCCCACTTGGCATGTACTCGGTCACAATAAACCCATATCCATCTTTGATGCAATACCCTGCCATTCTCACCAAATTCCGGTGCCTAATCAAACTCAGAGTCATCATCTCAATGCTACAGTTTGTCTCAGACAATTCCACTTTCTTGATAGCCCAATGCTTTCTGGATTTTACTGATTCTGTCCTGTAAACTGTCCCGTGCTTGCCTCTCCCGATCACATACTTATCACTCCAGCCTTCGGTCGCACGCATGATATCTTCAAATGCTAAATCTTCTGGTAAATCTTCGGTTCTTGGTCGGCTGTCATAAAGAAGAGAACGGCGAGAGGCAAATTGATCTTGACAGCCTCGGATCACTAAGATATAAGCTGCGATGGAAAGTAGTGCCACAGAGAGAAGCACACCTATCGTCACACCAACCAGCATCCAGAGTCTTGAATGGGATTTTCTTGTTTCGCTACAATAATTAGATTCAGTGCCAAGCAAGCAGAGTCCGGGGTTTCCTAGAAAAGATCCTGGATATGAACTCAATAATTTCTCCCAAGAATCTGGGATTTTGCCTGAAAGCCTGTTGAATGATATGTTCACAAAGGAGAGGGAGATCATGTTGTTCAGTTCTGGGGGTATTGCACCTGAGAAACTGTTGCTTGAGAGATCAATAATTTCTAACTTGTCAAGATAACTGAGGCATTTGGGGATTTCACCGGAGAACCTATTATTGCTGAGATTTAGAACCAAGTTAAAATGTTGAAGTTTACTCAGACTACAAGGGATAGGATCTTCCAGCATGTTGTTTCCAAGGTTCAACTCGAAGAGACTTTGGCTGGAAGAGAAAGAATCGGGAATGAGTCCGCTAAGGTTGTTGTCTTGAATGATGAGGCTCTGCAATTTCACATTTGTTATGATCTCTGAAGGAATGCTCTCTGAAAGGCTATTGTTGCTGAGGTCCATTTTGGTCATTTCTGTGCAACGACCCAGATCAGAGGGAATCCTTCCGACCAGTCTGTTAGAAGAAAGTTTTAAAGTTTGAAGATTCCGGAGCCTTCCAAGCTCCGGAGGTATAGAGCCGGAGAACATATTTCCAGAAAAATCAATCATTGAGAGATTGCTCCAGAAACCAAAAACTTTGGGTATCTGTCCAGTGAAGAAGTTTCCTCGAATGTCCAAGTAAGAAACTCCGATGTTGGTATCCAAATTTTCTGGTATATTTCCTTGAAGAAGATTGCTACTCAGAATCACCCTCCTAAGAGACTTACATTTTCCAATGTTGACAGGAAAAGTCCCATTGAACCGATTGTTTCCTAAGATCAAAAAGGAAAGGCTATTGCCAGCACATAAGCCGGAAGGAATTGGTCCATAGAATCGATTCCCGGTTAAATCAAGTTTAACTAAACCGGGCATGTTGTTTTTTCCAAGCTCAGACGGTACCTCTCCGGTAAGATCATTATGAGCTAAAGAAAGGAATGTTAGGCTTGTCAGATTAGTAAGTCCATATGGGATTGTACCGGTTATGCTATTGTTATACAAAGCCAACTCAACAAGACTGGTCATTTTCCCTATCCGTTGAGGAATTTGGCCTTCGATGTGGTTGTCGAACGCGTAAAAGATTTGAAGACTCTGGAGAGAGCAAATTTCAGGTGGAATTGCTCCTTCAATGAAGTTGTTTTGAAGCCCGATTTCAAGAAGGGAAGTGCAGTTGCTGAGCTCGGGAGGTATTGAGCCATTGAGCATATTGTTGGACAGTCTCAGAGTATTTAGGTTCCTGAGATTACCAATTGAGCTTGGAATCTGACCGATCAAATTATTATAAGACAAAGCAATAATAGATAGCAGATGAGATTGACCAATCTTTTCGGATATACTTCCATTGAGATTGTTTCTTGAAAGCTCAATCTCCTGTAAATTCTCTAGACCCCATAGTGTTTCAGGAATTTCTCCTTGGAGATTGTTGTTTGCAAGATAGAGACATTGAAGTTGTGAAAGACCTTTAAAAATATCGGGTAGAATGATTCCTTCAATACTGTTATAAGACGCGTAAAGCACTGAGAGGTTGTGGCAACTGCCCAGTGAAGGAGGTAAATAACTGGAAAATGAGTTCTCATGAATGCGGAGATCAGAAATTGAACATGAGGATGAGAAATGAGGTAGAGCACCAGTGAAATTATTTGTGCTCAAGTACAAAAACCTCAAATTTTCTAGAGAAAATAATTGACTTGGAATCTGTCCAGTCAAGAAATTGTCATACAGTCCAAGATATTCAAGGTTGGTGCAGAGGCCTACCTCAGGAGGAACTGTGCCAGAGAGGAAATTAAAGCCCAAGTCAAGCGTCAAAAGCTGCTTGGAATTGGAATGGAAAATCTCTGGTGGGATTGGACCTGTAATGGCATTATCATTGAGGAGAATGGTGTTCAGTTGGGAACAGTTTCCGAGCATCAGAGAGAGGCTACCGGTGAAATTATTACCACTGAGATCAATGGAGAGGAGATGTGGAAGACGGCATAGATTGGGAACAGAGTCATTTAAGGTTCCTGAAATACCGAAAGCTGAAAGGTTTAAGGACTTGACATGTGAATTGATATTGGAGTAGCATGAAACTCCAGGCCATTGGCAATGGGAGGAAGAAGATGAAGTGGATTGATTCCATGGCAAGAGAAGCTGAGAAGGTTCTGGAAGGCTGTTGCGGAATTGGAGAAGATAAATGGCAGACTGAGGGAATGATGAGATTGATGAAGAAACTGGGAAGAGGGTGAGAGAGAAGAGAACACAATTGAGGAATAGGAAAAACATGGCACTCTAGCGGTTGGTTTGACATGTGAATGAATATGGATGGCCCTTCTTTATAGTTGGTAATTTGAGTCCCATGGACTTGAGAGGACTGTGAGTGCTGCTGCTGATGGTTTTCATTTATTTATTTATTTATTTTTTTAATAATACTTTATTATATTGAAAGCTGTGGGAGATGATGCTTCCTGCTCGTGGGATGGGAAAAGGTGTAATTGTAGAGGAAGAGTTTCCAACATGTGGTAATTTAGGCGTTTTGTGAAAGTGCCAATCTGCCATATATTAGAATACTATTGAGGTGGAATGCCAGCTTTGATTCAAAGCTAAGGTTTTCTATTTGGAGTGATTGTAATGAGTAGATTCTTTTAAAAGTTTAATAGAGGAATGCCTTTTTGATGGATAACTCTAGTTCATGTTATTTTGTATATTTGACTTATAATTAAGGATGGTGCTACCTAATAACACTTGAAATCATTTTCTCAAGCTCCGTCCAGCTTGAGGCCGGGCTTATATTTCATTCCCAAGCTCATGCAAAAATAAAATAAAATAAATTTTAAACATGTCGACATGGCCAGAATATAATTTAATATAATTTTTTTTCATATTTTTAAATAATTTTTTTAATTAATTTTTAAGGATTGAAAAATCTAAAAATCCCTTAGATGTTGATTTGTGATTATATATCAATTTTAAGCAGTAAACAACAATCCCAATTAAACAATCAAGACAAATCGACACAACGATTTTTCGTGAAAAAACCACAATTGGACACCTCCAATTGTGATAAAAAAATCACGGACAACAGCCACAAAACAATCCACTAAGAAGATTTAAAGGAATTACACAGGTATATTCTCAATTACCTAGCGAATCCACGCCCGAATTGAACCAACCCCTATGTGTCTCTTCCAACCCCGTCTTCACCTCAGAATCGTCTTGACGATGAGTAACTCCAGAATCCACCAAAGTTTCAGGCTCAAATTCTTCAAAATCCACCGAAGAACAACTCTCTCTTTTATGTAGAATTAAACAAACAATCATTTGATGTATACTCTTTAAACCATGAGTTGAATACTCAATCAAAACATCAAAGAAAACCAGCAAAATATCCCGAGATATAAATCCTAATATCAAAAAAGAAGATCTGGAGAGGTAATCCTAGATTCGGACTGAAACACGTATTTATAGAAAACTGTTCCGCGATCTCCGCTCGAGCGTCAAAATGGCCGCTCGAGCGGACCTACGCTCAAGCGCGGAAAGTTCCGCTCGAGCGGGAAAAAACAACATCCAGTATTTTAACAGGCGAACAAACTTCTGAAATCCAGCATTCTCCGCTCGAGTAGACAGGCAATTTGGAATGTAATTTTCCATTTTGCTTCGGGGGTGCTGCCCCTCGACCCCGCCATGGCGCTGCCCCCGACCGCCAAGGGGCGCTGCCCCCTGGACCCCCACGAGCTGACTGGGCAGCTCGATCCCCGTCATAATCAGCGAAGTAGCAATCTTGAAAGTATTAACATCACAAACTTCTCTGCAAGGCACAATTCGGTTTGGATTCGCATCTAAAAACTCATAGCCTCACTGAAATAAAAGTGCGAATAAAATTACAACTCAAAGGAGTTTTGTCAAACGGGATTGCCAAGAATAAAAACCTAACAAGGATAAATTACACGTTGTCCCTTTTATGTTTGGCCACTTTCTAATTTAGCCATAAGTTTGTGTTTTTTTCCTACTTTAGTCCTTTATATTTCAAATTTTTTCTACTTTACTCCTAAAGTTAATTTCTGTTAAAAATTAGGGGTGGGAATTGTGCCATGTCATGTCATTTTTGTGTTGTGTCATATCCGGTTTGTGTTCAAAACAATCCAACACTAATCCAACCCATTTAATTGAACATGTCAATATCTTAACATGACACACTTAATACAATTAGTAAAAGTTCATATTTCATATTATAAGCAAAATGTACAGCCTTTAAAAAAATAAAAAAAATAAAAAACTTGTTTCGCATTGCATACATAAGAATAACTTGTTTAAATATTGACACACAATGATGATATATATATGCCAATATCTAAGTAAATAATTAAAAATATTCATTACTAATTCATTACACATCCAATCTAAACTATTGTCGCTCATTAATATTTAAATATCAAATAAAATGTTAAAAGCAAAACAAATTTTCATCAAATTCCAAACTAATAATAATAATGTTGCAGATATACCACATCCAAAATAACATTCTTATAACAATTGATTCTTTCACATTGATTCCTGCCACACATTTAAAAACTCTCTTGTCTACCAATCTTAACTTCTACCAAATTATCATTAATTTAGGGTTGCACTTCATTAGGTATATATATTATATAGATATTTAAGTTTTAATCTAATAGATGAGAATGAATTACTCAAGATTTTATGATTACTAAATTCAAGTTGTATTCGGATTATATGCGAATCAATAGTAGGTTCATGTCAACGCTTCAACACAAATTTTTACGCGGGTCAAATGTGTCCATTTCAGGTTTCGCGTGTTTAACCCAAACACGACCCATTTAGTATTTGTGTTTCCAGGTCATGTTATATTCAGGTTCGAGTTAAAAAATAATTAACCCTAACTGTCTAATTATGTTTACGATTCAAGTCGTGTTAATAACTTATGTGTCAAATTCCCATCCCTATTAAAAATTAGACAAAAAATGGCATAAAGATATTTTATTATATAACTCACATCTCTAATATAAACAAATCTTAATATAATAATATATTTTTTATATTATGTGAAAGTTATTACAGTATTTTTTGTCTAATTTTAAACAAAAGTTTGCTTTAGGAGTAAACTGGAAAAAAAACTTGAAATATAAAGGGCTAAAATGAGAATGTAGTTAAATATAAAAGAGACAGAGTGTAATTTATTCTTAACTTATTCAAGGTTGTAGTTTAAAGTTCATAACTAATTCTTCACATAACCAGTAATACAATAAATTATGCTTATAAAAATAAAGTTAAGCATGATAAAATATACATATAAATATGTTTAAATATAAAAATATATTGTTAAATATAATTTGCAAATGGATCGGTTGGATCAAATTGTGTTCCACCTAAAAAATTTGTCCAACCTGACTGTATGGATTTAAAAAATTCCTATCTACAATTTATTAGTCACTGGGCCAGGCATGTGACTTTATATTAAGGGAATGAGCCTAACTGAAAGAGAGTTTTTTTTTTTTTTTTAGTGCAATGACCGACCATGCGTGAGTGGTGGTGAAAGAGATACAATCAGTTCAATTCTTAAAAAGAGAGAAAATAAAAAATAAAAAGAGTTAACATGTGAAGCACACTATGCTATAATATTTGCCTTTGACCGCGTAAACTTAAGTTTGACATGAATGTAATTAAAAAAAAAAAAAAGGGGGAAAGAAGAAGAAGAAACATAGCAATGTCACTAGATTAAAATAGAATTGAGTAATGTTAGAGATTTTAAAGATTTTATTAAAATTTTTATTAAATATCTCACATGGGTATAGGACCCACACAAAGTGGCTCCTGTGTAGATCTCACACCATGTGAGATATTTGATAGAAATTTTGATAAAATTTTTGAAATCTCTAACATTTTTTTAATGGAATTTTCTTCTCCTTAACAATAATTTGTTTCACAGTTTTGATCTTGCTGAGCCAACCAATTCACAGCCAAAACATTTTTGTTTAGTTGAGTTTTTATAGTTTATTTTCCAAAAATTAATTAATTAATTTTCTATAAATAAATAAAAATAACTCATTATTTTTATATGGCCATAAATAATTTTTGGAAGTTAAAATTCTCATTTTTGGTGTTTATTTTGTCAAATTAGTTTCTAATTTTTCAAAAAAAAAACTGTAAGGTTGGCTGAGTAGTAAAGACTTCAGGATAATATCTAAAATCTCTGTTGGACCATTTTAATATCTTTATTTTTTATTTGGAGTCTCTCCATTTTCTTAGTTAATGGTCATTAATTTGGTGTAACCATTTTCTTAGTTTGGTGTAACCATTTTCTTAGTTAATGGTTATTATTTTGGTGTAACCATTTTCTTAGTTAATGGTCATTAGTTTTTGGTGTAATTGTAAGGTCCTAATGGCCTATGAATAGTCCCTTTCATCCACTCTTTTCTAAACTAACGCACACCAACTATTTTCTATACAAGAGAGATTACTATCAAAGAAGGGTGTTTTTCTTGGTGGAGCTTTAGGTTCACCATCTTGTGCAGAGTTGACCTGAACAATACGACAAGTGGTCAGGCTGTTGTATCCTGGAGGGGACAAGTCATAGTTTTGTGACTGCTGCATCGATATTTGGGTTCTTCCTACCGTAGTGGACTTGATCTCCTTAAAATTGTTGGTGAAATACCAGAAAAAATTATATTTTATTAATAACTGATACAAAGAAAATGAGATAGAAGCTTTTGGGGCAGTGATTACAGACATTTGCATGGTTAATTATGTGGACGGTTGACGGGCAGATTTTGGTGCTAATAGACATGTTTGTTATGATCAAGCTTGGTTCAAGGTATATACTCCCTTTGATAATGAGAAAATAATTATGCTTGGTGACTCTAGTCAAACCAAGATACTTGGGAGTGGTGAGGTTGACCTTAAGTTCACCTCTGGACGTGTACTTACTTTAAAAGATGTGCTTTATACACCGTCCATGAGGAAAAATTTAATGTCAAGTTATTTGTTGAATAAGGCTAGTTTTAAGCAAACTATAGAATCTAATCAATATGTAATTATCAAGAAGGGTATTTTTGTGGGTAAGGGTTATACTTGTGATGGGATGTTGAAATTGAATGTTGAGATTAATAAACCGTCTACCAATTCGGTTTACATGTTGTCGTCTATTAATTTCTAGCATACTCGCTTATGTCATATTAACAGTAAATATGTGGGAATCATGAGTAGTTTAGGATTAATTCCTAAAGTGACAAAATTTTTTGAGAAATGTGAAGTTTGCAGTAAAGCAAAAATTACCAAGAGGCCTCATAAAAGTGTTGGAAAAAATACCGAATTGTTAGAATTATTTCATACTGATTTGTGTGAGTTTGAAGGAATTTTAACTCGGGGTGGTAACCGATATTTTATCACTTTTATTGATGATTTTTCAAAATACACAAACGTATATTTATTAAAAAATAAAAGTGATTTGAGAAATTTAAAGAATTCCTTCTTGAAATGGAAAATCAATTCGATAAAAAGATTAAAAGAATTAGAAGTGATAGAGGCCGAGAGTATGAATCTCTTGGATTCAACTCTTTTATTCAGTCATTGAAAATTATTCATGAGACTACTCCACCATATTCACCTTCATCTAATGGCGTAGCTGAAAGAAAAAATAAAACGTTAATTAACTTGACAAATGCTATGCTTATTGATTCAGGTGCTCCCTTAAATCTTTGGAGCGAGGCTATTTTGACAGCTTGCCATGTGATAAATAAAGTGCCACACAAAAAAAAACTAAAATTGTACCTTATGAGTTGTGGCGGGGGCATAAATCAAATCAAGGTTATTTGAGGGTTTGGGGTTGTTTAGCTTTTGTGAAGCTTGCAGATCCTAAACGACCTAAATTGGGTGAACGAGTTATCACCTGTGCTTTTCTTGGGTATGCGTTGCATAGTACAGCTTATAGATTTTTTGATATGGAAAATAATATTATTTTTGAATCAGGTGATGTTATTTTTCATGAAAATAAATTTCCTTTCAAATCTAGAAATAGTGGGGGTCAAATAATTTCTGAAAATATTTTATCTATGCCTAACTCTTCTACATCTTCTCAAGTTTTTCAAGAAAAAAAAAATTTCAAATCCAACCAAGAAGAAGTAAACGAGCTAGAGTTGAAAAAGATTTTTGCCCTGACTATTATCTTTACAACGTGGAAGAAATTCTTCTTACGGTGCAAGAAGTTTTATCATCACCTGATGCTATTTTCTGGAGAAAGGCTGTAAATGATGAGATAGACTCACTACTTTCAAATAAAACATGGAAGCTAGTAAATTTACCTCCAGGTTGTAAAACTATTGGGTGTAAATAGGTCATTCGTAAAAAACTTAAACCGGATGGAACTATAGATAAATATAAAGCGAGACTTGTCGCTAAAGGTTTTAAGCAATAAGTTGATCTTGGTTTCTTTGATACTTTTTCTCCGGTTACTAAAGTTACATCTATTAGACTGTTGATTGCAGTGGCTGCAATTCATGGTTTAAAAATTCATCAATTGGATGTAAAAACAGCATTTTTAAATGGAGATCTAGATGAAGAGATTTACATGGACCAACCCGAAGGCTTTGTGGAGCCTGACCAAGAAAGCAAGGTGTGTAAGCTAAATAAATCCCTTTATGGTTTAAAACAAGCTCCTAAACAGTGGCATGAGAAATTTGATTCCTGCATGCTTGAAAATGGCTATAAGACTAATGAATATGATAAGTGCATGTATTATACAACTTGTGAGAATGCACATGTGATTATTAGCCTATATGTGGATGATCTACTTATCTTTGGCTCTAATTTGCATATTATAAATGAGACTAAAAATATGCTTAATAGCCATTTTGATATGAAAGATCTTGGTGAAGCCAATTTTATTTTGAGAATTAAAATTACCAAGACTAATGATGGTATTTTTCTTGATCAGTCGCATTATGTTGAGAAAATGTTAAAGAAATATAATTTTCTAGACTGTAAACATGTTGCTACTCCTTTTGATGCAAATATACATTTGTCTGTTGTAACAAATGAAAATGAAGTAATTAATCAAAAGGACTATGCTACCATGATTGGTAGTTTGAGATATGCTACTGACTGTACTAGACTTGACATTACATATGATGTTGGAGTACTTAGCAGGTTTACTAGCAAGACAAGTCGAGATCATTGGCTAGCCATGGAAAGAATTATGAGATATTTATCTGGTACCAAAAATTATGGTTTGTTTTATAACAAGTATCCTGCAGTACTTGAGGGATATAGTGATGCCGATTGGAACACTTTGTCAGGTGATTCTCTCTCTACCTCGGGTTTTATTTTTACCTTGAGTCGTGGTGCTATATGTTGGAAGTCTAAAAAACAGACGATAATTGCTAATTCTACAATGGAAGCTGAGCTTATAGCGTTAGCTTCAGCATGTGAGGAAACGAATTGGTTGAGAGATTTGTTACATGAAATTCCTTTTTGGGAAAAACCAATTCCTCCGTGTTAATTCGTTATGATAGCACTGCTGCTATTGGTAGAGTGAACAATCATTTTTATAATGGTAAATCCAAACATATTCGAAGGAAACACAGTAATGTGAGATCCTATTTGAGTAATGGCATCATAACTGTAAATTATATAAGATCTTGTGATAATCTTGCGGATCCGTTAACCAAGGCCTTGGCGAGAAATAGGGTCTGGAATACATCGAGGGGGATGAGTTTGAAGCCTATAAAATCATAAACCATGTATGAGGATACCCAACCTAAGGACCAGAGATCCTGTAACTAGGTTCAATGGAAAGAATGAATCATATGGTGGTTGTATAGAATGCACTCCTTAATATTTTGTTATCCATCCCTATGATATAAGTGCATTTGTCCTGTAATGTTGGAGGGTTGAGTTTTTATACTCTTAATGAAATTCTGTAGCTCTTGTTGAGTGGGATGTGTAAATTACAGGAACATCCTTGACAGATTTCACCTATGTGAGCATGAAAGTGGGGCCGCTTTCTATGAGAATAAGGCTTATTCTCAAATATGCTCATGAAAACTGGGATTAGCACAAGGCCGTAATGTGCTAGCTATTAAAGCTCATGTCAACACCTGGATTATTATGTGTGAGCAGTAATTCTTTATTTCCCTTAAGCAGTCATAGTTCAAGTCTGAGACCACTACTGACTCTGAAGTAGAGGTTGTTGTTTCACTAATAAATATTCAATGCAGAGCACACCTTCATGAGACATACTAATCTATCTTTATTTGGTAATCTCTTTTATCCTTGTTGATATTAAAATGAGTGGGGGATTGTTGGACCATTTTAATATCTTTATTTTTTATTTGGAGTCTCTCCATTTTCTTAGTTAATGGTCATTAATTTGGTGTAACCATTTTCTTAGTCAATAGTCATTATTTTGGTGTAACCATTTTCTTAGTTAATGGTCATTAGTTTTTGGTGTAATTATAAGGTCCTAATGGCCTATAAATAGTCCCTCTCATCTACTCTTTTCTAAACTAACACACACCAACTATTTTCTATACAAGAAAGATTACTACCAAAGAATGGTGTTTTTCTTGGTGGAGTTTTGGATTCACCATCTTGTGCAGAGTTGGCCTGAATCATACGACAAGTGGTCGGGCTGTTGTATCCTAGAGGGGACAAGTCATAGTTTTGTGACTGCTGCATCGGTATTTGGGTTCTTCCTACCGCAGTGGGCTTAATCTCCTTAAAGAAAACGAGATATCCGTGCCTCAACCTGATCTATTTGTATCTCATTTTCTTTGTATCAGTTATTAATAAAATATAATTTTTTCTGGTATTTCACCAACAATCTCGAGTTTGAGTTTTCAAAGGATCACTAGAGATTTTTGCAAGTAAGTTAATTCAGACACCTGAATATAAAATAAATAAATAAATAGTTTCTAATTTTTCAAAACAGACAAAACTCACATCCAAACCCTAGGAGTAATAAATATAATCACCTAAATTTACAAAAACAAAAAGAAAAAGAATTGAAGTTAAAGACACAAAAGGATGATATATTTGGATAGTTTGCAACTTTGTTGCCATGAGAAATGAAAATGCTGGAAACTCCGCTTTTAAAAGTGCGGTGTCACGTGGAAGTTCTGCAACTAAAGAACTGATAGATAGAATTGCTTTTGCTAAAACATCTTTTTATTATCATTTGATTAATGGTTCATTGACATAATTTTCTTTTAAAATCTTTTGAATGTTTTTTGACAGGTAAGAAAAAAGACTTTGGCCCGCAAAAAAACTATTTTCTTACCAGTTAAAGTCTTTTTCAAAAGAAATTCGAGGAAGAAAAAAAATTATATATGTGCTGTTAGGGAAAATCTATAATTCCCCACAAGTAAATCAATCAATGGGAATATAAACTAATGCGGAAAAATTAAATCAAAGGCAACACAAGAATTTTTACGTGGTTCCCTCAATGTGAGGTACGTCCACGGGATCGAAATCCGATTCCACTATCAACCAAATAAGTTCCAAACGATTACAAACGAGACACTAATGGTCTCACAAAACCACCCTTAGGTGAATTCCAAATAATCACAAATAAACAAGAGGAAAGACCTCACCAAATAGAAGAACCAAAATCTTCCGAATCAGAGTTGTAGAAGATCCAAAATAACGAACCAAACACCAACCGAAGATGCCCCAAAACAAAGCTTCAAACAAAACTCGAAATTAAACCAATCTGCTAAGCTTTGGCACTAATACCGAAGTAGTGTAATAGTATGGCATATAGCAGCCGCCGTCCTTGTGTGTTGAACAACCAAAAACAATAATGCCTCCAATAAACAAAAAATATAATATAATAAAATGAATCTAGGGTTTTGTAATCAAACCCTAATTGTATCCAAATTGGATTGGGCCTCCACAAATATAATATATAAAAATATATTATACTAAACCAAGTCCAATTAAAACTCTTTTTTCAAAACCAATTGGGTCCCACACTCCAATAAGGAGGTATCCCAACAATTCTCCCCCTACCGACTTAGGTGGAGACATCAACCATACCCGCCAAAGTTCGACACTTTAAATGTTTGTCCCTCGACAAAGTCTTAGTCAGCATATCTGAAATATTATCATCTGTGTGAACCTTTTCGAGTTGCAACAATTTCGAATCTAACACATCACGAATCCAATGGTATCTCACATCAATGTGTTTCGATCTCGAATGAAAGATAGAATTTTTACTCAAGTGAATAGCACTTTGACTATCACAATAAAGCACATACCTTTCTTGCTTCAAACCCAACTCTTGCAAAAATTTCTTCAACCATAACTCTTCTTTGCAAGCTTCTGTAATGGCAATAAATTCAGCTTCGGTAGTTGAGAGAGCAACACATTTTTGTAATTTAGATTGCCATGCCACAGCTCCCCCTGCAAAAATCATCAAATACCCCGAAGTAGATTTCCTAGAATCAACATCACCAGCCATGTCAGAATCTGTGAATCCATCAAGCATCGGCTTACCATCCCCAAAACACAAACACACCTTCGAAGTCCCTCGAAGATATCTTAGAATCCATTTTACCGCTGCCCAATGTTCTTTACCCGGATTAGAGAGAAACCGACTCACCACACCAACGGCGTGAGCAATATCCGGCCTTGTACAAACCATGGCGTACATCAAAGAACCAACTGCTGAAGCATAAGGAACTTTCAACATCTCTTCTTTGTCTTTCTCACTTGTAGGACATTGATTCGAACTAAGCTTGAAGTGACCCGCAAGTGGACAACTAACCGGCTTTGCTTTATCCATGTTGAACCTTTCAAGAACTTTCTCAATGTAGCTCTCTTGAGACAACCAAATCAGTCCCTCTTTGCGATCACGAACAATTTTCATACCAAGTATTTGCTTTGCCGGTCCCAAATCTTTCATAGCAAAAGATTTACTCAACTCTACCTTCAACTTGTTAATCATGGTAGAATCTTGACCCACAATTAACATGTCATCAACATAAAGCAAAAGAATAATAAATTTGCCATCCGGGAAATTTTTCACAAACACACAATGGTCCGAAGTGGTTTTAGAAAAACCATTATTCATCATGAAAGAGTCAAATTTTTTGTACCATTGCCGCGGAGCTTGCTTGAGACCATACAAACTTTTCTTCAATTTGCAAACAAATTTCTCTTTCCCTTTCTCTACAAAACCTTCCGGTTGCTCCATGTAAATTTCTTCTTCAAGATCACCATGAAGAAATGCGGTCTTTACATTAAGTTGTTCAACTTCAAGGTTCATACTTGCAGCCATGCCAAGTACAACCCGAATAGAAGACATCTTCACAACCGGCGAGAAAATCTCGTCAAAGTCAATGCCTTTCTTTTGCCCAAAACCTTTCACAACAAGACGTGCCTTGTACCTCAGATTCTTGCCATCATTCTTCAATTTGAAGACCCACTTATTTTTCAGAATTTTCCTCCCTTTAGGCAACTTCACTAAATCATAAGTGTGATTTTCAAGTAAGGAATTCATCTCCTCTTCCATGGCCTTTTTCCAATCACCTTTCTTTACATGCTCAATTGCTTCTTGGTAGCTCTCCGGCTCCCCTTGATCAGAAATCAACACAAATTCATTGGGAGGATACTTTCTTGAAGGTTGTCGGTCCCTTGTAGATTTCCTCAACTCAAGTTGTGGTGGCGGTTCTTGAGTTGGATGCTCTTCCTCAATTTCTGGCTCAACTTCATTAGGATTAGCATCATCTTCTACATCTTCAATAGGTGGCTGCATATCTCCCCCATTTTCATCATCAACTGAAGATGAAGGAGATGGGTCTATGTCAATGAGATCACTAGTTTTTGGCTCCGGTTGATCACCTTTGCCAAAGTCTTCAATTGTTTGGTCTTCAAGAAACACAACATCACGGCTTCGAATGATTTTCTTGTCGACCGGATCCCACAATCTATACCCGAACTCATCACGCCGATAGCCAAGAAAAATACATTGTCTTGACTTACTATCAAGTTTGGACCTCTCATCTTTTGGAATGTGAACAAAAGCTCGGCAACCAAACACTCTCAAGTGCTCATAAGACACATCTTTGCCAGTCCAAACTCTTTCAGGAACATCACCATTCAAAGGATAGCAAGGAGATAAATTGATCAAGTCAACCGCTGTACTCATTGCCTCACCCCAAAAGGGTCTTGGCAATTTAGCTTGTGAAAGCAAACGCCTTGTTCTTTCCACAATGGTGCGGTTCATCCTCTCGGCAACGCCATTTTGTTGAGGAGTCTTCTTAACTGTCTTTTGATGCCGAATACCTTGGCTGCGACAATACTCATCAAATGGCCCAATGTATTCACCACCATTGTCTGTTCGGATGCACTTCAATTTCTGCCCTGTTTCTCTTTCAACCATGGCCTGAAAATGCTTAAATACTTCTAGAACTTGATCTTTAGTTTTTAGTAGATAAGCCCAAACTTTCCTTGAATAATCATCAATGAAAGTAACAAAATAAAGTGCACCACCATGTGTTCTAACTTTTAAAGGACCACAAACATCCGAATGAATTAACTCCAACACATTTTCTTTTCTAGAAGCAACATTTTTATGAAAAGAAACTCTATGTTGTTTACCCGCCAAACAATGAACACAAGTTTTAAGATGTGTACCTTTCAAACCGGGTAGAAGCTCTTTCTTGAACAATACTTGCAGCCCCTTTTCACTCATGTGGCCAAGCCGCTTGTGCCACAATTCGGTAGAAGTATCATCTTCAAGTGCATTGACAACATCTTTACAAATTTTTCTTGCATCGAATAAAGTGTGTGAGTCTTCTTGCACTTAGCCACCACCAAAGAACCCTTTGTGAGCTTCCATATTCCATCACCAAATTTGTTGTTGAAGCCTTCATCATCTAGCTTCCCAGTAGAGATTAAATTAAGGCGAATGTCGGGAACATGCCTCACATCTTTAAGCAACAATTTGCAGCCCAAATTTGTTTCCAAGCAAACATCACCCATACCAATAATCTTGGACAAACCTTCATTACCCATTCGAACAGAACCATAATCTCCTGCAGTGTAGGTAGTGAAGAAATCAACTCGAGAAGTCACATGAAAAGAAGCACCAGAATCAATCACCCAATGACTCTCTTGGCTCACAAAATTGATACAATCATCTTCACAAACGACCATGATATCATCGGTAGTAACTGCTGTTGTGTCTTCTTGCTTCTTATCCATACTTTTGTCACGCCTTTTCTCTTTATTCTTGAGCTTTCGGCATTCTCGCTTCATGTGTCCTTTCTCATGGCAATAATAACACTCAACATCTTTCTTTGAAAAAGAACTATCTCTTAACTTGTCACGACTTTGATCACGGCCATGAGGAGTCTTACTCCTCCCCCTTGTTTTACTTCGGCCTCTCACAACAAATGCTTCTGAATGAGAGGAACTGGCTGATTTTCTTCTAGTTTCTTCATTCAATAAGCTGCTAGTGACTTGGCCCATTGTGACAACTCCATCGGGTGCCGAATTACTAACTGTCACAACCAAAGTCTCCCAACTTTCGGGCAAGGAACTAAGTAGCATCAAAGCCTGCAACTCATCATCAAAAATAATTTTCATAGAAGCAAGTTGGTTAACAATACTCTTTATTTCATTCAGATGTTCCGGAATAGGGCTGCCCTCTTTATATTTTAAATTAACCAACTCACGAAACAGAAAGGCTTTATTTGTGGCTGATTTTCTATCATAAAGACTCTCTAATTTTTTCCATAAATCATGTGCTGAAGTTTCAGTAGCAACATGATGAAATACACTGTCATCAATCCATTGACGGATAACACCAACGGCTTTTCGATTAAGCCTCTTCCACTCATCATCTTTCATATCAGCAGGTTTGCCACTGTCACCCTCAATGGGTCCATACAAATCTTTACAAAATAATAGGTCCTCCATTTTAGTTTTCCAAGTTACCCAATTGCTTCCATTGAAGTTAGACATACGACCCACATTCCCCTCCATTGATTTTCACAAATAAATAAACCCTAATAAACCGTAAGCTCTGATACCAGTTGTTAGGGAAAATCTATAATTCCCCACAAGTAAATCAATCAATGGGAATATAAACTAATGCGGAAAAATTAAATCAAAGGCAACACAAGAATTTTTACGTGGTTCCCTCAATGTGAGGTACGTCCACGGGATCGAAATCCGATTCCACTATCAACCAAATAAGTTCCAAACGATTACAAACGAGACACTAATGGTCTCACAAAACCACCCTTAGGTGAATTCCAAATAATCACAAATAAACAAGAGGAAAGACCTCACCAAATAGAAGAACCAAAATCTTCCGAATCAGAGTTGTAGAAGATCCAAAATAACGAACCAAACACCAACCGAAGATGCCCCAAAACAAAGCTTCAAACAAAACTCGAAATTAAACCAATCTGCCAAGCTTTGGCACTAATACCGAAGTAGTGTAATAGTATGGCATATAGCAGCCGCCGTCCTTGTGTGTTGAACAACCAAAAACAATAATGCCTCCAATAAACAAAAAATATAATATAATAAAATGAATCTAGGGTTTTGTAATCAAACACTAATTGTATCCAAATTGGATTGGGCCTCCACAAATATAATATATAAAAATATATTATACTAAACCAAGTCCAATTAAAACTCTTTTTCCAAAACCAATTGGGTCCCACACTCCAATAAGGAGGTATCCCAACATGTGCAACATTGCTGATTATTATTTAGTTAATATTATGATGTTTACAAGCAGCTAGCTTATTTTTATATTTACACTTATTGACTGCATATTATAACTAGCTAGTGGGAAGTTAGTACACTACAATTTTAATAATTTTGACTGGCTTTTCGGAACAAGACGAATAGTGTTGTATACGTATTACGTACATCAAATCTGCTTTGAGATCTTGTTTGATTTCTTGTTTTGTTATATTCAAATAAAATAAAATGAAGAAGAAGAAGAAGAAGAAGAAGAAGAAGAAGAAGAAGAAGAAGAAGAAGAAGAAGAAGAAGAAGAAGAAGAAATTTTTTAGTTTTACAAGTCAAATCCAAGATTTGTGCTTGATTTTGCTAAAATGATAATATGTAATAAAAAAGTAATTTTTTTTTTTCAGAAAATCTCATTAGAATTGTGCACACTTGAAAAATGATTCATTCCCTAATTTAGCTTATCAAATTTCACTCCCAATGATGTGGAATTAGAGGGTCAAAAATGAGAGAGAGGAGAGTGAAGACTGCTTCATGTGAGTGTTAACCATATCATTAGGAGTGAAATTGGAGGTCTCATCAATTAGGGAATTTTGCGGGACTGCTGTGCAAATACCAAGCATTGAAGCCTAGAGATGAATTTGAATTGTGATATTCTGGTGATCATAGAACTGAGGTTATAAAGTGATAGAATTAGAAAGGCCAAGGTAGGAATTTAGGTTAAAAAAAAGAAAAAAAAAAAACTATACATCGTTGCCTAGGGGTTGCAATGATACCATCAATGAGCACCTTTTTTTTCCAATTTAAAAAAAAAAAAAAAAGGTAGGAATTTAGATAACTGATGGGTTTAAATTTTTGGATATCAATACAATACATGAACCCTGCACTTGATATTTGATGTTGGCTTTTTGTTCTATTGTTTGCCGGCAAAAATTAATTCAATTAATGAGAGAATCTCACCGAGGTCATGCAAATATCACATGGAAACTCAAATTCATACAAGAAATTTTGTAAAAATGGCGTGATAACGCTATTCTTATAAATAAATTCATCTTTATGGGTGTTTTGTTTTAAAGTGAAAGGTACATATTGATCCACATCATTATACATGAAAAATCTGTATAAATTTTCCATTTTGTATTCATATCTTCTTTAATCTCCAAGTTCTTCCTTGAAAGTAAAATTTGTTTGCCAAAGTTTTCAAAAGGATACAATGTTGGCTTTTTTGTACAGTGTTTTATGCCTAAAGCAATACATAGCCCAAAGCAGCACAACCCAAAGCTTGATAGGCCAAGTATAAATTTTCTATTAGTTTTATCGTTGATTATGTGATTCTCTCTACTCTATATAGCTTGATTTGATCACTTTTATGCGCATGGGGCTAGCTTCTCATAGTTTTAATACACCTATGAAGCTTAATAATTTATTAAAGAACTTATAAATTGAACAGTTTACTAGTGTAAAAATCATCACAATAAAATAGATAATTCAGTATGTTTTAATGCTTTTCATGGAGTATAAAGTAGGCTTAAAAATTGTGTGTTCCAATATATAATGATCTAACGAACATCTGGGACGATTGCTCTTACAACATTAGTTATGATCCTTAAATATATATATATATATATATTGGCTTAGATTTTGGATTGTGTGAATTATGTAATAAATTTGCAAACTCTTGAATTATTAATGTTAGAGATTTGTCTCACGTTGTGTCTCTAAATCACTCAATCTTAAATGACATAATGTAAAAGTTTTTATAACATTTTAAAAGTTTCAAGTAAATTGGAAGTTAATAATCAAATATTTGCATACTCTTGAATTATTGATGTTAGAAATTTTTCTCACGTTGCCTCTCTAAATCACTCAATCTTAAATGACATAATGTAGAAGCTTTTATAACGTTTATATTAAAAGTTTCAAGGAAGTTGAAAGTTAATAATCAAATATTTGCGGACTCTTGAATTATTAATGTTAGAAATTTGTCTCACGTTGCATCTCTAAATCACTCAATCTTAAATGACATAATGTAGAAGCTTTTATAATGTTTATATTAGAAGTTTCAAGAAAGTTAAAAGTTAACAATCAGATATTTGTAGACTCTTGAATAATTAATGGTACATATTTGTCTCATATTGTATCTCTAAGCTTTCGTTTGGCAAGCCAGACTTTTTGACTTTTTAACTATTTTAGCCACAAAAAGACAAAATAGACTTTTTAGCCAAATAAGACAAAATATCACATCCAACTCATAATCATTTCATTTTTTCTCTTATAAAAGTCAAAAAAGTCGAAAAGTCTATCTGAAACTAAATTTTTTAGCCTCGGGTTAAAATAGTCAAAAAGTCAAAAAATCAACCCACATTCCAAACGAACCCTAAATCACTCAATCTTAAATGACATAATGTAGAAGCTTTTCTCACGTTTATATTAAAAGTTTCAAGCGAGTATAAAGTTAAAAATCAAATATTTGTTTCATTTTTACCCTTGCTATCCAATAATTGGTTTTTGGAAAAGTCTGTGTTTCCAATAATAAATAATTAGAAAATTACACAAAATGTTAGATCTAAGGTTTATATTGAAACTTTTGTTGTGAGCCATTCTATGAATAAATCTTGGCCTTTGATTGTAAATTTTGAGTAATTTTCTAGTTGTTTTTTCTAGGTTAGTTATTTACTACTAATTTTATTTTATTTTTAAACTTATTTATGCCTCATAGTGTAAAACAAATAGATGTAAGCAGTTTCATAAGCATCAAACAACCTATATTCTAAACATCCTCCAATCATTGGCAATAAAAGAAATTTTGGACTCCATGAGGCAATGAACCATCTGTGATCTGTCCATGATGTGAAAATACGGAGTGTGGTTAGTTTGATAGTTTGTCAATTCTTTTAGGAAGTCTGACAAGGTTGCTCAATGAACTTCACTAATAGTAGCAGAAAAAACAAAGAAAGAAAAAAAAAAACATACATACAAACCTCCAAGCAAGCACAGAGAAGATTCATTCAATCAGTTAAAAGTGCATCATTTCAACCACCTCCTAACACCACCACTAGTTGACGGTGAAGAAGCCTCATCACCAAAGCACACATTAGGCCTCTGCACCATCCCAAACTGTTCTCTGTAAATGCTCTTCCAACTTGGACTCCTCAAGTTATTACACTCAAATGAAACATCACTATCACTAGTTCCAACTCCATTGGTGTATGCCTCTCCTGGAACAGGGAACGAAAGGCGTTTCTTCGCCGAACCCAATTTCTCTCTCTCTGGTGTCACTGCTCTCTGCCTCGGCGCACTCTGTGATCGAATCCGAGCCTTGGCAGACACAGTTGCAGCCATGTAATTAGGCACAGAGCGCAATGTCGGCGTCTGAGCTTTCGGGTAGTCCCTCTCTGCTCTCAGGCAGCGCGGGCTAGCCGAGTTAACTTGAAGAGGCTTTGTTTTGTTTTGATGTGTCCTCTGAAGGGGTGAGTGAACTGAGTGTGGACATGGTTCTTCTTGTTGTTGGTAGTAATAGTAATGGTAATTTTGATTTTGTGGTCTGTGAAAATTGGGGCTTGTGTAAGAGTAAGGCCTGTAGGTGTCTATTTCAACTGTTTTTATTGCTTCTCTTTGATCACATGAAGCTCTGCCTATCATCCACTGATCTAGCAATCTGGGTTTCTCTTCTTCTAGCTCTTCATTGCCTCTGAATAGGTTCTTATCAGATCTCCACATCTGATTATGAGAAATGATTTTAGTTCTGAGCCAAAACAGCTAAAAGGAAATTAGAAAGAAGAGAAACAGAGAGATCAAAACCTGGTGAGAGAAGGCATAAGCAAGGGTCTTTTCATCTGCAGCATCATTACTACTATCTCTGGACTGTGTTTCAGAGTTGCAATGGCAATCAAAACATAGAAGCAGCTTAATTAAGCATAAACTATAAAGCAAGAAAGAATTAATTACTCACAAGGGACTTTTTTCTGTCTGAGAGGTGAGATCCCCACAAGCTGTTGGGATCACTGAACGCAGAATCTATGCTTAGCCTCTTACGCTGATCGCGCACTCGAGCTTGTGCTCGAACCAGTGCTTGCATGCATTGGAAAGTCATTTTTGCTCGCTTTCGGACATTGTGACCTCTCACTAACGCTTGTAGCTTCACCAGCCCCTTAAGCGCACGCAGAGCTCTCCTTGCCTGCACAATAACACTCATAGTTCTCACTAGAACTCGAAAAATGATAGTTGCACCGAATTAAAACACACAGAAGAAAGAAAGAAAAAACAAAAAATGCACAAAAAGTACAATGTGTGACTAAAATCAATCTTCAGTGTATTTCACAATGCCCTTTCTGTGTTTCACAATGCATGTAGTAGCGCTGTTGATGAGACTTATTACCAGATAGCCTCTGAAGGAAGTCTGGATAGCTATGGCAGCATAGTGTTCTCTGATGAGAATGGAAGGCCTGGTTAGCCGAATGACCTCCACGGCAGCTTGGGCTGTTGCAACAGCTGCCTCTGCGGCTGCTGTTGTTGCCATAGCCATCGCAATAGCACGTCTTTGCTCCGCTTCGGCAGCCTCAGGGACAGGATTTTTAGGCACACAAGTCTTAGCAGTATTACTAGTAGTTAATTTCTTAGCTTCATTGTGCTGTATCGTGGTTTCGTGATGCGATGGTTTGCAAAAAATCCATCTTCGCTTTCCTCTCTTCTGCAGAAAATTTCATTTACAGAAATCAACGTGGGTAGAAAATGATTTACAAACAGAATTTTTGTACAGAAAACACATCGAGAATGATGTTGTAGCAAGATTGTTGTTACCTTCTCTTCCTCTTCTTGTTCATTGTCTTCTGATCTCCTTCTGCTGCTACTTTTCTGGGTGTCTTTAGTGGGAGACCTGAAAGCCTTTTTCACTGCATTCAACCAAGAGCTTCCTCCAATCTTTCCCATGATTGAATTAAAAAACAGAGCTTCAATTAACAGTTGAGCTACATTTACAATGAAACCCAAGTTGGGAAAAGACCAGTGGGAATTTTGTTCACTAAATGCAAGAAATGCAAGAAAGAGAGAGAGTGATAATAAAATCAGATTAATGCTTGGGAGCACTAAAAAGGAAGCACTAAGGGAGCACTAATGAGGTGGCTCTCCCTTTGATGTGATGGTTGTCTCTTGTGTTTTTCTTTTTTCTTTTATTTTTTACATTTTCCAACTCATTAGAGCTATTAGTGATGGGATTTTTTAGTGGTTTCTATCATTGCTGAATAAAATCAAGGGCTCTGCTAGAGAGCTCTAATTAGAGCTGCTTTTGAGCAGCTCTAATGAGCTGTCACCCTTAAAAAAAAAAAAAAAAAAAAAAAAAAGAAGGTAAAAGACAAAACAAGAGGGGGGAAATGACAAATTAATGCCCCTTTAGAGCTCTAATTTTAGAGGTCTCACTCATTTCTGAATCAAGAAACAGGGAACAGGATCTAACAAGGAACTGACATATCCCCAGTAAATTTGGAAGAGAGCAGAGAGCTTGGTAATAATGTATAAATTTGGAAGAGAGCAGAGAGCTTGGCAATTATATGCAGGAGCAGAGAAGTAAAGAAGAGAGAGCATATGTTCTGCCAAAAGAATGTTTATTCTTTTGTGACATTTTAATAATGGTAGCTTTGTCAGAAATTTGACACAACACGACAGACTATGTGACCTCGAAAATGCAGAAAGCTGAGAGAGAGAGGGTTTCCTTATACTTATGTAAAAAGAGTAGTGTTCTGTAAAAATAACAGACGAACTCTCATGGCTTCACATGTTATGAGCTGTGGTTGAGAGAGAGAGAGAGAGAGAGAGAGCAGTGGTTATGTTTTGTAGGTGTGCATTGTATATCATATGTATGCACATTTATTTTGGTTTGAGTTATATATTTTTATGAGATAATTTATGTAAATTTGTAAAAATTTATGTAATTTTATGAATTTCAAAATTTTTATAAATAAACTTACATGAATTTGTGTCAACTTATGCATTTTTATAAGATTATTTATGTAAATTCGTAAAAACTTACGTCATTTTGTGAATTGTGCGTGTGCAATATTGCACACCCAAACACTTCCTTGTTTGTTTTGGGGGATGGGTATATGGAAAAGACCTACTAGAGAGGAGAGTTTGGTATTGGTGGGTCTTAATTCGGATCCATGTTGATAATTCAAACTGTTCAATGTATAGAACTCGTTGAGTACATTATCCTTATAAAAAATGGCATTGATTGGATATTGATAATCACTTGATTAGATCGTATTTCTGTCGCAATTTACTTCAAAAATTATTTTGAAAATGCAATCCCAATGAATTATATACATTGAATCGTTTGGATTATCGATATGAGTCCGAATTAAGGTTCACCAAAGCCAAACTGCATCCGGTCCTATAGAGAAAGTGAACAGGATGGATAACAATGACAGTTATTGTACATGTTTGGTATTGTTGATAAGGAAGTTCTGGGATGAATTTTTCAAAATATTGCCCGCTAAAACTTCACACTTTGGAAGGTTATTACTATGGTAATAATCTTTTTTTTATTTTATTTTTTATATGTAGAGTATTCTGAGCCAGTTTACACACAGCAGGTTAAGTCCCTACAGTTCGAACAAGCTTTTTGAAACATGTTTATTCTCTGTTGTTTGTGCCCCTAATGCTGTGTTTGGTTGGGGGATTTGAGGAGGGATTTAGAAAGGGAAATAGAAAAGGTAGGTGAAATGAGAATAAAATATGCCTAAATTTCACATAGTTTCACACACCTTTTCCTTTTTCCTTTCTAAATTCTTCTCCAAATCTTCCAACCAAATACAACATAAGAGTTCTTCTAACAAGAAAAGTCGAACTTGAGATCTTAGAGGGACCAAATTCCTAAGTCTCAGGTCTAACCCACAAGGCCAAATTCTTGGGATTAATATGGTAATAATGTTAAGAATCATCATTTGGACAGAAAGGCCTAGGCTTAGGCTTAAAGCTATCTAGCCCGATGAGCTCTCACCCAATTCAAGTTTCTACCCTAGGTAAGTTGGACATGCCGGGATAAAGTTTGAGTTGGACCTAGATCTAGAGTTTGAAGTTTGGTTCATAAGAGGTAGCCCGTCAATCTAGCTAGCAAGCTTGACAAAAAATATGAAAAAATAGAGATTTTTTTTTTTTTTTGGTTGAGAAAATTGATAATAAATCCAATCTAAGGAGAATATAAAGCATTAGGTTCAGTGAATATTTTTTGTTAGTGAAAAATTTACGTTTTGTGAAATAATTTAGTGAGAAGTCCTAGAAGACATTTTGTTTTTAATTTTACCCATTGACTTTTTTTATCTGTTTGACTTTTTGTGACTATCTGTCCAAATTTATATCTGTCTATTCAAATTTTTTGTCTATATGTTCAAATTCACATCTATTTGCTCGAATTTTTTGACTATCTGTTCAATTTTTTCCTTATCTTTTTAATTTTTCTCCTAAATTCTATCTATCTATTCAATTTTTTACCTAAATTCTATTTATCTGTTTAATTTTATATACATCTGTTCAATTTTTTCTTTAAATTCTATCTATCTATTCAAAATTTTTGACTATCTGTTTAATTTTTCTCCTAAATTCTATCTATATGTTCATTTTTTTAGCTCTAAATTCCATCTATCCGTTTAATTTTTTTTTCTATCTGTTGAAAATCTATGTCAATTTTCGTTTCTCTATTGCAATCATCATCATCAACATTAATTTTTTTTCCAGATCTGTCTCATACATACATACATACAACAAAATAATTAATTACATACAGACAAACGAACGAACATAGAGAAAATCTGGTTATCTGATACTCAAATAACAGATTTCTTATTCTTTTTCTTTAACTTTTCCTGAGAACCAAATGCTACATAACTATTTATTCAATAATTAATTTCAATTTAACAAAAGTTTCATCCTCATATATCAAAAGTTTCGAGAGGACATTTGTATTCATACGTATGAACATCTCTATATACATATATATGTGTTTCAACAAGCTCAATCACAAATTAGAAACCTTAAGATACAAATGTCCTCACAGATTAGAAGATCAAAAACCAAAATATTTATAATAAAAAAAATCTAGAATCGTTCGTCTATAAACCCTAACTCCTCATAGATCTGGACACATCGTGCACAGATCAGATGTATAGACATCTTTCTCTCATTAATGAGAACGAATTCATCATCCAAATCTGTTCAAATTCGACAACAATAACAAACAAAAAATGTTTTTATTTGTTAAATTTTATTTAAGGTTCGATCAATTGAGACAGAGAGAGATTGATTTGTTAAAATGTTTTTATCTGTTCAATTTTTTTTACAATAAAAACAATCTAGATCATTGGCTCATAATCAACTAATTTCAAAACACACACACACACACACACAGAGGCATTTTTAGCCTTACAATGTATTGTTCTTCGATATAATGTTTGATCGGCCAAGGGTGAAGAAGCCACTAGCCAAGGTTCACGTTGCGAACTTCCTCATCACAAGGCATTCGAGTCTGGTCTGCCACATGTGCCAGTCGCCGACGCCGTGGAATACTTCCGGTGCAAAGCTCGAGCCAACGGTCCCAGTCTGCGAAGCTTGCATGAGTGGCTATAAGAGAGTGAAAATGATGTTGATGAAGATTAGCATCGTGTGACGAAAGAGAATATGGCGTAACAGAGCAAACCATAAAGAATAGAAAGAAGAGAGAGAGAGAGAGCACTACCACTGACAGATCTAATGTGGAGATCTCAGATCTAACACGATCTAAAGGAGATAACGGAAACAGAAGATAGAGACAGCAAGAGAAGGTGGTGTTGAGAGAAAAAACCGATCGAGATGAAGAAGAGAGAGAGAGAGAGAGAGAGAGAGAGAGAGAGAAGTACGTTCTAGCTATGAGACAAGAGATAGTGGCAACAGGAGAAGGCAGTGTTGGGAGACGGTGGTATTGGGAAAAGAGACCGATCGAGATGAAGAAGAGAGAGAAAGAGAGAGATCTAAGATTTGAGCACCATGGCGGTAAGATCGTTGTGAACGAAGCACCACAGTGGTGATATTAGAGAAAGAGAGATAGAAGAGTGCATTCTAGCTATGTATGTGAGAGAGAGAGAGAGAGAGAGGGAGAGAGACGGGTTTGATTAGAAATGAAAGAGGGGTGATTTTAAATATATGAGGATAATTTAGTCATTTTTGCATAGATTTGTCCTTATGGACATATTGAATTAGTGCCTAGACTTTTGGGCAAGAAAAATCCAAGATTGGAATTTTTTTTTTTTTTTTTCCTTCCCAAACGCCCTTTTATTTTTAAAGAAAAAAATTTAAAAATATAATCTTGAATCTCAACTCATTGGACTAAGCCTGTTAAGCTCGTGATAGGTGGTCTATCAATCCAACTTATGAGCCAATTGGGCAAAGGCTTAGACAAGGTTTTGGCTTGTAGGCTCATCTGACAAATCAAAAATGTCTATTGAGCTTGGGCATCATTTTCGTAGGTCAAGCTAGCCTAACTTGGTCGGATGCCAACCCTTTATGTTATATATAAATAAATTTTGTATGAGCTTTTTTTTATCATTAGACACAAAAATAATAGTCACATTAAGAAATACACATAAACCCATGCTATTATATCTAATGAAAGGAAAATAGGTGAAAAATGTTGGAGAAAAATGGTTTTAAAACATTAATAACCATTAATAATTTAGTACCTACCCATTATTTAAGTGGGTCAACGTAGCAATTTGTTTCTTGTTATATAGTGAACAAGAGAATGTATTATGGTTGTTAAAACCATTAATGAGTGAATGCGAAATCAACTCATTGTAAGGAGGGGAGTAATTGACCAAAGTGGGCTCAATCCAAAACGCACACGCACCGCCGCTTCGCTTGAACCGGGCTGGACGTGGGTTGGATTAGCACTTATATTTTTGGAAAATAAATAAATAATAATAATAATTAAAAAAAATTGAATTTTGAATTTCGAATTTTGTCTTTAACAGTCACTTCCAAACAGTTACAAATGCGACTGTTGCTTGGTGCATGCTACGGTTCATTGTTTATATAATGGCAGAAGTCAACCTGTCATAAACATATAAAAATAAAGACGAGAAATCATTTGCCTCCAAGTCTTTTGTCTTCATCTTGATTCATCTTCATCTTCATTTTGGTTTTTGTTGGGAGTACTTAACATAAATTTGGTTCGCAATACACACAAATTGTAGTGCTACTTTTGTGTGTAGGTGATTGTTGTATCCTAGAGACAAGATGTCCGTAGATTTTAAGGGCGAATTTCTGTCTTAAAGACACAGTATCCAAACATTGACCTCATTCACATATCTGTTAGTTTTATTTTATTTTTATTTTATTTTTGTTTATTTATTGTATTTCATTTTTGATATTTAATTACATATTAATTTATCGGGGAATTATTTTTAACAATTTTAAGACCGACATTTCTTTTTTCTAGTTAAATTAATTTTTTTGTGACAGTTATTCCAGTCTATTTTAGATACAGAATTAGTATGTATTTTTTTGGTTTTATTTATAGTCTGTTTCATTCTAGTTTATGTTCTAGTCTGGAAAGCGGGAAAAAAAAAATACAAGAAAATTGTTTTGTTCTGATTTAAATAATACAGAATTGGAACCTTTCTGTTTTGTAAATCTATTAGATTTACGGGATCTGTATATCCAGAATTTGAAGCCTGGCTTCCAGTTTCATCTACCATAAATTTTGTTTGGTATTTCATACATTTGCTTTTCATTTGGTGGTTGAAATTACTACTGGTTTGATATATATATATATATTTTTTGTTTGGTTTGTGTACTCCATGTTTTACAAGTAAGTACAGCACTGCATTTGTTTGGTTACTATTTTCGTGGGTTCTTTGGAAGGAAGGTTTAAAATCCAATAAGTTAGTATTTAAAGTCCTTTTTTTTTTTTTTTTTTTTAGTTTTGAACTCTGTAATTAAAATAAAATAAAATTAGTTTCTAGTTTTATTTTATTTTATTGTTACTATTGTTTTATATACATATTTATAGTGAGATATCTTTTGTTTTAATAAATTTATTTATTAAACAGAAATGGCTATTGAAAAGTGGTGTTACGGGGAGTGTTTTAATAAATTTTTTGTTCCCACACTGGTTGCTCCTATACTAGTTATCTCTCATGGTCCTGTTTCTAGAATTGCTCTAGCTAATCATGGAAAGAAACCTAAAAAATTTAGTGGTGTCGATTTCAAGAGATGGCAGCAAAAAATATTGTTTTATCTTACTACACTAAATTTGGCGAGGTTTTTAAGAGAGGATGCACCTACTCCAAAGGAGGATGAAAATGATGCTCGGGTTGTTGCTGCAGTGAATGCATGGAAACATGCAGATTTCCTTTGCAGGAATTATATACTGAATGGATTGGACAACACATTATACAATGTATATAGTCCAATCAAGACCGCAAAAGAGTTGTGGGATTCCTTGGACTGTAAATATAAGACAGAAGACGCCGGAACAAAGAAATTTGTTGTCAGTCGTTTTCTTGATTATAAGATGACGGATTCCAAGACAGTGATCAATCAAGTCCAAGATCTTCAACTTATTTTGCATGAAATACATGCAGAAGGAATGTCTCTGAGTGAATCTTTCCAAGTGGCAGTGATAATTGAAAAATTACCATTTTCTTGGAGGGATATTAAATGTTGTTTGAAATGCAAACGCAAAGAGATGTCATTAGAGGATTTGATTGTTCGCTTGAGGATTGAGGAAGATAATCGTGGGGCTGAAAAGAAAAATGTACGTCATTTTTTGGAAGCTAAAGCAAATGTGGTGAAACAAAAGCGGCCAAAGAACAATAGTAAGAAAAGGAAGCATCCTGGAGAAAGTTCCAAACAAGGGTTCAACAATAGTTAGAATTTCCAAGGCAAATGCTATGTATGTGACAAGCCAAGGCATCGTGCTAAGGATTGTTACAAGCGACGGACTCAAGGAGGGAACATGAAGAAAAAAATCCACTCAGGCCAACATAACAGAAGAAGAGAGTCTTTATGCAATGGTTTCTGAAGTCAATTTGGTGAGCATTCCCAAAACATGGTGGGTGGATGCTGGCCCAACTCGCCACATCTATTTAGAAAAAAGGTTGTTCTCATCATATCAAGTAGTAGATAATAGAGAACAACTTTACATGGGCAATTCTTTGACTTCTAAATTTGAAGGAAAAAGGAAGGTGGTGTTGAAAATAACCTTAGGAAATAAACTGACTCTCAATAAGGAGCTACATGTGCCAGAAATTCGCAAAAATTTGGTTTTTGGATCGTTGCTAAGCAAGAATGGTTTTAGACTAGTTTTTTAATCTGATAAATTTGTACTGACAAAGAATGGAATATATGTAGGAAAGGGCTACATGTGTGATGGGCTCTTCAAACTGAATATAATGATTGTTGTTCAAACTATTAATAAGATTGACACATCTTCTGTTTATTTGCAAAAGTCTTCATGTATGTGGCATGGCAAATTATGACATGTTAATTATGATACTTTGCGTAGATTAATTAACTTAGAATATTTGCCTAAGTTTCAAATAGATCCAAATCACAAATGTGAAGTATGTGTTGAGGCAAAGTTAACTAAATCACCATTTCAATCAATGGAGAGAAACACCGAGCCATTAGATTTAATACATAGTGACATTTGTGAGTTGAAATTTGTTCAAACTCGAGGTGGAAAAAAATATTTTATCACTTTTATTGACGATAGCACTAAGTATTGCTATGTATATTTGTTGCGAAGCAAGGATGAAGCCTTAGAAAAATTCATTCAATATAAGAATGAGGTTAAGAATCAACTTGGTAAAAAAATTAAGGTAATAAGGAGTGATAGAGGTAGTGAATATAACACACATATTGGTAATTTTTGTACACAAGTTGGAATCATTCATCAAACTACTGCACCATATACACCTCAGCAAAATGGGATTGTTGAGCGTAAAAATCGAACCTTAAAAGAAATGACGAATACTATGTTAATAAGTTCTGAATTACCCCAGAACTTGATGGGGGAAGCAATTCCCGCTGCTAACTATATTCTCAATAAAATACCCCATAAGAAAACACTGAAAACTCCTTATGCATTGTGGAAATGTCGACAGCCTTCCTACAAATATCTAAAAGTGTGGAGGTGTTTGGCTAAAGTAGCTATTCCTGACCCCAAAAAGGTCAAAATAGGACCTAAAATTGTTGATTGTATATTTATTGGGTATGCAGAAAATAGCAGTGCCTACCAATTTTTAGTACATAAAAGTGATAGTTATGAGATCCATGTTAATACAATCATTGAGTCAAGGAATGCATCGTTTTTTGAACATGTATTTCCTTGTAAAATAACACAAGAGTTTCATTCTCCTAAATGGTCTTATGATGATGCATTCGACAATAATCAAGGACAAGGTGGGGAACATCAAGAAGAGGAAAACATGGAAGGACTTAGGCAAAGTAAGAGAGCTAGGAAAATTAAATCCTTTGGTCCTGACTTCTTGACGTATTTATTGGAAAATGAGCCTCAAACTTATAAAGAAGCAATGTCTACTCCAAAAGCTCCTCTATGGAAAAAAGCAATCAATAGTGAAATTGAATCTATCTTACAAAACTATACTTGGGAACTGGTGCATCTTCCACCAGGTTGTAAACCACTCGGATACAAGTGGATATTCAAGAGAGAAATGAAACTGGATGGTTCAATTGATAAATAAAAGGCTAGACTTGTAGTTAAAGGCTATAAACAAACTGAAGGAGTAGACTATTTCGACACTTATTCTCCTGTAACAAGAATAACATCCATTAGAATGCTAATTGCTATTACAGCTTTGCATGATCTGGAAATACATCAAATGGATGTCAAGACTGCGTTTTTGAATGGAGATTTGAATGAGGAAATTTATATGGAACAACCAGAAGGATTTATTGTTCCGGGACAGGAGAAGAAAGTGTGTAAACTTGTGAAATCTCTGTATGGATTAAAACAAGCGCCTAAACAATGCCATGAAAAGTTTGACAATGTAATGATGTCAAATGATTTTAAAATAAATGAGTGTGATAAATGTGTTTATGTGAAAAACACTGAAAAGGATATGTCATTGTTTGCTTGTATGTAGATGACATGTTCATTATTGGCAACAATAATGAGATAATAAAGACTACAAAGAAAATGTTGAACACTAAGTTTGACATGCAAGATATGGGAGTAGCAAATGTTATACTTTGTATGAAAATCACAAAAATATCTGTCGGATATGCCTTGTCTCAAGGTCATTATGTTGATAAAATACTTAAAAATTTTAATAAACATGATGACCGCTTTGCTAAGAGTCCTATCGATGCTAATCTTCATTTAATGAAGAATTTAGGGGAAGGTATATCACAATTAGAGTACTCCCGGATAATTAGAAGTTTGATGTATCTCATGAACTGCACATATCCTGATATTGCCTGTGTAGTTAGTAAATTGAGTAGATACACGAGCAATCCAGGAGAAGACCACTGGACAGAAATAATAAGGATACTTAGATATCTAAGATATACCCGTGACTATGGTCTAAGCTATCATAGATATTCAGCAGTAGTCGAAGGATACAGTGACGCAAATTGGATATCTGACACTATAGACTCTAAGTCTACTAGTGGCTATGTCTTTACCCTGGGAAATGCAGCAGTTTCCTGGAAATTATCTGAGCAAACATGCATTACAAGATCCACAATGGAATCTGAGTTTATCGCTTTAGATAAAGTAAGAGAAGAAACAGAATGGCTTCGTCACTTCCTAGAAGATATTTCAATATGGCCAAAACATGTGTCATCTATTTGTATTTATTGTGATAGTCAAGCAGCCACGGCTAGGGCACAGAATAATATGTACAACGGTAAGTCTCAACATATTTGACGTCAACACAACACCGTTAGGCAACTGCTCTCAAATGGAGTTATATCCATTGAATACATAAGGTCAAAAGATAATATTGTGGATCTGTTAACAAAAGGTTTGACAAGAAAGCAGGTTGTAAGATCAACGAGAGGAATGAGACTAAAGCCTATTACTTAAGAATCACCTCAATGGCAATCCAACCTAGCTGACTAGAGATTCCAAGATCTAGGTCAAAGGGACAACCGAATTAAGAATGACTCAGGAAGATCACTAAGGATACAATTTCCTACCCATTTCTATGATGACGTAGTGATGCCTGCAGCGATAATCAGGATAAGTTTTTGCTTTAAATGATTCTCATAACTTGGAAATCCAAGTGGGGTATAGCAGGATACTCGTAATGAGAATCACTTATATGAGTGTAAACTGGGCCGGTTCTATGAAAATTGAAAAAGCTGAATTCTCTAGAGCACTTATGAAAATCAGGAATTGTCCAAGGCCAAAATGGGCATAACTGATAGAATCAAGTTGTGTATGAAAATAAAACTGTATAAAAGGTTGTTGTCTTGGTTTACACTAAAGACAGAACAGTTCAAGACATTATGTCCACTGATTTGTCAGTAAATCCGATATTCTTTTACAAGGGAAGGTTCAAGACCAAAAGCTACCTATCCTTTGCAAGATATTTCTAGTTTAGTACTCTTTGTGTCTGCATGTTGTTGCGTGTTCTTTTCGTCAATTTCATTCATGTGGGGGATTGTTGGAGAAAAATAATTTTAAACCATTAATAACCATTAATAATGAAAAACCTACCCATTATTTAGGTGGGTCAACGTAGCAATTTGTTTCTTATTATATGGTGAACAAGAGAATGTATTATGGTTGTTAAAATTATTAATGAGTGAATGAGAAATTGACTCATTGTAAGGAGGGGAGTAATGGACCAAAGTAGGCTCAATCTAAAACGCAAACACACCGCCGCTCCGCCCGAACCAGGCTGGACATGGGTCGGATTGGCACTTATATTTTTGGAAAAAAAATAAATAATAATAATAATTAAAAAAAATTCAAATTTTGAATTTCGAATTTTGTCTTTAACTATCACTTCCGAACAGCGCGACTGTTGCTTGGTGCATCCTATGGTTTATTGTTTACATGATGGCAAAAGTCAACCTGTCATAAACATATAAAAATAAAGAAGAGAAATCATTTGCCTCCAGTCTTTTGCCTTCATCTTCATTTTGATTTTTATTGAGAGTACTTAACACAAATTTGGTTTGCAGTACACACAAATTGTATTGCTACTTTTGTGTGTAGGTGATGGTTATATCTTGGAGACAAGACGTCCATAAATCTCAAGCACCAGTGGAGAAGGTGAATTTCTGTCTTAAAGACACAGTGTCCAAACACTGGTCTCAATCACATATTTGTTAGTTTTATTTTTTTATTTTATTTGTTTTGTTTATTTATTATATTTCGTTTTTTATATTTAATTAAATAAATTAATTTATCGGGGAATTATTTTCAACAAAAAATTCGTGTTGTATTTTTTTATTATAATACAAATCAGTATGCAAGGCATTTTTTTTTTCTTTTTTTGCAACCTTTTTTTGTTGAATATGATCTGTAGTGCATAATGCATTTCAACTTAGGAAGAGCTCTGCTAATTTTGCACTCAAAGCTGGTGTATGCATGAACATCATAATTTTGTAAATTCCGCTCGAATTCAATTCAATAAGTTTATACGTATTATAAAATTATATTAAAAATAAGTATTCAAACTCAAGCCAAATTCATTTAAGATTAATTCTAAAAATAAATATATTAATTAAGTTTAAATATATTCTTAAAAACCATCAACTTTTCAAATCAAATTAAACAAGTCACCACTCGAATCGTTTACATGTCTAATTCTGTTTATGAATTAAGCAAAATTCAAATTTTAATTGGGAAAATAACAATGCAGTGAGGACAGAAAAAAAGAAAAATTATAAACAGTAATAAAATTTATACACTTTAATAATTAAAATAGTATACTTTTTGTGATTTTATATATATTTTTTACTGTACCCCTCTACCGTTATTTTCCCATTTTAACTGGAGACTGTAACAAGTACATGTCCAAACCCTTCTCATGGGAAGGAAAGTAAGAAAATGACTAATGAAAAAAAAGAAAAAAGCAGCAGCTCAAATAAAGGGAAATTATTTAATAATTTCGAAACACTTCGTGGCTATATTCTGAATTAATCACCAATTACTTATCTTTCATATTATTCCTTATCCCTAACACAAATCGTGGATTCTTACCCCTCTCTACTAATCAAAATTTTTTAGAGTACCACATGTTTATATTATGAAAATACTGAGTAATTATCCATAAAATAAGGTAATTGTGTAGTGTTTTTGGAAGTTGGTAAAAAACTGATTTTTTAATTTTTTTAGTGACTTTTTTTGCAAAAAGCTGAGTTGTTTTGGAAAAAAAAATTGACTTTTTTAGTTAAAAAAACTAAAAAACCAAAAAATTAACTTTTTACCATTATTCCCAAAATACCCCTGTTAATTGAAGTTTGCAATCAGTCAAAAAGAACAATGCCATCAAGCACAAAGCATAGTTACTGACATTCAAGCTTAAAGTTAAATTACACACACTTCGTTTGAGATTTTAATTTTTTAAGTTTGAAATAATTATATTGACCTATTTTAATAAGGTTAAAACAATTAAAATTAGGAAAATGACTTGGACCCTCACAAGGGGCACCCCACGACCCCCTATCTCTCTGATTGGTTAGTTTTTTTTTTTTTTTTCTTCTCGTCCAATCACCAGCCCCCACGTGTGTATGGAGGTGATGATTGGAGGAGGTCTCAATCACTTTCCTTAAAACTAATAAGTGGATAAACACTAAAATAAATAAAAATAAATATATATTTTAGTAAAAAAATTTTGACAATATCATATTTCAATCTATACGACTCATGAATTATTAGTAAAAAATAATTTAAATATTATGTGAATTAAAATATTAAAAAAATTGATATAATTATATAAAAATATAAAACTAACTGTATTTTTTAAAAAAAGTTTTAGATGAGCTGAATATAAGTTATCCTTAAAGTTACGGTGGGTGGAAATGGGAAACATTTAATTTCAGGCAAGTTGGAAGTTCAAAACAAAAAATTAAGAATTAAATTATGCTGGTAGTATGTATATGTTGCTCCTTGTGTTATTTTAATATTTATAATTTTATTTGATTTGATTTTAATTTTAAATTATAATTTTGTCTCAATTTAATTCAATTAATCATAATTGTTAATATTTTTAAATAAAAAATACGTATATAAGCGACATGTGATATGTTCTTAAGAACAAAAATATAAGCTTACTCAATTCAGTGAATTAACATTAACCAACTCAATGTTCATTTTTGGTATAATAAAAAGCCTAACAACATTATCAATTAAACTAAATTGATACAAAATTTAAAATTAATTTCAAAATTGAGTCAATTAAAAATACAGTTATCAAAATAACACAAAAGGCAACATGTAGGGACTATCAGTGTAATTTGTCCAAAAATTAAAAGTAAAAATTAGCTCTTCTCTTACTGTTCAATAATTACTTATTTTAATTTATTTAAATTACTTTTTTTCCTCATAAATTATAAATAAAAATTACACCAAACATTTTGACATAATATTTCAAAATAAAATAAAATAAAACAAATTTACAAACGACGCTATAAATTGCACCTAAAAATGTCACCTTCCACTATAAAAAAAGGTACTGTTGTTGATCATTGCATGGCTTTTCAAGTTAAAAGGTAAAACATTTAAGAGGAAAATAAATGAAAAGATAAATAAATTTATTTATATCTATTATTTTTTTAGGACAAATATCTAATAATTTATTTCCCGTGTTTTGAGCATTTCAGTGCATTCGCCTAGAAATGGAAAAAATTAGATGAGCTCCCCTTCAAACGTTAATTTATTTATATATATATATATATATATTGTGAGTTTCAATTCGAACACATATCGATAATTTGAACAGTTTATCTTATAGGTCCTGCAATAAAGGTCATTTATGTAAAAAAATTAATTTTATCGGATATATATAAAAACAAGATCAAATTACATTTTGTTTTATAAAATGTAGGACAAATTTGATTGTAAACTTAAATTATCAATTTTATAAAACAAAATATAACTTGTTCCTGTATTTATAGTTGTCCGGTAAAGTTAATTTTTTTGCATGAATAACCTTCACTGTGAGGCCTATGAAATAGATGGTTTGGATTATCTATGTCTGGTCTAGTTAGAGCTCACAAGAGAGGTGAACAAGTATGGAGAAATAAAATATGGAGGAATGTTTCTCTCCACCAAAAAAAAAAAATAGCCCTTTTCACTTCTCTTTTTTTCACATTTTTTCTTTTTGTCTCTCTTCTTCTTTTCTGTGTGTTTCTCAGGTTCTTAACAATGGAATTCAAAAAATGTGAATTATGTGGCAAAGCTAAAAATAGATTTATGTTTTCAGCTTTGTTACTGATTTAAGAGGAGTCGACTAATCCTATAAATATCATTGTTGCATTCTATATTTATTTATGTTTGTGAACTCTTGTGTTTTAAATGTGTTTTGTTTTCTCTCCAGCATCAAACCAACCACCAAGAAACAGAGCTAGGAATTCATAAAAATTTGCCACCAATAGTAACCATATAATGGAATCGAGAGGCTTTAGAGCCTTTTCTTAAATCACATCCCTTAAAAGCAAGAAACTTTTTTAGTTTTAGAAGAACTGCTAATTATGCTATTTATGCAACATAAAATTAGATACAGCAAAAGCAAAAGATCAGAAAGCCATCTCTAATTAAGCGGACCAAAGTGGTTGAGCCCAAACAAGAACAAGGGTTTACAAATCAATTCCTATTTATGGTATCCTAGTACTTTTTCCTAATCTTACCCTATTACTATTATTGTCTGTTTCTATATGATATGATGAGAATCTTAAAACACAATTGTACGATTAAAAGCGCATTAAAATAGAGGAGAGAGAAATCTTGTGACCCCTATAACTCATTTTGACCTAACATTCACTAACTTCAAGGATAGGTTCAAGCTTAGGTTTCCAACACTTCGAAGGTGAATCAACAGAAGAACATGTCCTCTTGTCAAGCTATAGAAGATATTTGTTTCGACAATAACTGTTGAAGCTGTTGCTTTGGTATCACCACTTTAATCCTTTTTATGCCACCATGGGCTTGGTTTGTGTACAGGGGAGAAATATCGGTCGCCTTCCGTACACATTGCTACCAAGCTCTTCTCGCTCCGAATGAACTCCAGTTCACTGCGCACTAAACAAAAATAAGCTACCCGGTAGGTGGTTTGCCGAAAAACCCCTCCGAGGTCAAGTTAGTTCACTTAAGGATGAGGAAGAGAAAGAGCAGAGTGCTAGAAAAAGAGAGTGGCTAAAGTTTGTTTACTCTTCTCAGAGTCTGGTCGTGCCTCTTATCTAGGCTGACCATGTAGCCCAGATTGTGCGCGCACTGCCTCTATTGTCCTTTGTTGGACGTATGGTTGTATTGCCCTCTTCTTTCCTTACACGTGCACACGACAATACTGCTAAACAGTATTGGCCAAACCGCCAAATGGTATTGACGCGTACCTAGAGTGGATTCCTCTCCATATGTCATTGGACCACATAGAGCGCCTCAACTGAGCAATCACTTGTGGCATCCCCAAAATGCTAACTTAGGACGGTCTTGTGCCGAGCTGAATCAGTCCGACCCCAAGTTGGCTCCAAGCTCGGTCAATGCTACTCCTTGACTGGTCGATCCCTTCAGCACGTCAGTCACTAGCTCGGCCATAGATCGCGGCCCGTCTTCATTCTACCTAGTCCTTGCCTGCGGCCCAAATCTTGCCTAGCTTAGCCCGTTCTTGCGATCCAAACACGACCTACTTCAACACGATACTGAAATGTTGGCGCTTATTCGGCTTCTTCCTATATATAAGCGATATATATGCCATGTGACCCTTCACTGTTCATCTTCCTCAGAGTAAAACCCTAGCCCTCACTGCCTTTGACGCCGTTCTTTCCATTGCTGATCCGAGATCACGATTTTTTCTTGCTTCGGACGGATCGTCGTCATCACAAAAAGGTTTCAGCCAATTGGGTCTTAATCTGACACACCAATCTTTAAGTTTCTTACATTCTTACTCATTTTCCATAGTTATTCTTCGTGTTCTACATTTTTTTCTTGCTTTTGGTCTGTCATACCCGTAATCATGCCCCCAAAGTGATAAAGTGATGCTTACACTTGTTAAAATTTGGAAAAAAAATAGGGTAAAAAAGGCATTGAGGGTCCCAGCGACCCTCACTCTTTCCCCCTAGCATACAACCTGGTCCCCAAGTCAAGAACCATAGAATTTGGGCAAAATCAATCGAAAATTGGGTTATTGATCCCAAATCAACAACGAACTGAGATAACTTCTTGTTTGTAGTGTTTTAAAAAGGATTAACTGGGCTAGCATCCAACTTAATAATAACCAAGCCAAAGTTCAAGGCCAAACGCTGCACTACTCTGGAACCGAGCTGGAACTACACTCTCCCAAAACTAGGAAAGGTCGTAACTCCTTGCTCCAAACCGAGCTGAAATCATGAGGTTGAAGCTCAACCGAGTGAGAAACAGCTTCAACGATAGCTGAGCTGACTTTCACTTTGTTGTCGTGTACCATGTTATCGTGCTAACACTTGGTGCACTTCATTTTTAATAATGCTAACTGAACTAGGACTGACTAGGCACACCTCGACACTATAAATTGGTGACGCTCAAAAACCAAGCAGCCATCTCTTCAATTCACGCTGTGCATAGCAGCCGTGCAATAATTTCTCCAATAAGGTTGCAAATAAAATAAACCAAACTACATAGGGAAGTACCGATTTATGGTTAGTTCACCAAGAGCTATTGTTGAATTCCGCAAAGAGTTTGGTATTTCCAATGACATCCAATTTAAACTAGCCAAAAAGAGGAAACACCTTGGGGCAAACTGGACTTCTACCCCTTCACCATAGTGCCAATTATAGAAGGAGGGGCTCTGCTTCCCGGTCCAACCCCTAGTCTGTGAATTCCTAAGGCAAACAAGGTTATGCCCAACCCAGGTGTTGACCAATACTTACAAAATAATTAACAGTGTAGTCGCGCTAAACTACATTCTGGGTTTGAACCTAGGGCTAGCCGAGATATTTCACCAATATACACTTTAACAAAAATAAAGGGGGTTTCTGCTAGTATCTCATGGTGAGAAAAGACCGAGCAAAACTGGTTAACGCACCGCACAAGAGCAAAATGACTGATTTTTTACATGAGCCTTCTCTAGAACCATATCAAAATCTTCTAGAAATTAATTTGATCCCTTTGCAGCCGAAGAAAAAATGGCCAAGATAAGAGCTATCAAGTCAATGATCACTATTAGGCTTGGCTTTTCCTTTTCACCGGCCGAGACAGCTAAGGGCCAGTCCAGCTAGCCAGCCGCGCAAAAGACTAGTCTAGTGCTAGCTCTGGCCAGTGAATGGGCTTCTTCTTGATCTAGAGAAAAAAAAAAAAAAAAAAAAAAAAAAAAAAAAAAAAGAGAGCAAGGCAGGCCTCCACCAAGTAACATGTGGTGGACGAGAACTCAACCGAGCTACCGGTTACTAATCAAGGAGAGTAGATTGAGCAGGTTGTCGATAAGCAGCCTGGCCACACCATTGCCCCCTCGGTGTGGTCACCCGAGCTGAAATACAAAGGCCGAGCCATGACCATATTTGACTCGGTTTACGCAAATAAGGATAACTCACTAGGCTTCAATTTGACTAAGGATATGCTCCTTCCAGCCGACATGAAGAAGCATGAACAACTATCCGACCTGAAGGCCATCAGGTCGGCCTCCATCTATAGTGTTGGTAAGGATTGTCATCTTTGTTTCGTTTATGTTATTGTTCGGTCTTTATAAGCTAAATTCTTTTGTCTACGGGCCGCGTAGAAGAACTTTGTTGCCCATGAATGCATAAATGAATGCATGATTGGGCTAAGAAAGAGTCTTTGTGATGCCATTAGTGATAACAAGGCAAAAAAACCGAATTAGAAAAACTGAAGGGTTCTCTTGCGAAAATCGTAACCAAGAGAGACCAATTGGCCAAGCGGTTGGACAAGGTAACTGAAGATAAGAAGAAGGCTAAGAAGGCTAAGAAGGCAAGGTATCTAGCCGAGGTGAAGAAGCACTGAGACAACCACTGAGATGAGCTGAAGTAGAAGGTTGATGAGACGGAGGATCCGGCCTTCGTTGAAGGAGAGAAAGCATATGAATGCCAAGTGGAGGCCAGTAAAGATATTTTCTTTCAGTGCGATTGGAAAGCTTCCAATGAAAAACTTGGGCATTCAGAAGATTCAAAGTTCTTCAAGACTCCCCCACTCCACTTTATTCCTCTCTACATACAAGCATATGCCACTGTCGTGCAGTAGAAGATAATTGAAACTGCAGAGGTAGCTAGCACGGTTGAAATGCCCGCCTCCCAACCTTCCAATAAGACTCCACTACCAATCTCTCAAGAAGACGAAATAGCATCGCAAGGTGCTAGTCAAACCGAGCTTGCGACCGTTATGTCACTTGACACTGGTGCAGAAGGAGTTAAAGATTTGACCGGTAAAAAGACTGTCTATTTGTCGGCCTGACTTGTGGACAGTGGCTTTGTTAAAATTTCCTTTCGTCTTTTATTTTTTTATTTTTGTAACCGGGCTATAAGCCCCTCCTTTTGTAACAGCGCAGAAATTTGAATGAACGTTGACTTTTTGCTAGCTGTTATCACATTTGCCTTCTTGTTTTGTTGATGTTGTCTTTGCCCCTTGCCAGGCAAAATATAGTTCAGCAAGGGCGCTTTGATTTGGGCGAAACACAAACATTCTTCCTTGCCGAGCTAATTCTTGCTTAGTAAGGAAGGTTTAAGTTGGACAAACTCCAACTTCTTCCTTGTAGATCTAAATTCCACTTGGTAAAGAAGGTTCAAGTTTGAAAAACTCTAACTTCTTCCTTACCAAGCTAATTTCAACTTAGCAAGAAGGGTTCAAGTTGAAAAAACTCCAACTTCTTCCTTATCGAGCTGAATCCAGCTTGGTAAGGAAGGTTCAAAAGCTAGAAAAAAACGCCAAGTTCTTACTTGTTGAGCTAAATTTCACTTGGTAAAGAATGTGCAAGTTGGAAAAACTCCAACTTCTTCAGCTCAGTGAGGGAAATTCAGGTTGGAAAAACTCCAACTTCTTTAAAGGTCCAAGCAAAATCATCCCGGCAGAGAGCTCTGAAATTGGAAAAATACTAACTTTCTCCTCGACGAGCAAAATCAACTTGGCGGAGAGTCCTGAAGTTAGGAAAACACTAACTTTCTTCTCAGTGAGCAAAATCAACTCAGGAAGCTTCGAGAAAGATTAGCTCGACAGAGGACTCTGAAGTTGGGAAAACGCCAACTTTCTCCTTGGCGAACAAAATCAGCTAAGCTTCGAGCAAAATTAGCTCTTACTTACCCCCGGTATCATGTTGTATCTCCCAGTAATGTTTGGGAGTTCAATGAACCGTATACGAAAAATACAACAATTTGAAGAAAAACAGACTACTCAATTTCATTACTTGTAAAGGTATTACATTGAGTAAAAACAGTTGTTTGGTAAAAGGAAAAAAAATTACACTTACAAGTAGAATAAATTGAGGTTGGCTACGTTCACGGTCTGGGAATGGCTTTGACGTCTAGGTCTTCTATGTGATATGCCCCCTTTCCAGGTAAAACAGTTATCTTGTACAGTCCCTCCCAATTTGCCCCCAACTTTCCTTCACTCGACACCAAGGTGTTTCCCATTATTTTTTTTGCAAAACCCATTCTTCAACTTTGAACAACCACGTATGCATCGTTTTGTTGTATTTCCTTGGCAGCTCTTGTTGGTATGGATTAGCGCACTTTTTCTTCTTTCTTCAACAAGGTCCAACTCTGAAGCGATGGCCTTACTGTTCAAATTTGATTTGAATTTCTCAGTTCGGATGGTTAGTATGTCAATTTCCAATGATATGACTATCACGACCCAAACCCGGCCCTATGGGTTTAGCACCGTAACTGGCCAGTAATCCGAGATTACCGAAGGCCTGCTGAACAGTAATACAGTTAGAACAGAGTACAGGGCCTGGCGGAAGCCAAAACAGTAAATAACTAGTGTCCATTGAGCTGTGACAATCTGTATGCCAAAAACATTTTTCATGCATTCATACAGTTCAGAACAGTACAGTCTATACAATCATTTACAAACATTCAGTACGGGGACCTAATCCCTCGATAACAGTACAGAAAAACAGTAGACAGTCTATACAATAATACAAAACGGTCAAGAGAACGGTGGGGAACACAAAAACACCCCAAGCCATAGCATGGCGTCTCGGAACCTCGCAGTGAGGCACATAGGCTGGCTTGACAAAACTGGGGACTAACCCACGCTCCTAGCTCCGGTCTGGCTGCTGAGAACCTACATATATATATAAACAGTGAGCTAAAGCCCAGTGAATAACATAATGCGTAAAGAGGTTATGAATGAATGTCCTTACAGTAATGAAAACAGTTCATTAAACAGTATTTCAGTCTTTCAGTATGTCAGTCAATCAATCATATGTGGTACATCCATTAGCCTATAAACAGTAGGTCCAAAAGGACCGGGCCTCAACAGACCCAACAGTAGTGATGGCCATCAATCAATAAACAGTATGGTTCCACAAGGAAACCGACAGAGCTCTGTAACAATAACAGTAAGTAGTAAGTGCTAAGGATGCCACAGTACAGTTCACAATACAGGACATACATTCATTCAATAACAATATCAGTTCAGTAAACAGTTCTGTTCAGTATTCAAAAGATAACCATTTTAAACATATCTTTACACAATCTGTTACTCACAGAGATTGGGCTACAGTATGCTAGAGCGCGTCCCCGAGGCCAACCCTAAACAGTAAACAAATAGAACACACTCTAAGTTTAACAGTTGGGGAAGTACAATAATTAACTTCCTATTATGCCTCGGTGTGTTCTACATCTATAGCCTCATTAAGATGTCTTAAACTAGGCCTAAGAATGCCTAGGATGGAATAAGGATGTGAAAATACACTTAGAAAACATTTGCAGAATTTTCAGTGAAACAGAGTCCCGCTCGAGCGCAGGTTTCCCCCGCTCGAGCAGACAGGCAAACAAATGTCACCGCTCGAGCGCAACATCCCCGCTCGAGCGGACCAAAAAGTACTGGATAGGTGAAATCTCCGCTCGACGCCCGCTCGAGCGTATCACCCAATCCTCCGCTCGAGCGAACTGATGCACAGAGCAAGATGCTGGGAGCTCGTTTTATCCGCTCGAGCGCTACTTCTTCCGCTCGAGCGGACAACAGAAATCTGGAAATCCCAGATTTGAGTCCCAAGCTCAAAACCAAGTTCAAAAGCAACATTTTCGATCCTCTTGGGCTATTTTCTGGAAAAACTCCTTTAAACACTTAGAATAACATGTTTCAAAACTCAATTTAAGAAATCAAAGCCCAAGGGTGTTTAATTCAAACTCATTTCAAACCATTCTTCAAGAACAATATGTAAACATGCAATGCATGAGTTTTAAACCAAATTCAAGCTTCAATCCTTGCTCTAAAGAGCTCAATAGTTGGAAAACATCTTGAAAACATGGACTATAATATAAACATGGACATGCATGCACAATTTCAACATGAATTCAACTCAAAACTCATCAATTCAAACATGCATGCATGAATTCTAGCATAATTCAACATGGATGAACTAAAACATGCCTTAACTCTACAATTGGGCATGAATCATGCAAGATCAATCTTATTGACAACAAGAAGAAGATGGATTTTCTTACCTAAGTCTCAATTACAAGTCTTGCAAGCTCAATTTAGCAATCTATGGTACAAATCTTCAAGTTCTTCTAGCAATTCACAAGGACTAGTCAATCTCTCACTCTCCCTCTCACTAAGGTCGGCTAGAGTGAAGAAAAATGGGCTGATGAAATGCCTTGGTCAAGTGTATAAGGCTCTAATATAATAAGAATAAACAAAAGCCACTCAATGGCAATCCCGTAAATAAGCTACAACTTGTAATTAATTCATTTAAACCTAATTTAATCATTCCTAATAAATTTTCAGATAAGTATACCATTAAATCACAAATATTCCACTGAGTCCAAAACACTAAACGGTTCATAATTCGGCCGCCGATAAGGCCTTCAATTAGCAGTTTAAACATATAAATTCAAACAGATAATCAATCAATCAACAGATAGAAATACAATATAATAGATATACTTATTCAATTTCAGTTTCGATTTCAATCAGTTCATTCAGTACTTCAGTTAATCCAATTATCAGTCATTATCAGTTCAGTTTAGCAGTAATCAGTACGTAATTCAGTGGTTAATCGGTAATCAGTACGAGGGTTGTTACAATGACGGCCTCCATGCGTAAGCTAGGGCGAACGGAGTTTCCCCGATTGAACGCCTCGGAGTAGTCCAATATGTTTAGAGTACATCAGGGAGCTCCTCGGTCCACCTTCCTTCATTTTTCTCAAGCCACTTTTTCAGTCCATCCAGAATGGTCTTGTTTGAAGCTTCAACTTGCTCGTTAGATTGAGGGTAGACTGGCATGAAATTGTAGAATTCTATCTTCAGTTCTTCATAGAATTCTCTAAAGAGTTTTCCATCGAATTGTGTGTCGTTGTCTGAGATAAGAGCCCTTGGAACTCCAAATGAAGTTATCACATTTTGCCAGACGAACTTCTTGACATCTTTTTCCTTGATGGTTGCTAACGGCTTAACTTCCATCCATTTGGTGATGTAGTCTATTACTGCGATAAAGAACTTGCGATTGCCCGGTGTAGTGGGAAGTGGTCCAATGATGTCCAATCCCTAAAGGAAAAATGGCCATGGACTTGTCAATTGGAGCAATTCTCTAGTTGGTTGGTGGATTTGGTGTGCAAATTTCTGACACTTTTCATATTTTCTCGCATATTTCTACGCATTGGCCTACATATATGGCCACCAATATCCTTGTGAGATGACGCGGTAAGCCAGCGACCTTCCTCCAATGTGGTTGCCGCACATGCCCTTATGGATTTCAAAAAGAAAAGCTTCAACCTTGCTTAGATGGACGCATTTCAAGTATGGTCCAGTGAAAGATTTCTTGTATAAGGCGCCAAATAAAGAGAGCCAAAATCATTCTGACTTCACCCTTATTTTGTTAGCTTCCTTCTTCTCGGTGGGTAAGACTCTATCCCTTAGAAAGATTATGATGGGGTCCATCTAATAGGGCCCTAAATCGTCGCACAATACTTCAATTTCTTCAAGCTCTTCGATGCTTGGCCTTAGAACTCAAGCAGTAGGGGATTAGGAGTCGAAATGTTTGCCATGGAAGCTAGCCCGACTAACTCGTCTGCCCTGCTATTCTCTTCTCGACCAATTTGCTCTACCTTTATCACTCCAAACTTCTTGATCTCAACTCTTACGAACGCTTCATATTTTTCCATCCGGTCATCCTTTGTCTTGTATTGTCTAGAAACTTTGTTAACTACGAGCTTGGAGTCGCTGTATACCATTAGCTCGGTTGCTTTCATTTGAAAGGTGCTTTTTAGAACAGCTAATAATGCTTCCCACTCAACTTCATTATTGGAGGCTAGGAATCCAAGCGAGATCGCGTGCTCCACTATTACCTCTTCTAGTGAAATCAACATAACTCCCAGCCCGACGTCGTACCTATTGAAAGCTCCATCTATAAAGAGTTTCCACATTTCTCCTATAAAAAGCATCCAACATTCTGAAGGGTCTTTAGACTTCTTGAGATTTGAGACCTCAGTTATTTCTTTGTTTGGATGATCGATTACTTCTTTTTCGGGCTTCTCATTGCTTTTTTGCCCTTCTACTACTTGTATCTCTCCCCACAACAGTGCAGCGTTGGGTGCAATGGATTGCTTAGTTGATTCCAAATCCAACTGCACGCTGAAAGAATGAGTAAGTGGTAACAAATTTCCCTCTGGTCGTGGAGTCACTATCGGCCGTGCTATTTCTGTCATGACCCAAACCTGCCCCTAACTCAATTAGGTGTTTAATCTTCATCTTGAGTCATGAATTCAAACAAATAATAGGTTGATTTCAATAAGTTAAGTTGATTTCTACATATCTTGAGTCAATCTCTTGAATTCTACTTCAATTTCCCCAAACTTCCATATTTCTTCTTCAATCTTGAGCTTTTCTTCTTTCCCTCTTGCTTCTCTCTCTCTCTCTCTCTCTCTCTCTAGATTTTTCTTCCTAGTGGATAAGAATGAGCAAAAGATGAGCTCAACACACTTATATCAATAACTTGTCTCATAAATATCTAGATACAAAAGTTTACTCCAATAATAAAAGCCAAACATGACTTAACAAATCAGCCGAAATCAAATTCCAATTAAACTTTCCAGATGACTCTAAAAATCATGCTGATCATAAATATTTAATCAATTTTGTTTTCTAACACCTCTAAGGTCCTCAATTTCCCGTTTAAAGCTGTAATTCTAACAATTTTTTTTACAATCAACAGATATACCTTCAAATCCTTATAATTTACATCCTTAAACATGCAAGTCCACATCAACAACATAACATCATAATTTAATTAACTTAATTTGACTTTCATTAGAGCCCAATTAGTTATACTTAAATTTATCAGTCTAAATCAGATTTTTAATCAAAACCCCCCCCTAAAGGCTCCAAATATCAAATTAAACTTATTTCCATCATCAATTGTGATTTCTCAGATTAGTAAGGCCCTCAATTGCGGGTCAAACTCAAGGTCCCCGTTAATAAATTACATACTCAACTTGAATACCTCATAAATAAATTTGCCCACTCCTCATAACGTAATTACTCCAATTCAGACCCAATTAATCAAATTTCAATTTTACAATTCTGACTTGAATATTTAATTAAACTCCCATAAGGTCCGATACTCGAAATTAAAATAATTCAACTCACTAATTAGTCTTTCTTGAGCCAATTAGGCTTTCAATCTCTAATTCCAAGATAAATCTTCAATAGAATCGTATACGAATCAGTCTCCATAATTTTCATAATTCCCAAATTAAATCAGAATAGTAGGCAATAAAATTCAAATCTCCGTCATTAATTAAATATAAAGTATTACGCGATGGGGTTATTACATTCTTCCCCCATTTAGGAAGTTTGGTCCTCCAAACTTGTGCCATTTGTATTGCAAATAATTTACCAACTTTGTCTCATTCCATTCATGTCTTCCTTACCATTTGCTTTTCGCATCACATTATTTATAGGTTATTAACCCAAATTGGTTTAGTCACCAAAAATTATTCTGCAATGGGCAATATAACGATGGGTCTTAACGTCGACTTCCTAGCATCAAAATACAAAACATAACATCGAAAACACAAAACACATTATTCATAACACTCATATATTCTTGTTTTACTATCCATACATGTCTCCAAATAATTCACATGTTCCCCAAATAGTCAAGCCCAATCTTAAATGTTATTTATAATTACACTCCCTTGTTTCCAGTAAATTAAATCTTCCGTTATTGACATCATTGAGCCTTTAACATTGGCTAATCATTTAATATAGCTTTAATATCAAAATCAAATCTTGGTTCACAAGTTCCTTAGCCACATTAGCCCGAATATTCGTTCCCATACAGCTTACATGCCTTATTAATAAATCAAATAGAAGGGTTATTCACATTCAGAAGCCACAAATAACGTGTTTCGGCATGTTAACAACATTTACGTATCACACCTTCTAAGAATCTATATGAAGGGTAAATCAAATCCATAGTATAACATTTCCAAGAATCTATATGAAGGGTAACAAAGAAATTCTTAACACATAATATTAGCCTCAAAAATCAATTCAGTTTCTAACGAAATGATTCCGACAAACAAATGGGTCCCGACCTAAGCATACAAACAATTTGCTCGCTATTAGCTTAAACACTTGACATAACGGTCTTAATACATCGAAGTGTCCCTATTCTAATTATCGTAGTATTTCAGCTCAAATTTCAATTATCCACACAAAATAATTCTAACTCTCCAATAGTCATTCGAGCATACATAGCAACACTAATTCTGACTTAACACCTCTTGTATTCATTAAATATATGTTTATTGATCTTTCTTACCACAAAACTTCCCAACACATTCTTTGATTCTACGGCTCATACATTACATCTTTCACCACATCAACCTTATGTATATTAAACAATTTTCTAGCTCTCAATCACTATAATTCCATACACTATTGATCACTAAATATCTCAATCCCTATAGTTCCACATAGTTCATTGATCATCAAATGGCTCAATCTTTCACATATTCTCATAGTCTAATTTAACATACAATCCATATAATTCCATAGCTTCAACCAAAGATCAAAATCTCTTATTCTATCATATTTCCACAAATCAGCATGTTTGTACTTACCACTATTCTAATCAAAACATCAAAATTCCATAATCATTCCTAACCTTAGCCTCAATGCCACACTTATTAAGCAAGCACATTTCCATTTCCTTATAATTATCAAATTGTCGAATGACTTTCAATCCTTAGTCACACTACTTAAGCTAAAAGAAACACACACATTTTGATCTCCTCTTATCGTCAAAATTCGCTGAGAACTTCTAATTCTCAATCTCAATACTTAACTTATTACACAAGCTCCCATACATCTTTTGAAACATGCCACATATCACTTTGTTACTAAATACAGGCAACTTAAATGTATGCTAGACACACTAATGCTCAATGGACATGTGTGTGAGATCTTAACTCGTGTACTGATACCAACTGTCACAACCCAAACCTGCCCCTAAATCAATTAGGTGTTTAATTTTCATCTTGAGTCGTGAATTCAAACAAATAATAGGTTGATTTCAATAAGTTAAGTTGATTTCTACGTACCTTGAGTCAATCTCTTGAATTCTACTTCAATTTCCTCAAACTTGCATGTTTCTTCTTCAATCTTGAGCTTTTCTTCTTTCCCTCTTGCTTCTCTCTCTGTCTCTCCAGATTTTTCTTCCCAGGCGATAAGAATGAGCAAAAGATGAGCTCAACACACTTATATCTATAACTTGTCTCATAAATATCTAGATACAAAAGTTTACTCCAATAATAAAAGCCAAACATGACTTAATGAATCAGCCGAAATCAAATTCCAATTAAACTTTCCAGATGACTCTAAAAATCATGCTGATCATAAATATTTAATCGATTTTGTTTTCTTACACCTCTAAGGTCCTCAATTTCCCGTTTAAAGCTGTAATTCCAATAAATTTTTCTACAATCAACAGATATAACTTCAAACCCTTGTAATTCACATCCTTAAACGTGCAAGTCCACATCAACAACATAACATCATGATTAATCACAAGGCCCACATAATTTAATTAACTTAATTTGACTTTCATTAGAGCCCAATTAGTTATACTTAAATTTATCAGTCTAAATCAGATTTTTAATCAAACCCCCCCTAAAGGCTCCAAATATCAAATTAAACTTATTTCCATCATCAATTGTGATTTCTCACATTAGTAAGGCCCTCAATTGCGGGTCAAACTCAAGGCCTCCATTAATAAATTACATACTCAACTTAAATACCTCATAAATAAATTTACCCACTCCTCATAATGTAATTACTTCAATTCGGACCCAATTAATCAAATTTCAATTTTGCAATTTTGACTTGAATATTTAATTAAACTCCCATAAGGTCCGATACTCGAAATTAAAATAATTCAACTCACTAATTATTCTTTCTTGAGCCAATTAGGCTTTCAATCTCTAATTCCAAGATAAATCTTCAATAGAATCGTATACAAATCAGTCTCCATAATTTTCATAATTCCCAAATTAAATCAGAATAGTAGGCAATAAAATTCAAATCTCCGTCATTAATTAAATATAAAGTATTACGCGATGGGGTTGTTACAATTTCCACTCTGGCTATTCTTTCTTGCTCAGTCATTTGAGTTAAATCAACTGGGCAAACCAAGTGAGTGCCTGGGGAAAATTTCACAACAAAGTCAGCTAGAGCTTGCGCCTTGAACACAGTTCGCGGTTGGAATTTAATATCCTATTACCCCAACTCAACTGCCCATTTTAGGATTCGGCCTGAGAAGTCAGCCTTTTCAAATAACACTTTCAACGGAAACTCAGTTAGCACCATTATCGTGTGAGCATGAAAATAGTGGACTAACTTTTTGAAGGCCATCATCAGTGCCAAAGTGAGCTTCTCCAAGGGTAGATATATCAACTCGACAACGTTTTGCTAATATAAGAAATAAGGAGGTGTTGTATTCCATCGGCTCTAACAAGCGCCGCGTTGACCGCGTGGTGAGAGACAGCCAAGTAAAGGTAAAGCTCTTCACTAGGCTTTGGAGTGACTAATACTGGGGTGGAGGAAAGGTACGCCTTTAAGTCTACTAAAGCTCAGTCGCATTCTTCGTCCTAAAAAAACTTAAGACCTCAACGTTTAGAATAAGGGCCTACAACAATCTGATTACCAACTAATAAATCTATTTAGCGCGGCAGCCATCCCGGTTAGATATTGCATGTCCTTCGTCAAGTTCGGCCGTTCTAGATCTTGTATCGCCTTTATTTGGGAGGGATCAACCTCTATTCCTCGATTTATAACCAATAAGCCAAGAAATTTCCCAATCCCCACACTGAAGGCATACTTTGATGCATTCAAGTGCAATTTATAGCGTTTAAGAATCGCGAACATTTCAGCTAGGTCACTCAGGTACTCAAGTTCAATCTTGCTCTTGACCACCATATCGTCAATATAAGCCTCCATTGTACGGCCAAGAAGTGAGGCAAACATTTTTGTGATCACCCTTTGAAATGTTGCTCATGCATTTTTCAAGCTGAAAGACATCACTTTGTAACAATATAAACCCCTTGGTGTGGTGAACAAAGTAATCTCTCGGTCAGGTTCGTACATGGCTATTTGGTGGTAGCCACGGTATGCGTTGAGGAAGCTGAATCTATTGTGACCAACGATAAAATCCATTAACTGGTCGATTCTTGGCAATGGGAAGTTATCTTTGGAGCAAACTCGGTTGACCATTTTGTAGTAGACACAAACTCGCCATTTACCATTCTTTTGGGCATTACCACCGTGTTAGAAATCTATTTCGGGTAGTGCACCTCTTCGATTCCTCCTGCCTCTAACAAGTTCTTGACTTCCTTAGCAACACCTCAGCATGATGTAAAGCTGAGCACCGGGTTCAGTGAATGATCGGCTGAGCATTTGGGTAGATATTAAGTTGGTGGCAAGTGAAGTTTGGATCGATGTCAAGCATATCATAAGGTGTCCATCCAAACACTTTGATGTTAGAGACCAAAAAGTTTACATATTATAGTCGTTCGGTGCTTAATAAGGACGAGCCTAGCTAAAAGAATTTGCTTGGATCACTCACATTAATCCGTACCTCTACAAAATCTTGAACAGATTTCTCTTTGGCTTTTCTACCCATATTGTCTAGGACTTCTTTAGCTTTTGGTCCTTCAATCATTTAGACAAACACTGTAAGAAAACATTATTTTGACATCACTTGATCCCCCCAACCTCCTCAATTTGTCCGGTTGTGGAAGAGAATCGCATGACTTGGTGATAGGTTGATGCCACCGCTTGTATGGTGTGCAACCACCCCCTTCCAAGGATCAAATTATAGGTTGATAGGACCTTTAACACCTAGAATTCCACTTACTTTATAACCAAGCTGGCCTTGACCGGCAATATAATCTTGCCGATTGGCCACTCCGGCTACAAGTTGAAAATGAGAAGTTGCTGGAGCTAAGTCTTTGTCCTCCAACTTCATCTGCTTGAAGAGACCATAGTACATTATCTCGACCGAACTGCCTTGGTCGATTAAGATCCTTTTAATATTGAAATCCTTGATACAAGTATTCACGACTAGAGCGTCGTTGTAAGGGGTTTGAATTCTCTCAAAGTCCTTGCTAGAAAAGGTATTAATGTCCTTCACCCGGGTTCTTTCTTTCTTGACAATGGGCTAAACAGATAGCACTTCTCTCATGTGTTTTGCTTTTTTAATCATCCCTCTGAGCTCGCATACTCGTGTTGGCTCAATAATTCCATGGATGACATTGACAATGCCTTGGGGGGCAGCATCCAAGACAGCTAGCCCATTTGGCTTGACTTGCCCTTGGGGCGCTGCTCTTATGCCGCCATCAATATACCGATCTAAGTACCCTGCTACCACTAGCTCCTCTAGATGTTGTTTCAATGGCATGCAATCTTTCGAGCGATGCCCCGTTTGTCATGATAAGTGTAACGATACCTTGGGTTGAATCCCCTCTGAGCATCTCCCAATTTTGTCGGCCACCAGAAGAATGTCTCATCTCAGATTTCAATAAGGATGCGATAGATTGGTATTTGAAGACCATGGTAATACCGGTCCATGCCTTTTACTTTCTTTTGGCATCCTTTTCCTTACTATGAGGATTGTTGGCCCGGTCGTCATTATAACTCTTATTTCGACTATTGCGATTTGCACCGCAGTTTTGATCTTTTGTCCAGTTGTTTGGACTATTGTCCTCTCGCCTAATCGAATGGACCTTTCCAGCGACTCGTTTGTCTGCTACTACCGGATTTGCCTTCTCGATCACAGCGATCGAATCATCTTCAACTCAAATGTGTTCATTGATTCACTATATCAACAACTCTATAATGGTGTGCTAGTTCATTATAAGCGAGTCCCTCAGTCTATGTCCAACTGGCAAACCCCGCTTATATTAGGCGATCACCAAGTTTGTAGGGTAGTCGAGGATCTCGTTGTATGTCTCCCAGTATTTGGCATTGTACCCCTTCAACAAACTGCCCAACTTCATCTTCATACCCAAAAGGTGATCCATTTTTTTAGGCGTTCTTGTGTTAGTCTTAAATCTTGTAACAAATGCCTCTGCCAATTGCTGCCAACCCTCGATACTCTCTTCGAGCAGCCTCTGGAACCACTTTAGGCCCAATTCTCTCAAATTTGTTGGGAAAATAAGGCACATCAAGGCATCACTCTCAAACTGTCAGTAATGGCTTACGTGCATGTACAGATCCGTCTTTCCTTCGTATAGCGTAAACTTGGGCTGGTGAAAGCTGACGAGAAGTGGGATATTCTCAATTTGAAAGGAGAATGGGATGGCACTCAATCTTTCCAAGTCCCGATCCATCAATGCCTGTACCACCATTTGGGGTGGCTACATCGCAACCTCCTCACTCGCATGGGTTCTGGCGGAAAACCTCTGCAACACCGACATCCTCTTAGCCTCCCTCAAGCGAACTCATTCCTCTAGAATGTCCCTCAAGTCCTCCGAGAGAGCGGAGTAAGAATATCTCAATGTCGCTAGCGGACGTGAAAAATGGTAGCTGCTGTCCTATGTGCATGATCTCTCCGTCGGCAAGACGAAGTCACCAACTTGGTAGCTTCAGGTAATGGAAATGGAAGAAGTCTCTCGTCTACTCCGACTGCCAAAGCAATGGGTTTGGGCACACTCACTATGTTTTTCGACTCTGGTAATGCCCTTCCCCTTAATCTGTCACTTTAGAGCTTCCATCTCTATTGCCATCTTCCAAATGATGGCGCTTTGGTCTCTTAGCTTGTGCTCCAGATGTTAAGTGTGCAACCCTCTTTGTCACCGGTGTCCTTCAAGGCTTTGCGAGTGCTCAGAGCTCCTCACGCATTTGTCCTGCACATCTCTAGGCAACCCTCTGGTGGAGGTCTCTAGACCAGCCATGTTTGGAACAGCGGGTAGGTCGTCTCGCCTCCGAACTAACTCTAGAGTGATGTTGTCAACGACAAACAACAGAATCTCGTCGTTGTTCAGCATTGTAGTTGGTCAAAAACTTGGAGGACAAGGTTTTGAATGTTAAGAATTCACACAGATGGCGCCAATTATACGAGGGAGAAATATCAGTCATTTTCCATACGCCTTGCTACCAAGCTCTTTTCACTCTGAATGAACTCTAGTTCACTGCAAACAAAACAGAAATGAGCTACTCGATGGGTGGTTTTTCGAAAAACCCCTCTGACGGTCAAGTTAGTTCACTTGAGAAAGAGAGAGAGAGTGGCTAGAGTTTGCTTACCTTTCTCAAAGTCTGGTCGCGCCTCTTATCTAGGCTGGCCATGCAGCCCCAGATTGTGTACGCACTATCTCTGTTGTCCTTTGTTGGACGCGTGGTTGTACTACTCTCACTTTTCCTTATACGTGATACTGCCAAATAGTATTGGCCAAACCGCAAAACGGTATTGACACGTGCCTAGAGCGGATTCCTCTCCATATGTCATTGGACCACATAAGAGCGCCTCAACTGAGCAATCACTTGTGGCATCCCCAGAATACCAACACGGGACATGGTGATGATGAGGCATGTATACTTGTAGGACGAGTGATGACTCTGCTAGAACTCAAAGAAGAAAGAAAATAGTATGTCTTTCCTATCCTTAACTCATAAGTTGTAGGCAGAAGCTAAGAAGCTCTTTCTGACATGGCAACGCCTAATCCAAAAAAATTAATTAGTAATTTAGAAACAATTATTAGTGCTTGTGAGCTCTAAGATCTTACCATCCATCTTCACTATCTGCAAGGCTCTTGTGTTGAGTTTGCAAATAGCAAAAACAATTGCCCATCAGAGAGAGAGAGAGAGAGAGAGAGAGAGATTTGTTGTTGAGACTTGAGTGTTAAGAAAGTGATCCAAAAAAGAAGTGGTGGTGACATTTAAAAGAGTAGTAATACTCTAACTTAAAAGATAAATTTATTTTTTTAATTTAATAATGTGACAATTTATTAAAATATTTAAAATAATTATTTCTTATATTTTTTCTAATCATCAATTAATTATCTCATTTACACTTGACTGAATCTTAAAAATAGATCTAAAAAATCGACTTCTACATAATTTTTTCATTAAAAGATGTTGTGAAAGGAAAGAGAGAGAGACTATATTGTCAACACGCATGCAAGAGAGGCCCGGGTTAATCGAAGGTGGTGCATTGATTGGCATTTTTCATCCTTGTGCTTCTGTCCAAAATCTTTGTTACCCAATGGCAAGATCATGTGCCTTAACATTCTTATAGTTTAAGTTATATTTTTTTGAACGCAGTTTAATGTAATATTCGATTGTAATATTAGGTTGATTGGAATTATAAGTATGATTAGATTGATTGCTAATATTATTAATGTGATAGTATTAAGTTAGAGAAGTAAAATTAATTCTGTTTATTTATGCACTAGTGTAGTAGTATCCGTTGGTTAAGATTAAATTTATGAAATTACTTAAAAGTTCTAAGGCCGCGTTTGTTTACCGAATTAAGTTGGAGGGGATTGTGAATATACGGTGGAATTGAATGGTGAAATTATTAATGTGGTAGTATTAACTTAGAGATGTAAGATAAAGTATGTTTGTTTGAAGAGTATTGTGGTGGTATTAGTTGGTTAAAATTAAATCTATGAAATTACGTAAAAATCCTTATTACATAAAAAAGAGATTTTATTGTATTTGATAAATAAAGGACAAAATAAACATTTTGCTTCAATCCAAGGGGATTGGATTAGTCCTAACCCCATCCAAGAGAATGCAAATCCTACACCCGAGTAGGATTAATAGTCATATAAGACTCATAGTCCCTTATCATATAGCACAACCAAATATGAATTTGATGAGACTCACGGGATTATTAATTCAATCCCACCGAAGAGGCCAAACAAACTTGGCCTATAAAATAAACTTTGTTGTTTTTATAAATTGAGAGTAATAAAGTTTTTTTCACCTTCTACTCCAAATCTTATGTTATTCTTCAACAACCAAACATGATTTTCATGGATCCCATGGATTTCTTCAAACCTATAATTAAACATGACTTATTTTATCTACATCTTTACGATTGAGAGTGCATTAAATTTTTTAGAGAAATCTCTCCTTGCGGTATGTTATATAGATGGTGTTTGGGAAGTGGATTTTTATGTAGGTTTTTTTAGTTGTAGGTTTTTATTGGATAAAAAATTTTTGGTGTTTGGGAAGATAGTTGGGTTTTTATGTGATTGGATGTGATGTTTGTAAGAGAAAAAGTGAAATAATTATGGGATTGGATGTAATATTTTGTTTGGATGTATTTTTTTTTGATTTTGTAAAAAGTTTATCTTTTAATGAAAAAAATGAAAAAAAAATTCGGAACCTAGGTTCCCAAACACCACTATAATAAAACTTACAAAATTTCTGTAAAAATTTATGTGAGGCGTATCATATTAATTTATTAAGTCTCTCAATGTTTTAATGATCCATTAATTTTTAATAAAAAAAAAAATTCATTTGTATAATAGGAAATTGCTTTAGAGGTCTAAAAATGTAGCTCTAAATTGACATTAAATTATTTTTTTCTTCCCTTTATTTTGTCTTTTCCTGTTTTTTTCTTCTTTTTTTTTTTTTTTTTTTTTTTTAAGGGGTTGCCATTAGAGCAGCTCTACTGCCGTTGTATAATATTTTTCTTTGTAAAAGATCTAGTAGGTACTGTAGTCTATGTCATAGACATAGAAGACTCCACAGCACAGGCCGTCAATGAACTTACTTCATCACTATACAAGTGGCTCAACCTGACAAGTCCAGAATCACCCTTATTAGGAGGGTAGTGTGGTCCTCCTCTATGAAGTTGTTTGTATTAATGGAGACATATAATGGGGTGTTTGTTTGAGTTTTTTTTAGTTAACTTATAACTTTTAATTTTGGAAAAGTTATTTTGAATGGTTTGGTTAAATTTATTTCAAACAGTTTCTAATTCTAATAACTTATTTTAACTTAAAAAAATTGATTCTGAAAAACTGTCTATTCCTTACTTCTAATTATCAACCTCTGCTGTGGATATGTTAATTTACGGTTATACTCTTAGATTTTTTTTATTTTTTATTTTTTTAAAAATAGAGAAAAACCCAAATGAACTATAGATTATTATTATTATTTTTTATGAGAAATGTAGACAAGTAGTGAATAACAAAAAATAAAAGTTATTTGAAAAAGTTACTTACTCAATAATTTAAATCTATAATCTAACAGCTACACCAAATAAATTAACAGCTTCTGATTAAAGTCATAATCTATAATCTGTTAAGTTATAATTTATAATTTATTTTAACAAGTATACCAAACGGGGCCAATATAATAATAGAGGCCAGCGTTTGGAAGGAATGCAGAATTTACAACACAAACAATCACAAATGTGAAACAATGGTGGGATTCATATATGAGGCTCATTATATGGGTGTTTAGGAAGTGAGTTTTTATATAATTTTTTTTAATTATAGGATATTATTGGATAAAAAAAATTTAGTGTTTGGAAAGATAGTTGGATTTTTTTGTGGTTGGATGTGATGTTTATGAGAGAAAAAGTGAAATGATTATAGAGTTGGGTGTGATATTTTGTTTGGATTTGTTTTTTTTTTTTATTTTACAAAAAATTTGTCTTTTAATGAAAAACTGAAACCAAAATTGAAACATAGTGTGTTGGTTTTTTTTTTTTTTTGATTTTTTTCATCAGTTCCGATTCAGACCCCCTCCCCCACTCACCCCCTCCACCCCCACACACACGTGGGGGTTGGTGAGTGGGGAGAAAAAAAAAAAAAAAAAAAAAAACAATTTTCAGCCAATAGGAGGCAAGAGGGGGTCGTGGGGGTCCCTGGAAAAGGGGGCCTCAGTCTTTTCTGTTTTGGTTTTTAGAGTGTTTCATAATAATAATAATAACAGAAAAGAAAAAAGAAAAAAGAGAAGGATGTGGTTATGAGAAAAAGATCTTCCAACTCCTCCACAAGTGCAATTGTACACTCATTTTATGTTCTTTAGATTAATTGTACTGGCTTGGGTTTTGGTTCAAACAAAAAAGAGACATGTTGGGTCTCGTTTGGTAATATTTATAATTTTTTATTTTTTATTTATAAAAAATATTAACATGTTTATATTTATTTTTGATAAAAATGAAAATAATTTTTTTTAATGCATACATATGTTTTCCAAAAATAGTTTAAAAAATAAAATAAAATAAAATGTTGCTAGTGGTGGTTGGAGCTGGGAGGACTCACCAGAGATAATGATTGGGTAGCTGCCCTCTCCCTCTCTCTCTCTCTCTCTCTCTCTCTCTCTTGCGGACAAGGCCAGCTATGGGGAGGAGGGAGCTGGAAGTGGTCAGGGGAAGTCGGGGTTGAAGTGGTTGAGGAAAGGTGAGGTTGGAGTAGTCGGGGGAAGGTAGAGGTGGGTTGATCATGGATGGTGGCAGGGGAAACAGGCGACAGCGGCAGGAGAGGATAGGAGGGGTTGGGGCAGTCAAGGGAGGAAGCCCGTGGGAGTGGCAGTGGCTGACAGTTGACAGTTGAGTTAAGGTTTCTGAGATTGAGAATAAGAAAGAGTACTTTTAATATAATGTGCTTACAGTGTCCAAATACAAAATATGTGCACCAAGAGAATTGGGTGAATAAAAACTCCAGTTTTTAAGTGCCATCTTAAACTAGAGATGATTAAAAAGACGAAGAATTTCGATGAAAAAGTACACGATCATATCCTCTCCAGAAAGTTTTCCAAGAAATGAAAATCACGTGAAAGGTCAGAAGTTTTTAGAAACAAATTAACAACTCTAGAGAAGAAGATGAATTTCAAGATTTAAGAAAGCAATCTTGCTTTCAGCTTTGAGACTTCTGTGGGAAGTTGGGGAACATGAAGTAGACGAGTAAAGAACCAATGGGGAAATATTGAAAGACAAGCACGTAGCACATTCAAAATATAAAGACAAGAAGAAATCCGAGATATGGTGACTTGTAAAATCAGTGTTTTTGAGAATTAGAAAGAAACATAGAAACATCTGCACAGGATCAGTTGTTTGGAGAGAAAAAAAAAAAGAAAAAAAGCATACAGAATTCCCTCATAATGTGCAACACAAATTAAAGCCAACTTAAGCGTTGAAATTTCATCCAACTCTCTACAAGCTAAAAGAACAAGCCATGACGAACCTCTATAAGACAGATACTGGGCAAACACCCCATGGCCGAAAGACAACTTTAAGTGCCACAAGCACCTTAAATATCTGTATCTATGTATGTATATATGTAGATATATTAATCAGCAGATGAGTTCTAAAGAAATGAACTGAGTACTCAGTGAATTGATGCGCGCGGAGTACGGGGCCGAACAGGTGTCTTTGATGGGCTTACCCTACATTCGTGCAACACAAAAAATAAAAATAAACAAAACGACAAGATTAAAAAATAAATGAATGAATAAACATTAATTAACCTAGTTCAGCCAAGTGAAGTGAAGAGAGAAGGAATGATAAGATGAAAGAATCATGGACACAATTCACAAAACCAACCTTATCGGCAGTGATCCCAAAACTGCACCGCTACAGTTCAAAGCAGCAATTGCACTCTCAGCCTGCAAGAGAAACAGAACCTATAGCATATGAACACTATCTTCATGAACTGTATTATAACACAGATGCAGCTGAAAATGGTGACAAAATGCCACCAGAGTGATTACATGTAAAATTAAGTACCTAATTCTTTGTATCAAAATAAACAAACAGCAGTCAAAGACCCGTGTACCTTAGTACCAGATCAAAAAGAACGCATTTTCAATGCGTTCCCTAAGAGCACATGTTAAGAAATTTAAAATGTATGTACAATTTTTATTGCATGCACTTCCATGCAAGATGTATAAGCATTTTAAGGCTTCCTTTGGGAGTTAGCTAAAAAGCTAGCTTATTGGCTAAAAAATAAGCTAACGAAAAAGCTAGTTCGTTTGACATATTCCTAACTTTTATAATTTTTCTAATGACATTTTAGAGTGGCTTAAAGTTGGATTTTTCGCGGGAAATGGATGTCCTAAAAAGCACGGACACTTCTAAGAAGGTAACGTGTCGTGTCCGACACCAACACGACACTTGTCAAACATTTCCCAACACTCCAACACAAACAGAACACGTTACAAGTTTAAATAAATTAACTTGGAAAACAGTAAAATAAAAACAAAGTAAATTTATACGTATTCTTCTCATTTAGACTTTAAAACTTATCATTTTTTACTTAAATATTCATGCATATGACATATATTTATCCTTCTATATTACTTACAATAAATATATAAAATTATATACTTTCCACATGTCTCTCACATGTCATCTCCTACATATTTTGAAAATTTGCATGTCGGCATGTTTGTATCGTCACATGTCCGTGCTTCTTAGGGTGTGTCCAAATGACCCAAAGGATTTTGTGAACAAAATGGATTTTTTAGCCAAAAGTTGGCTTTTAAGAGGTTGTCCAAGGAAGCAAAAACTTCTTATTAACAAAACCCTTCTTAAATTATCTTCTAGCAATTAATTTTGATACACTTTGCAAGGCCCAGAGTAAGCCCCAAGCTCAGATTTTTTTTCCAAGTTTGATATTAAAGCAGGTTTCCAGCAGGTTGGAATTCTTATGTGGTATTTAGTAGATCTGTATCACATCATATACCAATCCAACTCAATGACTCCATTCATGCAGAAATTCACCAGAAAAGGAACACCATGAAATGACAGGGACATCCATTATTCGTAGTCATGTTCCAATAACTCAAATATACCAACTCTTATCAAGGAAAGGGAAAGAGTAGCCACACAATGAAAATAACAAGACATGATCGGAGCAGATATATTCAGCAAGGTTAAACGCATTAAGGAAACTAGAAGATAGAATGGACGGGAGAGAGGGTGAGAAAAAGCACTCAACAAAGAACCAAATGGAAACATATTCCCTTATTCAATGGTGTACAATGTACATTATCATTCAGTTTAATAGTTCTATTATGACAATGTAATTGTGAGGTTACGGGACCAATTCAAGCTTACAACAGCAAAAACCCAAATACTAAAGTCAGCATATGATGCTGATTGAACATGTGTTTGTACCAAGAGACATTCTCTTACTACTTAAAGACCATGCATTGACTTACAAGGTTGTAGATAGAGCTGACAAGGGATTAGAGGTTCTACGGAGAGTAGTAGAACATGTCAGACACTGCAGACCTAGAGTACTGGGGAAGATATGGAGCAGTCCAGCTAAAAGAGAGCCAGTGGAGTTCAATAGCTCCAAGTACATAGCTCAAGGAAGACCTCTATAATAGCTCAAAGTACAGCTCAGGGAAGACCTCTTAGAAGACGATGAATGTCCAGACCATAACCATTTGCCCGGATATTCTGAGATTCTGTTACGATACATTATAACTATTAGATTGTTAGGATTTGTCTCAATATCTCCAAGGTTCTGGACGTGAGCAAAGTGATATGATCTCTTATAGTAGAGCTGCCCTAATGCAGCTATAACCACGGGAACCTCTCATGGTGCTTGCCAAAGACCTCGGCATCCTTAAGCCCCGTCTCTTAGCCTAGACACCTTAATGGTGTGGTGTAACACCATTGGCGAAGGGGCATGGGGAAATGTTATGACCACTGTGGTTATGTGTCATGCCATACAAACACCACAATAGAGAGATTCCAGGACTCCTAACTCTCACGGGGGCATCAATTCGGTGAGGCTTCACATAATTTGAGTCTTGGGGCTTGGGCATATACGAGATGCTTCCATGTCCTTCAATACGGGTCCGTTAAGACCGAATGCATAGAGTCATGAACCTTACACGTGCCCCTCAAAAGGCTAACATAGTAGGTTCCTGTGCTGACATGCAAAATATATGCCACTGCTTGCGTTCACAACATGTGACGGTGTAGAAGGTATCTCTATTTGCCCCTGCACACACATTCATTACGCAATGTGGAAATGCATGCAAACATATGACTAATGTTTCCTATGTGTCAGGTTCTCAAACCTTATTGCCCCGGGCATCTAAATGTTGTGGTATAACACCAATGATGTGTCATGCTGTATGACCACTTTGGCGATACATTGCTCGGTAAAACCTTCGTGATAGTGAGATGCCTAAACTACTAACTCCAGCGGGATGACAGGTCGACGAGGTTTCATATAAATGTAGCCTTGGGACTTGGGTATATATACAAGATGCCTATGTGTCCAACATATGGCTCAGTTAATATCGAACGCATGGACCTTATATCTCCCCGTCAAATGACGTGTTACGTGTAAAGTGCATGTCACATGCAAGAGGTATCTATCTACAAAGATTAAGCGAGACTACTCCTGACTTGAACAACCCAAACAAAAGATTGTAAAATTCAATAATTGACAAATCCAAATGCCAAGAGGTTCGTATGATGAAACTATATTCTCTATAGTCCTACACATATATTAATTGTGAAGCGGTGCCCCATCCAGAAAAGAATAACAAGAAGACGGGTCAAATTCACAAATTAAGGTTTTAGTGCAAAAGGCCATCTTGTTTATGCTATGAAGTGCATTGATAGCATCATCAATCATCATACTAAAGAGGATAAGTTAAAAATGTCCCCCACATATTTTGAGAGCAAGAAAAATGCCCTTTGCACATGTTGCACATTTATTAAATCATAATAAAATAATAAATATCAAACGCTAAAAGACAATAAGAAGCATCCACAAAGTTGCTATAGCATAGGAGTAGATAAATGATGGTAGACTGACTTGTAACCGCAAGCAGTCAAAACACAAGACCACAAATCATATGAATCAAGTCTCTTCACTGTAATCACAAATTAAGTCCACTACACTAAATGATTATTGGTGCATGATAGTCAAATAATAATAGAAATACATACTAATTGGTAAGTCATATGAATCAAGTCTCTTCACTGTAATCACAAATTAAGTCCACTACACTAAATGATTATTGGTGCATGATAGTCAAATAATAATAGAAATACATACTAATTGTTAAGTGATTTCCTAGCAAAAGAAGAAAGATAATTTATAAGCCAGTTATAGGAGGCACTCAAATCAATGCATAAATAATAAATAAGAGTCTAAGGAGACACCAGTGCAATACAAAATTGAAGGAAGCAGGTTGGATTTGTTATGCGCAAAGAAGTTCAATGACTCCAACGGATAAGGAATGATATGGTTCAAGCTAGAGGCAATGCAAGCTTGCATGGCATCATTACATCTGCAATGTGAGCCCATTTGTGAAACGGTTCTTTTTTTCCTAGCAGGACCACACATCTCTAAAACTACTAATTCCTCAAAGAATAACAGGACAAGTCCTGCATCGTCCAAAGTTTCAAACAAGCTCAACTCGTCCATGATGATTGTTCCTTTTTTCTTACACCAATTAGACAGACTAACAAAGCAAAAAGAAAACACCAAACAAAGATAGAGGAGCAATAAGACACAAATTCATCCAACATTTTCTTTCTCAAAGATTGAGAGATGAGAATGCAATTTCTGCAGGAGAAAATCATCACTAAACAGGAGAACTATGTTTGCCCATTCCCTCACTGCATCAGAAGCAGCTCGAAGCATAGCTGTCAAATTGGGATTCAACTTGTGAATCATAATGATTCAGTCACTTTTTCTAAATCACATAGAAAAATATATCTACAAACTTAGATATTAAATATATCTTAGAAATACGAAGTATTTAGACTTAAATCAACAAAAATGTCATTTTGAATGATGATCACATAGTCTAATAGATAAGAACTTAACATGGGCTCTCATGTAAGAACACCACCTTATCTTTTCCATTTTAGATATTGCTTACCATTCTTAATAAAGCAAGTAAACATCGACAAACTTTCAATTCCAAGCAACAATAACTCAACAATAATGTTTTTAAACTTTTACAAAGAAAGTAAAAGAAACACTCACCTCAAAACGGGGGGTTAAGAAACCCAAATCTCCAAAAATTTTAAAAATTCTCACTGGATGCCTTCAAAAAATCCCTTTTATAAATGCAAACAAGTAGATAAAATTGAATATTAAACCTAGAATATGGTACAAAGAGAAGGATCGTCTTTTTTGTAGCGTTCGAGTCTTTGAGAGTAAATAGGGAGGGAGAAAGTCAAAGGTAAAGACCTTAAAAAAGTTGTGTAAACCTTTTTCCAACATAAAACCCAAAAAAGAGTGGCAAAAATCAATTTCAATGAATTGAAAATGAATCGATCGATTCACAATTCACCAATTTGGTTCAACGATTCACCCTCAATTTACAACTATTTGTTATTCACGCAATCTGTTCGTATTGCTTACCTACTTAATCAATTCGTATGATTCTAATAACAAAGGCCCGAAGACCTATAAAGTACGGACACAGACACGGACACGGATACAGGACACGATAATTTCAAAAAAATAGGGACACGAACACGGCGGGAGACACCGAAAAATATTATTATTTTTATTATATATATTTGCTATGTAAATTAATATTATGTTACCAAATAATCAAAAATAATAAAAACTAACATTAATTCAATATATATAAACCACTGCATTTAAACAAATTAATAAATTATCTATATTTGAACACGCTTGTCCCTGCCGTGTCCCCTGGAAAAAAAAAAAAAAAAATTAAAGCGTGTCCCCTACAAAAAAATAAAAATAAAATTAAGGTGTACCCGCATCCGACATTGCTACGGCACCTATTTTGAAGTATCTATGGCTGCATAGCCGAAGACTCTAGAAACGACCTGCAAGGCCCAAGGGTAGGGAGAAGACGAAATGTTCACAACTAAAGATCAACATCCTCTTCAAAGTAGAAAAAATTATAACCTTTAGTGATGGTTGTCTAAGTAGCAAAGCTACCTGCTTATGCCTCTGGTTAATCAAGCTCATCAATCATAACAGCTTCACAAAATGATCTCTTCTATTCTTTGTTAGTGTTTTCAACTAACAATATGACTCAAAAATCTTGTCTTAGTGAGAGCAACAAAGCACAATGTCACCCTACCTACAGAAGGAGAGAAAAGCTCTCCACCGTCTTTGTGCCTATTATTGCCAAACATTTAATACACACCATATTTGAGAACGGAATTAAGTGCATAAATCTACATGCACCCGGTGGTTTATCAATTAAATGCATTACGCATGAGCACTTGTCACTAAAATCATGAAACTGACTGAAAATAGGTTAGGTCATAGAGACATACTATTGAAAGTTGAATACCGATTATTGAATACAGTTCATGACACAAGTTTTTTGTTTTCATTCTCAACTAAGTATTATTTTCAAAAACAATCAAATCTAAAAATTCTATGGTTACATGTTTCAAAACTAGAAATTCATTAAATAAAATTTTCAATAGTTAATTCTAAATTTATCAAACAGCCCACAATCTTTGTTAATAACTGACTACAATATTTTACGTATGCCCTCTGAGTGCATCCTAAAAAAACCTATCAACAATTATGCAAGCTTTCTGTCACCAACTGGCAGCAGCTTACTTCTCTTTAGCCTTAACTTAAGGCCCCCTTTAACACACGTCATCCCCCAGTCTGGGGCTCACTACACCTCATTTAAAGGGGATTTAAATCCCAATCTGAAAGCCAATACCAGTACCAATCCCATGCTCCTAAGACCTCCTGAGGCACTTGCTCAAATTCAACCAGAAGACACCTTTTTCTCCATAAGTAAATCCAAGACACCCTTTTCAACCCACTAATTGTAATCTAATCAACATTTCCCACAAGAATTTCCTACTAAGGTGTTGTTTGATAATGATGAATACTACAAATTAAGTACTAAAACTAAATGGCGAATTTTTTAATTTACAAAATTGTTTGGTATGTACTAAAATTAAGCGCTAAATTTAATCAAATTGCTTGATATGTACAAGAAGTTGAAGTTTAATAGTGACGGTGGCAGTGGATGTGTTATGGTGGGACTAGAGTTGATGAAGGTATTCGTAAAGTGGTGGGGTGATAGAATGGGTGGGGGTGGTAGTGGCACCAGCTTTGGTGGTCAAGTGGCGGTGGCGTTTGGGGATAATTGTGCTGATGATATTAATGTTGTTGGTGATCGTAATTGGGTGGTGGTGGTTTTATGGCTATGGTTATGGTTATGGTAGCGGTTGTGGTGGTTGCAATAGAGGTAGCAGTGATGGTGGCTGTGTAGTAGAGGTGGTGGGTGGTAGTGTAGTGACAGCAGCAACGGTGCTAGTGAAGTTATGATGGTAGCAACAATAACAATGGTCTGGTGGTGGGGGTAGAGTAAAGGTGGTGCTGGTGATAATGATGCCAATGACGGTAATGGAGTTGCAATGGTGGCGGCAACATTGGTGTTGCGGTGGTGGCAACATTGGTGGTGGTAGATTAGGGGTGACAGTGGTGGTGATTTGGGGCGGTGTTCATGGCAGCAATAGTTGTACAGTGATGGAGTTGGAGAGATGGAGCCAATGGCAACGGCGGTGACAGCGGAGTGATGGTGGTTGTTGAAAGGTGGTGGTGAAGGCACAACTTAATTGCTGCATAAGTGGGAGAAAAATTAAGCATTCAGTAAGAAGTCTGATATTTAAAATTTAGTTTATTTTTAAGGGGTACTAGAATTTTTAAGTGATATGAAATGTGGTTTATCAGACACACTTAATTTATTTTCACTAAACCCAATCAGCTTTAAGTGTTTAATTCGGCTATATCAAACAACCCCAGTCAAAGAACGAGGCATCTAAAATGGTGACAGAATGCAGTATACAACTTGCACCTGTAGATATGCAGGATGCACTGTGCTGGAGGAACCAAGAAGTCGTGCATATTTCCAACCCCAAAAGCAAAGAATTAGGACATGCTAAGCTGAGTGTCTTTCTAGAATGAAGTTACGCAAAAGTAGAATGATTTCACAATCATATGAATCATAATCACTGGAACCAGAAAACAGAAAAACAAAACAAAGTTGTCTTGAATTTGACAAAGGCAAAATGTAACACCAAGTTATAAATTCAGTTGGCAAAATACATTCTTTCAAATGATTCTCGGGGGAAAAAAAAATCCTAAAGCTTGAATTTGGCAAGGCATCATGACATAATCAGATACTCACATGATGGTCCAACCAAAATATTGCACCAAACTAACCTGTGAGCAACACATCAATTGTGTAGCTGAACCCCAATGGTTGAGATTAGGCCTCTCAAGCTGACTCTTTCAAAAGGCACCCCAAGTCTATCATCAAAGACATTACATTTTCTACTTTATGATTCCTTAATTTCATTAGAAAGCTTATTAAGGCATTATAAACAACCTCTAACAAAATACAAAGAACAGCATTTTTCTTTATCCACATGTTTCACATCTTTCACACGCATCAAGTCATATCATAGCATCAGTTATTTCATTAGAGATCTATTCAATCAAATCAAAGCAGCCACTTCTAAAATAAAATAAATATGCACAAATAATTTACCTTCATTCTTCCCAAAAAAAAAACTCTTTAATTAGTTATTGAAAACTCTCAAAAATCTTTGTCTAAATTTTGGAAGTCCAGTTCCAAACAGCACTGAAAAAAATAAACTACCAAAAATAAATATTTTGACCCAGATTAAAAATATGAATCACACAAATTCATAGTGCAAAAGAAGATAACAAAGAGCAGCAAGAAGCTAATGGAATTGACAATATGGGAACAATATATTATTATCAACTCTAAAACAGATAATCATGTTGCATACAAAATATGAAATAGTAACACAAATGAAAAGAATGTGGTAGTTACCATTATAAACTCAACAAAAGCAATATGAGTCGAATGCTGATAGTCTCCAAGCAACCTCAAGCGGTGAACCTATGGCATATAAGATGTTCCACAACATATGGTTAGGAATTCAGGAACGAGAAGCACTTTCAGATTTGTCACAAAAGCAGCTACAAACCTCTCCACAAATGGATTCGAAAAATAGCTTAACATCTGCTTGAGTAACCTGTAACAGATAAACATATAGATTGTCAACATTTTGCTCACTCAATGCTTGCTAAACACATACAAAGGTGTTGTATATAAATTCCAAAATTACCTTCTTATCAATATTTGTACAATAAATTGTCCTCGCACACATCTCCCGTTCATCTTCAGACTAGAAAACAGCATCCAAGCATTCAAAGTAAAAAGGCAACAAATTTGTATCAGCATGACTTCACATGCATTCAATTTCCGAGACTGACCAACCACTAGCATGAATAGTTCACATTACAAGGGCGTGAACTGGCAGAAGAACTTCTCACCCGTGGCAAAAACGTAGGATTAACAGGTGCAATTGCAGTTTTTGAAGGCAAAACCCTGACTGGGTAGTATCCAAGCATAGTCCCTGCCAGACTCAAAGCATTTCTTGCACCTTCTGCAGTTAATTAAAATGTAACGCCACCCAAATTCATCAATTACATATCAAATAGAGAAATTGTACAGTAAACATCTATCCATAATATATATATATATATATTAGATAAACAAGGTTGTTATCATACCCTCATCAGTAAACTCAATAAAGGCAAAACGGAGAACAGAATTAGGGTCACCACAAACACGACAATCAACCACCTTCAACCAAAAGATAGGAGAAAAATATTAGAAATGCAATGGTCCATTAGCACAAGTAAAAAGGGGTGCCAATGTGATCAAACACAAATGCAATTACCTGTCCACAACTAATAAAGAGAGCTGCAAGTTGTTCTTCCGTAACCTAAATCAAACCCGAAAGCACAACAAATGTCCAAGATAGTTTCATAACAAAAAAATGCTAAATACCCAAAACAAGACAACTGCAAAAAAAGACAATCCAAAAGCTAACATAACTGCTCTTTACCTGGTGATCAATGTCAGATACGTACACAGTCCTCCTAATTACCTCTTCTCGCTGCGCCATACTCGTACGGCTGTTGATCCTTCTCTTCCCCTGACTATAGCTATTCTTCTTCTGAACATAAATTCGCAAAACCAAAGCCATCAGTAAAATAGCATAGCACACAACAAAACTAACATGAATTAAAAAAAAAACACAAGAGGAAGAAGCAATTAATCCTCCATTTGGAAACAACAAAACAAATACTAGTTTTCAAGTACTATATGGTTGTCTCAAACAAAAACAAGGAAAATAGAAATATCTAAATTTAGGAGTATTATTTATACAGAAGGAAATTTTCTTAGCAACCAAACGGAGCAGTGCAAAAGAAAAAAGAAAATATATATATAGATATATACCCGTCTAGCGGTGTTTCCATTGGCAATGCCAGAGTTAGTTTGCATCAGAAAATTGTTGGAATAACCAAGGAAGCCATTAGAGGGTTGCAGTGGTCTGTAATTGGAGAGAGATGGGGGCACAAATTCTTCAGCCATAGGGTTCAACTTAGACAGCATTTCCTCCAAATCCCTCATCTCTCGCTTAAAACCCTCACCACCATCATCATCATCATCTCCATGATTTCTCATCAATTCACCATTGCCGTGCTGCTGCACTACACTCACTTGAGCAACAGACTTGTGATTATTAACAGTACCGTTACCGTTCACCTGAGCAGTGTTGTTGTTCATCGTCGCCGGCGATGACATCATCTTCTGTTGCTGAGCGATCATGTGGAAACTCTGATGATGATGTTGATGATCATTTGACCTCAAAATAGGGTTAGTAGTGTTGTTGTTGTTGCCCTGGTGGTGGTGTTGTTGTGTTCCCATGTGATTTGACTTCGATTGATCCATCGATTCGGTCCGATTTGACGAGTCTACGTTGATTCCAGCATTCTCAACTACCGCCATGATCGAACACCTCCGTTACTCCAAGAAAACAATTAGTGTTTTTTTTCTCCGATGAGTTCTGTAAAGTTTTCCGATCGTCAAACAGAGAAAATAAAAATAAAAATTCAAAACATTGGTCGAAAAACAAAAATCATACCTAATGAGTCTAAACCGCGTCCATTGATCAAAAAAATAAAAACAACCAGCACCTCGAAGATCCAAGCAAAAAACCAAAGAGGAGAGAGGGGAGAGAAACAGAGCAGAACTTTTCTTTCTATACTATTATTTTATTATTACTGATTCAGCTGATAGAATATGTACTATTTATTTATATTTTTTTTTTTTATGTATATATGTAGAGAGAGAAATTATTTTTTATAGATAGGAACGTTTCCGAGAGAGAGAGAGAGAGAGAGAGCGAAAGGAAAGAGGTGTGTGCTTTGAGCCATCCGTTTTCGCCAGTCTAACAATTTTGGACGCACATCACAAAAACCCAAAATGATGAACAGTGAGTGAAGCTTTCAACTTTACTAACCATCTCTGATGGTTTATTAAATACATCTCTAATGGTTTATTAAATACATCTCTAATGGTTTATTAAATGAATTATTAAATTTAAAATTGATAAAAAAAAATTATTTTTTTGTTGCTTCAATTTAGTGCCAAATTTTTCATTAAATTTAGAGTTTCCTAAATTTTTTTTATCAATTTAAAGATAAATGTGTCTTTCATCAAATCACTGTTCATTATCGTTAGACTTTCATCACCGAATGTCCACCTTGAGATAAAAATTTATAAAAATATTACACTGACCGGTTGACTGGCCGGCATCTGCCTAGTCGTCTACTTAGGGAACCGGTGGTTTAATGAAGCTTTAAAAATCTATGTTAGAGTACTTGATATTAAAAGAAGTTTTTTACTTACATTTTGGTGAAGAAAAAAAAAAGATGCAAAGTTACAGATGCCCTAACCCAAAATTCAATTTTTTTTTTTTTATTTTAAATGAGTAGGGTAGAACCCTCAAAAAAATTATTAAAAATGAATGGAAAATATTATGGTACACATCTTTTAAAATGACTCATTAATTGTTATAAGATGACAAAAAAAATATGTATCATAGGCACTTAAAGAAGAAAATGACATAATTTTATATTTTGAATCATAACTAAAAAAATATCATAACTAAATACAACATAAATATAACTAAAGATATCATGAGTCATAACTAAAATAATGTCATAATTAAAAAAGAAAATTACTCATAACTAAAGAAAAAAATTACATAACTATGAGTGCTTATGGTACACTCCTTGTAAGGGTGTGCATAAGAATTTCCCCACCTTGTTTGGTTTCACTTTTCGGGATTCACTTTTTAGAAAATTGAAATTTTTTATTTTTCGTATTTTTTTTTCACTGAATTTTTTTTAATATTTTAAGCAATTGTTTTAATTTTTAAATACACCTAACATAAATACACTTAAAAAGTACAATATTTATGAAAAAAAAATCTTTAAAAAATTCATTATGTACCAAAAAAAAAAAAAAAAATTTCAATACATTTTTGTCTTCTTGTGTATTTGTTAATTTTTTACAAATATTTTACTTTTTAAATACATGTAAATAAGGTGTATTTAAAAAAGTATAAAAAAAAATTCTTAAAATTTTACACTATAATAACTCAACCCATATTATGCTTAATTATACACGTGTTTATGTGTTTAATATAAATTTACAAGTTAAGTATGTGAATTATGTGATTTTGGATTCTATATCTGTTGAATGTAGGAAAATCTGCTGCAATTAAAACTTTAAACAGAAAATTGAAAGTTTTAGAGGCGTAATAAACCAAAACCGACTTCATATTTGTGATTAGGATGATTTTTAGAGTCTACAGTGAAATTTTGTAAAATTACGATTCGTAATATTTTAAATAGCCTATATTATATATATATATATAGTTCTTGAGTTCATCATTTTTTAGGAGAGCTTTGCTAGAAGGTGAGTTAGAAAAAGAATGAGAGGAGAAGCTAGAAATTTGGTGGAGATTTAAGGGGCAAACTCTAGATTGAAGCTAAGGTATGAGAATTTACTTAGAATCTTTGTCTTTAGCGCATATTTGGCATGAAATCGAGAGGAAATTGGAAACTTTGAGTTAGGATTTTGGGTTATGTAATGGGTTGAACCAAATGCAAGAAATCTATTTATGTTTGTTTGTTTCAAGTCCAATCTTATGATTGATGCATGAAATGAGCTCTAGATTGTGCACATAACAAAAATTTGTTGAAGGATCATCCATGTTTTTATGTATTTAAGCTTTATCATGAACCTCGTGAAGTTATGAAAAATGTGAGACCTTGATTTTGTTATTGAAGCAAGATTGATGTGTTTGATATGTAATTACCCTTGAATCATGCTAGTATAACAAGTTTTTGGATTAGCTTTGCTTGAATTTGGGATTGGAAATGAGTTTGGAGGGTTTCATTTTGGCCATTTTTGGACTATCTAAGTTTGCCCAGGCCGCACGAGCGGCCACGGGCACCGCACGAGCAGAACATGAAGAAAAAAAGAATTTTTGATTCTGCTTCTTGGGCGCTCGAGCGGCCGATTTTTCCGTTCGAGCGGATTTGGGCCGCACGAGCAGTGAAGACTTCCGCTAGTACGGAATCCCTGTTTCAACCCAACTTTAAAAAGGCAAATCTCCTTCATTCGGACTCCGTTTTAGATGATTCTTGAGCCTAAATTCAAGCCCCGGAAGTTTAGTTTCCAATGATGGTGGTCTCACATCCAAATTCTAAATACACAAATAGATATATTCAAATTAGTGAAGGTTATTAGCTTTCTTTCTAACTGTTTCATGCTATTTCCTCTCCTAACCCAGTTTCCTTTCGTTTCTTCATATTTTTCTAGACACGAATTATGACCCATTGAGGACTAATGAGTCTAAAACCAACAAAAATAATTGGTTAAGGAGCAAAGTAAGGGATTGATTTATTTGGTTAAGAAAAGATTAAGAGAAGTAAATTTGATCAAGAGAGTAATATGTTGTGCCATACGCATTGTGTTTGCAGGTCATGATTCAAGGACCGATCAACCATTACTGGAAACCATTGTGAGTGATAATATAGTAATGATGTGTTTTTATTATCTATTTTGATTTATGTACGACATGATCTTCTAAATATCGTATTTTGTCAAAAGACACAAGTTTCTAAGAAATGTGAAATGAGTTATGAACAAGAAATGTGAATTGTTTGAAATATGATACGGTGGGCCCAAGGTCATTCTGTCTATGCTATGATATGATATGAATTGCTCAGTCTTTAAGACCTATTGATTTCTAATATGGAACAAAGTAATTTAAGAAACTAAGTGTTACAGTGGGAGCCACCTCTAGAGTCCGTACAAGTCACATCTTGGGTCCATACACACTTAAATGATTAGGCTTGAGGCCGCTTGTTAAATGATTGGGCCTGAGGCTGCTTGATAAATGATTCGGGCCGAGGCCGTTTGTTAAATAATTGGGCCCAAGGCCGCTTGTTAAATAATTGGGCCCGAGGCTGCTTGATAAATGATTGGATCCGAGGCCGCTTGTTAAATGATTAGGCCTAAGGCCACTTGATAAATGATTGGGCTCCAAGGTCGCTTGTTAAATGATTGGGCCTAAGGCCGCTTGTTAAACAATTGGGTCCGAGACCGCTTGATAAATGATTGGGCCCCAAGGTCGCTTGTTAAATGATTGGGCCTAAGGCCGCTTGTTAAATAATTGGGTCCAAGGCCGCTTGATAAATGATTGGGTCCGAGGCCACTTGATATATGATTGGGCCTGAAGCCGCTTGATATATGATTGGGCCTGAAGCCGCTTGGTTTATATGATTATGGATATTGTGAGAACCTTAAGATCATCTACTTACTCTGCTTTACTGTATTATTACTCATTGAGCTTCGCTCACTCAATTTTATGTATGCACATATAGGTGATTAGCAGCATGGAGCACACCCCTAGAGTCAGCTTCAGGAGCCTTTTGTGACCCAATCGAGTCATACCTCCAAGACGGAGTTTTGTCTTGACTCACACCACACTTTGACCTTATTATGTTTTTGCCATTATAGTCTTGGGCTTGTAAATAATATGTGTAAATTTCTTGTGGCACTTATATTTTTGATGAGCATGTATATGTACTATTGTATTACATGGTTAACTCTATGATTTTGCTCATGATTGGCACAGCTCAATAGACTTTTCTTCGTTATATGCTTCCGTTTATGGCCCCATTAGCATAAATATTCGGTATGATCATTTGAGGCCTTTAGTGATCTACGGATTACTGGCCGGTTATGACCCAAACTTTTAGGGACAGATTTGGGTCATGACAAAACAAAAATAATACAAAAAATAAAAAATCTAATTTTTTAAAAATTGACTAGAAAATTGAAATCAAATACAGTGTAATATGGGTGTTATTTTTTATGTCTTTAGTTTTTTGTTTTTGTTTAAATGTTTTTTTTTTTTTTTTGGTTACAGGAAAATCCTCCCACTCTCCCGCAACTGTTATCCATTCCGAGTAAGAGACTATAATCTGGAAGCTTGTCCCAACCTCCCAAGGCAAGTTTCGCTTAAGTCAAGACTCGCACAGCGGGGGAGAATTAAACCCACACCAAGTAGCTGATAAGGCATCCTTGAGGTCAACCTCCTAAGCGGGGGAGAATTAAACCCACACCAAGTAGCTGATAAGGCATCCTTGAGGTCAACCTCCTAACCAACTGTGCTACGCCCAGGAGATTGGCTCAGAGGGGAGTTGAATCCAGGACCTAGGGGCTTAAACCCCAGACCCTTACCAGGTTGCCACTCACCCCTGGGTTTGTTTAAATGTTAATTTGTGAAAAATTCACACTTACATATTTGGTCCAAGATAAAGGCGACAGAAAGTCATTAACAGCCACTTAGGTGATATTATGTATGTGTTACCTGGACAAACAACTGACACTTAGACAAATAGGCAAATAAAAAAATTTTGAATCGATAACTGTTCTTTCGGACACATCAATATTCTTTTGGTCCAAAATTTACACTCAGATTTCGTTTAAATATATTATTTTAGTAATTTTTTAACTTTTTACAAAAAAAAAAATGTGCAGAAAAATAGAAAGAGTGATATGATAATTTATAATGACTTTTTAATTTTTTGACTAAAATATATAATTGACAAACGAGACCTTAAACTTATTCGCCTAACAACTTCAAAGAATACCCTCAAACCCGAGTATTGAAAAAACTTTGTATAAATGTTGAATAATGTGTTCGATTTTCATTTAAGGAAAAATTACTCATAAATTTCATTTGAAGAAAAGTTATTTCATTTAGTTTTAGAAGTTTTCATTCAAATCAATTAGCCTTTTTTATTTTGGATATGTTATATTTCCTTAATTTAGAGGTTTAAAAGTTTACTTGTTTGTCCTTGTGTATGATTTTGTTTAGATTTTTTCTTAATGTTGGATGTGCGTGGGTAAAGTAGGTTTTTATATTTCTATTTTTTTAATGGGGATTTAGTGGAGTGATTTGTAGGTGGATGATGCTACCCCGCTTGTGGTGTTATTAGTGTGGTGTTCGTTCCTTTTTGTGGTGTTCGTTCCTATTGTAATATTGACATTAATTAAAATCTAAACGTAACACTAATGTAACACATAAAAAAACTCATTACTGTATTTTTTCTAAACGTAACACTCCAATATAACATTCCAAAAAAACTCATTAGTGTAACACTCTAAAGCAACACAAAAAAAATTCTTATTGTAACACTCTAATGTAACACACAAAAAAACTATTTAATGTATTTTTTTCAAACGTAACACTCTCATATAACACACAAAAAAAACTATTTAATGTAATACTCTAATGTAACACACACAAAAATTTCTTAGTATAACACTCTAATGTAACATACAAAAAAACTTATTGATGTACTTTTTCTAAATATAACACTCTAATATAATATTCTAAAAAAACTTATTAGTTTAACTCTCTAATGTAACACACCAAAACTCATTAATGTAACATTCTAATGTAACACACAAAAAAAACTCCTTAGTGTACTTTTTCCAAACATAACACTTCAATATAACAAAAAAAAAAAATCCCTTAGTATAACACTTTAATATAACACACAAAAAAACTCTTTGGTGTACTTTTTCTAAACGTAACGCTTTAATATAACACAAAAAAAAATTTCTTAGTGTACTTTTCCTAAATGTAATACTCTAATGTAACACTAAAAAAAAAAATGTGATCTTTTTCAAACCATTCCAAAAAGAGTACAAATATTTCTTAGTAAATTTTGAACAAATATATAATTTCAAACTGTGAGTGTTACGTTTGAAAAAAGTACACTCAGAAGTTTTTTTTAAATATTTTTCCGTGTTCATTGGAGTATGTTACATTGGAATGTTACATTTGGAATTACACTGATTGAAGTATTACGTTTGGGAAAAGTATACTAAGGAATTATTTTTAATTTTTTTTTTTTATATTGGAGCGTTACGTTTGGAAAAAATACACAAAATAATTTTTTTTGAATGTTACGTTGTTACTTTTGAAAAAAGTACACAAATGAGTTTTTTTTCCAAACATAACACTTTAATATAACACTCCAATGTAACACTAGAAAATCCTGTTAACATAAATGTAAATTTTCTTGCTCGACAACTAACATATCAGCCACCAATCCTCCCAAAAAGAATCTTCCACACCTCACATTTCCATTCTCATCTAAAAAAAAAAATCAAAAAATTAAAAAAATGAATCACAAAGGACATTCACTTAAACTCAAATGATACCAAATGAAATAAATACTACTTTTCAAAATAAAAAGGACTAATTGATTCATAAAAAAAACTCTTAAAACTAAATGGATCAACATTCTTCATATAGGATTTATAGATAAATTTTCCTTAATGTGATTTACACTAATATAATTTTGATATTTAAAATGACAACAATGCTACAGACCACTAAATTCCTACCACTAACACCACCACTAATGATGTGGAAAGCAAAAAACAAAATAAAATAAAACAAAACAAAGACACAAAACACATGTAACAGTGGCTAGGACCCACTGCCACATAATTAGAACAATCACTAACTAGTAGTCTGCATCATTTTTCTTAAAATGAATTTATAAATGATATCACCAACTCATCGCATTTTGTAGAGTTAAATTGTAAAGAAAATAAAAAGTTATTTGTATAGTATTATTCTTTATCCCATGATACATTGATGTTACTGTACCAAAATTAAAATGTATATAACCACGTTTTTTTTATTTAATTTTCAAACTTCGTTTTTATTTTTTTTATTTTTCATGTTCTTTTATTTTTAATTTAAAAAAAAACATATTTTAGTTACTATATATTTTTTTACTTTGTAAATCCACTTAACCTAAATATATTTTAAATATAAAATATACTTGAAGAAATTTGAAAAATATTCACGAATGACCAAAAATAAATGAAAATTAGCTTCATTTTTTTTAGTTTTTTATAATATATATTATTTTTTAAGTGTATTTAAATTAGATATATCTAAAAAAAATTTAAAAAACATTCATTAAAAATTTTAAAAATCAAACAATCAAATTTGAAAACTAATAAAAAAAACATATATGTTTTTACATTTGCTTACGTGACAGTGGAGGAGGGTGTCATCATGGAGATAAGTTTCTCTTTATGCCTCATCTTCTTATTTTTTATTTTTTTTTCAAAAAAGAAAAAAAAAATGATTCATTCACACACTACACAAGGGACCTCGACATCGACCAAATGATGTGGATATTGACATATCAGCAAAGCAACAGAGCAAAAAATATATATATATATATATAAATACACTCATATAAATACACTCTTGAAATTTATTTAAAATATAAATTATTTTTTTATAATTTAAAAGAATATAAATTTTCTCTTATCAAAATTTTTTATTTAATAAAATTAACTGAAAATTTGAAATTCGTAATTGTTCTCCTATGCAATGATAAAATTATTTATATTATTAATTGAAATAAGTTTTTAACATCACTAAAAACAATTAATTGACTTGATAATTTATTAACAAAAAAAGCCATTTACTATCTAAAAAATAATAATAATTTATTATAAAATTAGATATTTTAGGGAGAGGAATATAATTCCAGAACCACAGGGACGTATTTTAAACAAATATCAAGGGGGTGTATTTGTAATTTACAAAAAAAAAAACTAACTGATTTTTACTCTTTGGCTAGAGTTGTCCCTCATCGATAGACTCTCTCTCTCGCGCTGAGGGCAGACTCTCTCTCCGACAGCGACCCTTCGATCTATCCAACACTGCTTAGGTTAGCACTGTCTTGCTCTATATCTCTCTTCTCGACTCTTGTTCTCTTTTTTTTTTTTCCAATCAAATCTCATTGAGATAGAGGGACCTTGACTCTCGGACGAACTTTTCTTCCCCGGCGACTTTCTTCTCCAATAACTCGCTATTTCCGGCTCTTAGGTTATCACTCTCCCACTCTCTCTTCTCTCATCGACTCTTGTTAGTTTTTTTTTTTTTTTCCATATCTGAAATTCATCTAAATAACACTTAACAACTTTATTTAGAGAGAGTAAGTCGGTAGAGAGAGTTACCGAAGAGAGGGTCTATCGGAGAAGGAGATGAGAGTCCATCGGAGAGGGAGAAATAATCCATCGGAGAGGGAGAAATAATCCATCAGTGAAAGAGCTGAGTTGGGTTTCTCTGTTTTGTTTTGTTCTCTTTCCTTTACTAACCAACATTTTCTTTTCGAGTCTGGATCCTCTGTCGTGATCCTCTGCTGTGATTCCTACGATGCCTCAAAACGACGTCATTTTGAGGCAAAATTTCACCACAAAAAAAAAAAAACAAAAAAAAAAACAAACAAACAGAACTCTTTCTCTTCTTATCTATTCTTCTTTCTCATTTCTCTTACTAAAACTATCAACCCACTGACAACCCACCACCGCTACCCTCATAGCCATGAGCCCCCTTCTCTCACCACCATCTCGATCTTTTTTCCTCTTTTCTTTTCTTTCTCAGCGTTCAAAGCAAAGAGACGAAGATGGACGGTGAGGCAAGGGCGGAGGAGGAAGTGGAGTGCCACCGATGTACTGGACGAAGTTCGTCGGTCATCCTCATTGTCGATCGTTGATTGTCCCCCTGATTTCAACCTAGATCTGAAATGTAGAAAGATGGGTTTATGAAGAAAAGCAAAGTTTCAAAATCTCTATGAACGATTTGAGATCCAAAATCAAAGAGGACGAAAGGAAAAAAAATTGACTGTCTGTTCTTTGCTTTTGTTTGTACTGATCTAATTTTTACTCAATTTTGATTTATCATTTGGGATGTTCAAAGTGTTAATATGCCTATATATATACATCTCAGATTCTTTAACCTCAAACTTTTGTTTGAATGGTTGTTAATGTTGGTGTTCTTTTGAGTGGTGCTGAGAAATTGAGGGTTTTGGTTAAAAATCCTCTACGGGTTGTTAATGTTCTTTTCTTTTTCTTTTTTTCTCTCTCTGGTGGTGAGAAATTGAGGGTTTCTTCTTCCCCTCTTTCTCTGTTTTTTTTTTTTTTTTTTTTTTGAAATTTTGCCCCAAAACGACGTTGTTTTGGGACACTGCAGGAGATCACGGTAGAGGATTCAGACCTTTTTTTTTCCTACCTACTACTTGATGATGTGGCAATATCCACATCATTCAGTGGAGTCGAGACCTATCACGACCCAAACCTGCTCCTATAAGTTTAGCGTCGTCACTGGCTAGTAATCATTAGATTACCGAAGGCCTCTTAACAAAATAACGTAAAATTAAGGGTTGCGGAAGCAATAAACAGAAATATGCATAATCCATTGAGCTGTGAAAACATACATGAGATAGATATTCTCAAACTTTAATAAAGATGTGTGTGACGTCAAAAGATACAGTTGATACACGTCACTCCATGTACTGTACATATAAACAGAAATTTGTCCATAATCAACAAAAGAACCAAAGTCTTAAATATTCACAAAACATGGCCACGAGACTTGACATGATCTGGAACCTCTTTGGGAGGCACAAAGGGTGGCTAACAAACACAAAACCTTTCAAGCATCAACTTAAGCCTGGTTGTAAGCCTGGTCACTTACATAGAAAATATAAATAGTGAATGGGAGCCCAGTGAATAATAACAAGGTAAAGGGGTTTTAATGAATGATGTCCATCAAAGAGTTAGAAATCAGAGTTTATATCAAAACAGAGTCTTATGTATACTCAGATTTCAAAATCAGGAAATAGATTCATATACTTATTCATATTCATTTTCAAAGTTCATACATTTTATATCATAGTACGTGGCACATCCAGTAGCGTTAACAAATCTGATGACCCATAAAGGGACAGTCGTGAAGGCATTCTAATGACCCATAAGGGACAGCCATAAGGCATTCCGATAACTCATGTGCACAGAGATGTTTCCAATGACCCATAAAGGGACGGCCATAAAGGCATTCCGATGATCCATAAAGGGACCTGATGAACCATAAAGGGACATAAAATATCACATGATGCTATGGATGTCATGAGTACATTTCAGAAACTTGGATGATCATTCATTTACAGAAAACATAGCATTTCAGAAAACTAATCTTGTCGTATCATCAGAAAATAATCAAAGTCTAACATAACTTTATAGAGTTATTACTTATAAATAACAGATAGCTCCAAACAGACGAATAAAGTAGGCAATTCAGATATCTTGCGGCACATGACCTACACAGGTACAAAACGAATACATACAGAATTACACACCCAGAAACATTTACTTGTTCTTTCTAATCTTGGTGTGTCTTTACTCTTATCCTTATTATTGTGCCTTAATCATAGCCTAGAAATGCCTAGGATGGAATGAGGATGCAAAAATGCACTTGAAAACACTTAACAAAACTTGCTAAAAATATGATCCTCACTCGAGCGCAACTTCTTACGCTCGAGCGGACATGTAAAATGTGAGTGGTCACTCGAGCGCAAGATCTGTCGCTCAAGCGGTCTATAAACTTTTGCAAAAGTGCTGGTTGCTTGATTTTTCCGCTTGATGCTCACTTGAATCTCGCTCGAGCGTAAGAGATATGCCCTCGCTCGAGTGTAACTTTTGTCGCTCGAGTGGTCTGCAAAACAAAAGAATTTCTGGAAGCATACATTTTACACTCGAGCGGACTTCAGGTCATTCGAGCGGAAGTACACGCACTCAGAGTGGTCGCTCGAGCGTAGGAGCAGTATTTTGGAATTTACAGATTTGCTCCCAAGCTTAAAACTCAATTTCAAATCCTTCAAAACACATCTTTTTGGACCAAAACTTAGTAAAACATTAAGAAACTCATAGTATATGAAGAATTACAACCTATTTTGCAAAATCAATCCTAAAAGCTAAGCCAACTGTAGTAAACAAAACTTGAAACTTATATAGTATGACTTACATTTAATGTCATGAATTTCAACCTTCCAAATCAGATGAGTCATTAAGCTCAAAAATAAGTTGAATTCTTTGAACAAGGCTAAAATATGAACATGCATGTGAGAATTCTTATAAAAACAACTTCAAAATTTCATGATATGCACATGCATGTATGATTTAAGCTACAATTCTTTAATCCTAACTCATTCTCATGTTAGTCCACCTCCGTTACTTGAATTCTTACAAAAACTAACTCAATTACACAACTAAGGGTTAGATTTCTTACCTTAGATGCTTAACTATGGTCTCTCTAGAGTTATTTGGTTGAATTCCTAGCCAAATCTCCAAATTCTCAATCAATTCCTATGTTGAAACCATTATCCTCTTACTCTCTCTCTCTCTCTCTCTCTCTCTCTCTCTCTCTCTACACGTTGAACTCAATCAAGAGGAAATGAGAGTGCAAAAAGTGTATATGAGATGTTGAGGTGGCCTTATATAGGCTTGGCTAATGGCCTAATTACTTTGATGATCAATTAATCAATTGGGCATTAATTTATTTTAATTTAATAGTTCCGAGTCAAATTTCAATTAAATTTACCATAAAATTCTATAAATCCCAAATAACACATAAATCAAGTCAATTTCTGAATTGGATGCCGACAAGACTTTCAATTTGCAAACCGAAATGGAAACATGAACAAATCTCCCTACGAGAGACAGATAAAAGTACAAATAATGCATCACACATGCAATTAATTCAGGATTTGATCTCAATAACTTAGTAGACATATTAAATCATGGATTAACATTAATCATGGGTCATCGTTATTACAAGACCCCTCTATTTCAATGGATGTATTGGAACTCTTTTTCTTTTTTTTTTTCCCCTTTTCTTAAGCTTCAATTTAGATTTATACCAATAATTTCAACCATCTATTTTGTAAGTTGTGTAGTGAATATAATATATATAAAAAATTAATTTCATCAAATAATTATAAATATAGAAATAAATTATATTTTATCTTATAAAATAAATGGTTTAAATTTATAATCATATTTTTATTTTAAAAAAACTTAATCAATCATATTTATCATATATGATTTGTTTCTATATTTATAAATATATAATGAAAATAATTTTTTGTGTGACTGACCTTGATTACATGTACACAAAATATATAATTAGGATCAATGTAAATACAGAGAGAAGGTGCCAAAAATTATGTAATAGTCTTGGAATATTATCACATAATATCTTCATTGATTAAAATTATGTCTCCTGGTCTCCTTGCGCTTAGTTTTGGCTACGACACTCTTCTAAAAAAAAAAAAAAAAAAGCATTTACATACAACTCCTATTTTGTAAACTTATAATCCATTAAATCTTAGATAAAATTATTTGTTCCTTCAAGTTCCATAATTTTTAATAGACCAATTTACCATTCGAAGACCTCCCAGCCAAACATCCATTGCTGTCTTCATTCTCTCTCTCTCTCTCTCTCTCTCTCTCTCTCTCTCTTACTTTTTCATCCATTCCCCAACAACAACAACAACAACCAAACATCCCCTTATCTCTTATTTGTTTTCTCTATTTTTTTGTAGTTTCAAACAGACTCTCTCTCTCTCTCTCTAAAAACTCCATAGCAGAGAAACTCTTGTTCCTCTTTCTCTTTTCTTAGTCTCATCATTATCATCTTCAACTACTTCCTCCGTCGAGCTCAACTTCGTCGCCTCATCCTTTGCTGCTCATACGTGAGGTTGACGTTGTTGTTGATCTGTCTCTAAATAGATCTACCTGTCTCCATCGCCGCCGATCTGCCTCGTCACCACCGCCGAGTTGGTTGTGTTCAATGGCCATTAGCGAAAGACGAAGCTACTGTGAAGCTCGACGAGTTGTACTATTTCTTCACTTTCCTTGTTCCATTGCCACCTCTCATCGTCTCCATTATTGCCTCTCACCATTGTGATCCAGTCATGCTCATCTCGAACCAGATCTAGAACTAGATGAGGAAATTTCTAGATCTGGAAAATGTAGAAGGAGAAGGAGAACGTAAATGTAAGAGAGAAAGAGTAGATTGATAATATTCTCAATTTTAATTATGAAAAAAATTGAGAAATTTCTCAAAACTGATAATATTCTCAGTTAATACTAGAAAAAAAATTGAGAAATTTCTTAGTTTTGATAATTATAAACTGAAATCATTCTTTTTTTTGGAAATTGAGAACATTCTCAATTTATAATATTTTCAATTTTAATCATGAAAAAAATTGTTCTAAGTTTGTACTAGAAAAAAAAAAGAGAAATTTCTTAGTTTTGATAATTATATACTGAAATCATTCTCTGTTTTGAAATTGAGAACATTCTCAGTTTTGGCGTTGATCCAGTTTAACGGCAATGCTATTATATATACACTTGTTTGGGTTAAAGGGCAAAACGTCTTTTTACTTGTAAATTTGACTTATTAGTTCAAAAACTTTTGGCCAAGACCTAAGCTACTACCAAATATTTAGATAAAAAAAAAAAAAAATTATGAGACTTACTCTATTTGTTTTCAGTTTTCAAAATTCACTTTTTAGAAAATTTTACCTTTTCATTTTTCATTGAATTTTTAAAATATTCTAAGCAACTTTTTAAATTTTTAAACACACCTGACATAAATACACATAGAAAGTATAATAATTGTGAATTTTTTTTTAAAAATTCACTATATACCAAAAATACAAAAATTCGGTTTATTTTTCATATTTTTGTATATTTATTAATTTTTTAAAATATTTTTTCACAAATAATTTACTATTTAGATATATATAAGTAAGGTACATCTAAAAAAATTAAAAAAAAATTATTTAAAATTTAAAAAATATTCACTAAAACAAAAACAAAAAAAATACGAAAAATAAAAAAATTAATTTTTAAAAAATTGAATTCAAAAAACTAAAACGAAACATATTAAATACTTTTTATTTTTATTAAGTTTATTGAGAGATAAATTGACAAGTGTCAAGTGTTTAATAGTATAGAGCCGTGTTCCTAATTCACCAAATAACCTCTCGTTCATCTGGGGTGAGGTGTTAAATGTCACATCATAAAGTGCCACGTGTACAGCTAAGGCAGGGAAATTTTATTTCCACCACCCTGATAAACTTAGTCAACACACTTAATGAAAAATTAGATTAATGACAATTATGTCTTAATTAAAAATTACTATAATAGCCATTGATCAACACTCATAATATTATATATACAAATTCTCTATACACATCTTTTAGAAATAAAAATATCTCAATATACACTTAGCAGATCATATCCCCCTGTGTGGCGCATGGTAATTGCCAACTGAAGACTGGTCTGTACAACCACCCTCCAATACCATAAAATCCAAATACAAAGTCAAAGTCTGTCATCCTCCTCGCTCCTTCCTTCTTTCCCATTCTCTCTACATTCTCTTTCTACATAGTTGTACACGTGTGTATTCATACATACATCTGCAATTCAATTCAATTCAATCGAAGCTGTCTTTGATTCAATTGATTGACGTCGAGGAAGAAGAACGAGGCGTAACAGAAATCGAAGCATCATCGAATCGAAACAGAGGAGAGGAGGATGTGTGGGATATTCGCGTATTTGAATGATGCTTTAAAAAAACCCATTCGGCACTTCAGGACCAAACTTACAAAAATATTTCAACAATTAAGTGTCGAAAGTATTGTATTTATTCGGAATTAGATCACCGAAAATATAGAATATATTCGGCAGTCAAACTACGAAGTTATGTATTTTTTTCGGCATTTATTGGACGAAATTATACACAATATTCGGCAATCAAGTGCTATTGCCAAATGAAACACACATATTCGGGAAGCCAGTGCCGAGGACTACACAGCACTTCCAGCTATGGAAAACACATACTTTCATGCCAATGGAGTCGAGAGAGATCCGAAAATTGTCAATCTAATAACAAAATGATAAATGTGATAATCAAATTGAAAGATTTCTTACCTTAAACAAGGTTTTTAACAGTGTTTAGTAGATATTCAAGAGCTCTTGAAATCTTCAATGGAGGTGAGGAAAATGCAGATTTTTTTTATTTTTATTTTTTTGGTTTCCTGTTTGAACTTCTTCTTCTTCCTTCCTGTTTGAAGTAGAAATGTAAATTGGGGTCACTTTGGTCTTGACGAAAGTGGGTGGAAGTGGAATTGTAAATTGGGATAAATTAAAGTGTGTGTATTTTGAGGGTAAAGTGTGTGTACATATGAGTGAAGGATTTATTTGTAATTTGAAGAATGTGGGTTGAGATAATTACTTAATAATTAAATTAATAAAGATGTATATTGAAAAAAGATTTATCCTAAGTTTATTAAGGCGGTGGAAATAGAGATTTCCCACTAAGGCAGTCTTTATCCACTCCATTCCGGTTTTTTCATTGAGAGGGGCATCATCATCATCATCCATACTGCCCCTCAATGCCGACTCGCTCCGCTCTACCCACATGTTCCCTTCCCACGTGTTCTGGGTGGTTTGGATTCCACAGTTTTCGGGGCAAAACCACAAGCTTCCACGGTGTCGTTTTGGTGTTCCATTTTTTTTTTTTGTTGACTGCAAAAATTTGTTGACTATTCAAACATTCCAACCCTAATTTGAATCCAATCCAATGGCGACTAGACCCCGATCTAGTTTTTTTTTTGAAAAATACTCTTGATGGTTTAGAAATAGTATTCGAAAATAAACCTCCAACAATTTTCAGGTCGAAGACGGTAATAGGTTCTCTGGCATGTCCCCGTCCCGATTCTCGTTTTTGAGATTCGAGATATTATGTTGTATGGATTATTTTGAGGAGGTAGACCCATGGAATATTTTTGAGAAATACCTATTGATTTTAGAAATTAGCTTAGCTAATAATGTTAGTTGTGCATGCTACTTTGCAAAATTCACAAGTAGTGCTTTTTTTAAAAATAAAAAATAAAAAAACAGGTGTTGTTTGGATGTTGTTGTTGTTGTTTTGTGTATTTTTATTTTTATTTTTTGTAGTGTGGGTGCTGTTTTGTATCTTGTTTGTTATGTTGTTGTTGTTTGGATGTTTATATTTGGATATTGCTGGATTATGCTTTTATATATATTATTTTTATTTGTCTAAAAAAAAAAGAAATAAAATGAGATATGCAAAATTCAAAAGAAAAAAAAAAAAGGTCGAGAATTTTTTAGGATCGGAAAAACCCGATTCCCATTAGGGTAGGGCCGGGAGGGTGATGGGTTCCCTGTCGAGGATCAAAGGCGGAGACAAAAAATTTTATACCTTCAAAAATTAAGAATAGAAAGTATAATTCCCGATCCCGTTCTGGCTGTTGCCATTCCTACCAACCAACCATAAATATGCCTCATTAAGGGTCGTCATTTGCAAAAGAGTATCTCTAAGATAAACAAACGTTTATTAGTACTCAAAACTTGATGTACCAATCCTTATAATTTTTATACTATTTGGGTTGGCCAGTAATTTTGTAGTCTCACTTTGGGTATGGTGAAAGGGTTGTTTGGGATGTCATAAATAAGTGTATTTTTTATTTTTTTGGACTAAAAAATTGAGGAGGAAAATATGAATGTTTGGGTTAACTTTTTGACTTTTTATGAAAAAATGTGTATTAAAAAATTATATAAATTAGTGTGAAGAGGAAAATTAGGATTGGGAGTTGTGCAGCCGTAATTTTTGACTTTTGGTGAATAGGAATAACTTTTTAACTTTTTGGGTAACTTTTTGACTTTTTAGATTTTTCATGGGTTCCCAAACTTGGCCTTAAGTTGATTGATCAGTAACTCTTTTAATTGGAACTTGGAATCGGGTAATATGTCTATAAGGCATAACATCGTGTTGTGAGTCCGTGAAGATATGTTCTAAATTTATTTTAATGATTCAAATTATTCATAATGTAGGATTCGTCGAGTAAATTATTTATGAAAAAAATTCAAATTAATTAAACATCCATAACTCACAACAAAACTATGTTTATATTTAGAAAAAATGAATGGTTAATATGATTTTAATAATTTTTTTGAGTTATTATTCAGCTTGTTCATAGCGTTATACTTGTCCAATTAATTTTATATTTTATATAGATGATATATTTAATGGACTTATAATATGAATGACTCAAGTCATCAAAATATAATCAAAACAATGGGGGTGTGCTACTTTCCAAACTCACCCTTAGCTATTGGTTACTCTTTTTCTTTTTTCCTTTTTTATATGGCTAAATTATTATGTAGTTTTAGAATATTATGTAATATTATTTAATTAATGTTATAAACCAATTATGTAGTAAAAAATATTACAGGTGAAGCATGCTGATTAGAAAAAGATAATATTAATTATTTATCGGTTTCATAACATCATATAACATTATCTACTTAGTTTTTAAAATTAATCATGAAGTAAACGTTTTTTAGGGTGGAACATTTTTTTTTCATTTTTGCTTTTTTTTTTTTTTTTGGCCTTTTAATAATTTTGGACACGAATCATTTCAAGTTAGATTATACCTTATGAAGTTTCCACTTAGTTAGATTAGACACTCAAATATGTAGATAATGATATGTATCACTCCTCGTCATTGAACGGAAAGTAAAAGTCTTGCGAGTGAAACATGTTGATCTACTTTTGTTAGGTAGTTAATAAATAGAGGCTAACTCATTTGATATGTGTCGTGATTTTTTATTGATTGAGAATATTACATAGATAATACAACGTGATACTCTGAGATTATTTAATAATTTTTTAGTTAAAAGATAAAATAAAATAAAAATTTGACCCACATAAGTTGTATTGCAATTTCTGATATTTTTTGACAATATATTTTTTTGATAACCAGATGTTTGAATAAGTTTACGCGCATCTCGACTAATTTCAAGAGACCAATCCCACTCTCTATTTGCTAGGGCCCCATTTAAAATCAGAGTAAACATCTTGTATAAATGGGCCTAATTTAATTTATGAACAATTTTTAGGTATCTTTGTAGTTTTTACTTTTAATGAGAAATGACAATACATCTACGTATTAAAAGCACTTATTTGACACCAATTTTAAAGTATAAATTTTTTTCTTAAAAAAAAAATAATAATGATAAAAAGTTAATTGAAAAATCTCACTACTGTTCAGGTTTGTTTAACCTAAAATATCAATTTTCAATCCAGTGCTAAACAGGGCTAAGAGGGGAGAAAAAATTAAAAAGTTTGAAAAATGTATAAATAAGCTATTTCTTAACTTATTTCAGTTATATTACATATCTATTTTTTTATACATTTATACGTAAAAAAATATCTTATAAACTATATTCAAAAAAACTGTTTTTTTTTTTTTGTGCTACACACATTGTTGCCAAGAGAAACTTTCATATGCTAGTGTGACATATTTGCTGGAAATTAATTTTAAAGTGTTAAATATAAGTTGAATTTTGTTATTTTTCTCCTCTTATCTTTTTCTTTTTCCTTTCTAAATTTCTATTTAAATTTATGAGGTAAACACAACTCAAACCAAATTAACCGCAAGGGGTTAGCTTAATAGGTGCAACTTGAGTTTGGAGATGTGCTCCTTCTAGCTTTCAAGTTCAACTTCTACTAGGTGTTATCAATTTCTTAGAGCCACATCTGCAGACTCTGTCTAAGATTTGCCTGATCCACGTAAAGGGGGGCGCTTTGCGTACGTCTCGAAATTAGTCAAAATGAGCATAAGCTGATCCGGACACCAAGACATCAAACACAACCCAAATCCTATTATAGAACTTATCATTCACAATCTTATCAATAATCTTATTATATAATTTCATAAAAAAATAATCTAACAATCAAATATGACCTAAGCGTGCACATAAGTATGACACCTGCCCCTAGCAAAAAGGAATTTTATGGACGCATAATCAATTACAAAAAAAAAAAGAAATTTGGTCAAAATCATTTAAGATAGTTTTCTAATAGTAAGAGGATAGGTAAATAATTTTTAACGTACAAAATTCTTCAAAATAATTTCATCATCCAATAAGGACACAAAGCCAACACTTGAACTATCTCCATTGACTGCATAGACATCTATGTGAACCTCCAGTATGATCTTTTTCCCTCACCACCTCTATTATTGATATTGATCTTCTTGTAGCAATCTTTGAATGCCTTTAAAAGTCAAATAATTTTCATAATTCATACAACAAATGAGCTGAGTGTGTTATGTGTATCTCTCTCATATTTTACTCAAGTAAGATTTAAATAAATAAAAAAATTGTTTCTCAATGAAATAAAGTAAAATTTAAGGACATTTGTTTTCAGCTCTTCTATTATAAGTCTTTACTAGTGTAAAGACAAAAATATTACCTATAAGTCCTCCAAGAGTATGATGCATTTTGTTTGGATGAAAACATCATTATTAAATCTCAACAATTTAAAGAACAGAACAAATACAACAATTATGTTGTTTTCAAAATTGGAATGGTTTCAAAATTTAAAAATTCAATAACTTTTAATCGAAACCTCTATTTTTTGAAAAATTTATATTTTTGAATCTTCTTTTTGAGATCTATCAAACAAGATCTATGATAAATATGAAATTTCGAAGAGAAAAAGGGTCAAAATTTCACTAAGTTGGTTATCTGAGAAATTTCTCTATATCTTCTCTAACTTTAATATTTCACGAATCTTTTCTAACTTTAAACACGGTGAAAATTCATTGAGTTCAAAAAATCCAATTTCTTTTTCTTTATTTTTTATTTTTTTATTTTATAGATTCATTGGTATGATGGTAATGGTGGTGGTGGTGGTGGTGATAGTAGTGGCGGTGGTGGCAGTGGCATGGTGGCGGTGGTGGTAGTGGTAGTGGTAGTGGTAGTGGTAGTTGTATGTTCAAAAAGTCAAATTTCACTGTGCAAGAAGGAATTTAATTGGGTATTTCAGTGAAATTTAACTAGATAAGCTTCACCTATAAAATTTCACTCAATGTTTTTGTATAAGCATTAGGCAAGTGAAATTTAATATTGCAACTGCAAATTTATATATTCTTTGAACAAATAGATGAAGAAGATAAGATAGAGATAGAGAATTAAATAAGAAAGAACAAGGAAAATGGAAATAGAAACAAAAACATAGACAATTATGGACTATGAAAGAAGACAGTGGAGTAACAAAACAACGTTGGTAACAGTGGTGATGGCTATGGCTGTGGCTGTGGCTGTGGCAGAACGATGGAGATGTAGTAGAGGAGGTTGTATAGAAACAATGTCATATAGTCGTCATAATTGTGAGATTTCATCTAAGTCAAACAAAGGAAACGATACATAAATGATATAGATGAAAAACTCAACAATGGTGATGATAAAGCCGTAATTCACCATTGGTAGAGGCACTGCTCTATATTTGAGAAGCCTTGTGGTAAAGAGAGAAGAGAGAGAGTCGAAAAAAAAAAGCACGTAGATATATATATATATATCTGGAAAATAGCTATTTTAGGGTTGAAAGGTTATTTTTGACAATTTGTATCATAATTTTTTGGGGGACTTACGTGTAAGTCCAAACAAGTGAACTTATTGTCTAATAGATCATGTGAGAATTAATGGCGTTTTTCATCAAATACTACTAAAAGTCACTAATTGTTAATTTTCAATGACAATTTAAAATTTTTGTCACAAAAAATATCACTAATTATAAGTTTTAGTGACATCTTAAAAAAAATCACAAAAAATGTCACTAATTTTTAACTTTCAGCGACAGTTTGAATAATTTGTCATAGAAAAATGTCACTAATTATAAGTTTTAGTGACAATTTATAAAAATCGTGACAAAAGAAAGTCATTAATTGTCAATTTTTAATGACATACATAAAAAATCGTCATAAAAAATTATTTTTATCGAAAATTTTATTAGACTTATTTTTATTAAGATTTGATGGAAATTAAGTTCAACTATTAGGATCTATTGATAATTTATCCTAATTTTTTTTATTCTTCTAGAATTTGAAAGTTTGGGGACGTCAACTAACAACTAAACTTCTTATGAATTTAATTTTTCCAAAATTTCATTGTCTGAAATTTTTTAATCTAGTCAATAGAATTAAATTTTTAAAAGCGATTTCATATGCATATTAGACATATATGTAGGCATGTGTAATTTTTCATTTAATAATTTTTGGAAGCAGTTAATTATATTTATCATCAATTTTGAGTCCTCTTTATTTGATTTTTATATTTTAAATCATAAAAAATTTGATACAAAAATGGGAAGTGTTTTGATTATTGTAGCGGTTAGTTATGTTGATTGTAGTTGAAACATTAGTGTTAAACAGTAAATTTTTTGTACATTATTTTTTATTTTAAATTTTTATCTAATCAATGGAAATACATTTTTTTAAAAAACTGTTTCATATTTGTGTTAAACATATATTTAGAAACATCCAAAATTAATTTCATAATTTATCAAGTAAGTTGAATTTCTTTAAATAATTTTGGGTCTAGTTTATTCGATTTATATATAAAAATCATAAGAAAATTTAATATGAAAAATTGGAAGTGTTATGATCATTATATTGGTAAGTGATAAAGTTTCACTTACCAAGCTAATGTTGACATAGTGAAATTTTTGTGTATTCATGTTGGTCAAACAGTGTGATTTTACTTCTTGCAAAATTTATTAATCAACATAAGCCCTGTTTAATAGATTTGTCATAGTAGATTGTAAAAATATAAATTTAAGTATAAAAAAAAAAATGGACATCAACCCAAAAGGTTGTGCAATTTTAAATTTTAAAAAATAAATTAAAAGTATTTTAATAAATTAGTTACACATGCCTAAGAGTCATCATTTGACCTGCACATGTGTAGAACTTGCAAATGGCTTTTCTTTTCCATTATATTCTTTTTTTTTCTTTTTCTTTTCTTTTTTCTTTTTCTTTTTTTTTTTGTTTTTTTTTAACCCCGTTTGCCCTCTACCCTCCATGGCGACATGAATACGGCCAAACTAATTAGAAACACACACACACAAAAAAAAAAAAAATTTATTTGTATGTTAAAAAACACCAATGGTCATTATTTTAAGTTTTTTTAATTTCATTTGGAAATATGTTATTTTAATAATTTTTTAGTTTTTATATGAGGTAAAAAAAATAATATGTTTGGGATAACTTTTTGATTTTTTACGAAAGCTGTGCAAAAAGTAAAAAAAATAAATCTTTAACTTTTTCGTATAAATTGATGGCTTTTTAGTTTTTTTAGTGATTTTTTGACTATTAGACTAAAAGATTGAGTTGCCAAACGAGGCTTAAATATCTAGATTAATTTGTGCGCATCTCGACTAATTTCAAATCTCTGAAATTAACAATTGGCCAAACCTCTAATGAGTGACTCAAACTGAGAATCTTGAATTGTATTATCAAGTTTTTATCACTCGATCATTCTTAATTTTTTATTTTATTTTATTTTTAATGATATCAGATCCATTATTTTGATTAATTTCAGTTTATTTAATTTCACATGTCACATATACCAAATAATTGTTCAATCAAAATCTTGAACATAATATAAAAATAAAATCAACAATAAAAAAAAAAAAAAAAAAAACCTATAACCCTAAATCAACTCTTTACTAGTCTTATAAAACAACAGGTTGGTTAAATTAAAAAAGAACAATCATATGTTTGGTTACCAACTTCTTTTTTAACATGTGACATGTTGTTTGTCAGTTGGTTTGCCTAACGTGTTACACGTTGTCGTTTGAACATCAATTTTAGTTTTTATTTTTAATAAGATTTGGTGACAAAATACTAAAATAATGACATGAGGTGGGGGCATGGACAGCAGTGTTGTTTGGTCTGTTGTTATATATACGAGAATACGAATCTGAATACGATACGAGTATTGTGCGTGTCTCTCAACTTTGCTTTGTTCTAAACCATTAACAATACTTCTCTCGTCTTAAAATAATAATCATTTTGTAAAATTTATTTTTTTTAATATAATTATTATATTTTAAAAATATTTATTTTGTTTAGTTTTAGTTTTCAGAATTTAATTTTCAAAAAATTCTACTTTTCGTTTTCCGTATTTCTTTTATTTTCACTAAATTTTTTTTAATATTTTAAATATTTTTTTAAATTTTTAAACATACCTAACATAAATACGCTTAAAAAGTGTAATAACTAACATAAATACGCTTAAAAATATAATATTTATAAAAAATTAAAAAATTCACTAAATACCAAAAATATAAAAATTCAGTACATTTTTCGTATTTTTGAGCATTTATTAATTTTTTAAAAAAAATATTTTTTCACAAATATTTTATTATTTAGATACATATAATTAAAGTGCATCTAACAAGGTAAAAAAATTGCTTGAAATTTTAAAAATATTCACTAAAAACAAAAAATACAAAAAATACAAAATTCAATTTTGAAAAAACTGAATTCAGAAAACTAAAACCAAACACACTGATTAATTTTCTAAAATTACCCTTTGATAGTACATTTTTTTGAAAATATCAATTGTCATAATTGTATTTTTTGTATTGTTAATGAATTTAAAAGAAAGACAAAATAAGAAATTCATATTATTTTAGTCCTTAATTTTTAGAAAAAAACTAATATTTTGAAATAATAAAAAATAAGATAAGAAATTAATATTTTGAGATGAAAAGAATAGTTCAATTATTATCAATAAAGTAATAATTAGTAAAAGATAATGATAGTTGGAAGAGCAAAGCTTGGTCTTGCAAGTTGCAACTAGTGTTGTGCAGTGTTTTTTATTAGGTGGCTTTGTACTAACCTTACCTACCTGTTAGTTATGTCCCTCCCTTATTAATTGCATCGCGGGTCCTCCTCTTGTCTCAACTCTGTTTCCATTACCCCTTTTTTATTTTATTTTTTTTTTAAATTAAAAAAAAAATGATTTAATATAGGACATTTGGTTCATAAGTTTAAAGTTGAATTCTTTTATCTAAAGGTCTAAGCGCGAAATTAGTATGTCCATAAGGACATTTGTCCACACAATGACTAAAATACCTCTATATTTAAACTCGTGCCTATTCATTCCATTACACTATTTGTTGTCCCCAAAAACAGGAGTCCAGATCCTTTGTCGTAGAATCTTGCGGCCTTCCCTACCGTGATCTTAAAATGACATCGTTTTGGATTTTTTATTTTTTTATTTTTTTTTTCCCTTCTCTTTTCTTTTCCCCCTTGTTTTCTTTTCTCTAAGAACCCTACAGGCAAGAACAGAGAGATGAAGAGAACTGACAAATCTCTCTCTATAAAATACCAAAAAAGTAGAAAACAATCGAGTACCAAACTTTTCTGGTGGAATTTCGAGTGAGTTTGATTTTGTGGAGGCTCTAGATCAGTCTTCGAATCTCTTCAATGGGTCTTTGCTTGATGATTTTGGTGGAGAGAGATTGATACAACAAGATTTCTAGGTTTGTATCTTCAGAATTCACTAAAACTATTCCGGTGAATTCTTCAATCGATCTCTCGTTCAATAATCTCAGCGGTGAAATCCCTCAATCAACGACGTTGATGAACTATAAAACAGATTTATTTTACGGCAATATGGATCTATCCAAGAAGAATCTGAAGAAGCAAGTGCATAATTCCATCAACACTCTCAAACCCACCCCATATCACTTCAACAACATTGACTTCAGCAATCACAGCAATACCCAAAACAATCGATTCAAACCCAGAATCAAACTCATCTTCAACTAGCCCAAATGGAAATCAGAATTAGTAACATAGCGATTTTTTTTCTTTCAATATTTTTTTACTTAAACGCACTATACTATGTGTTTGATTTTGAATTATAAAAAAAAATGTGAAATGGTTAAAACCCCTTATATTTATATGCATTATAGATAGATGTTTGTATTTGTGTTTTGTGAGACTGTTCATTTGCAGTTTATGGGTAATTTGGGTTATTTGATTCTGACTCTCCATTCAAAATTCTCATTTCTAACTGGGTGTCCACTACTCTATTTGGTTGCTGAGAAAAGGCTAGAATGAAAGAATTACAAAGATTTTCTATTGTTTGGTACTAGGTTGATAATACTACATCTTTTTCTCACTCAGCTGAGGATTACACAACAATTTATCTTGACTTTTATCTTCTTTTTGAAATATGTTTGGACACCAAAAACAAACGAGAACTTTCTTTCCTTTTCTCGAGTTTCTAAGCTACCAAACATTCAACTGGAAAGTAAAATCCTCTTTTTTCTGGGTGCTCTCTCTGTGTCGTCGCCCTCTTCGTCTCTGTTCTTGCTCGTTAGGGTTCTTACAGAAAAGAAAACATGAGAAAAAGAAAAGGAACATGAAAAAAAAAAAAAAAAGAAAAGAAGAAGGCTAAAACGACATTGTTTTGGAACCACGGCAAGGAAGGTCGCAGGATTCCGCGACAGAGAATCTGGACTCCAAAAACAGACCCAGAACCACCTGTGTCTCTCTTTCTCATTCTGTCGATCTCAGTGCACTTACCACCCCCGCCGTCCTCCTCTCTCTTTTCCTCTTCTATTTCTTTATAACTAGGATTTTCATAACCCTCTCTCTCTCTCTAGATTCACAGACTCAAAAGTCTATCTTAGATCTTTCACTTGAAGGTTTGTCTCCGATCTCGGCGGCATGCGAGTTCTCGGTGACGAACGTTATAGGTAGATCTCGCGAAGCTTAAAGCGATTTCAGCGATGGCATGATACACCACCACTATCTCTGCCATTTATTGCCTCATAGTCCCTACCCGCCGCTCACTCTTCCTTCGACATGAACACCTTGCATAGCTAGTCTATCACGACCCAAACCCGCCTCTAAAAGTTTAGTCCATGACCGGCCTGTACTTAGGCCTCAAAACAAAATTTCAGAATAACATTTATTCAAATACGGGGCCTTAAGAGGAAGTAGATACAAAAATAAGAATAGAACGTCCATTGAGTAGTGCTTAAATGCCAGGATCTTAAACATTATATCATATATACAAATGTCACATACGCAGTTCATGTAAATACAGTCCAAGTCATATAGGTATAGGCAAAAGTTCATAGCCCAAAATTTACATATGAACCTAATGTGCAATACAAGCCATCATAGCCTGAACAAAGATAAGCGTGGTAACTTATACTATGTCTCTTCATGGAGACACTTCTCGGGTGGCTTGACAGAGAGGCGGACCTCGGTACAAACTCTAGTGTTGATCCCTGATGGCTCGCCTACATATATATAAAATAAAATGGTGAGCTAACGCCCAGTGAGTAATATTAAAGTAAAGAGGTTAATGAATGATGTCCTTAACATTAGGAAAACATAATTCACAATTCTGAAACGTATCTTAAATCATTTCAAAAGAAACATTTATTATTTCATAATCCATGTCTTTTCAAATGGAATACATATTTGAAATTATTACAAAACATTTTACGTGGTATGTGGTACGTGATACTAGAATCACATTTCAAAATAGGACATCCATTCATGCATATAAAATAACACATCGTAACATGAGTCATATAACGATGTAAAACAATTGTACTCATATCATATGTTCTGAACGACCTCGGGTCCATGTATAACAAAGCGGCCTCGAGCCTAATCATATATCAAAACGACCTTAGGTCCAAACGTATCATATCATATCACTGTATCTTGTCGTGGAGTAGATGGAACATCACGTGTCTCCACCTCTCATTGGGCCCAATTCATGTATGTATGGACCCAAGAGGTGTCTCGTACGGACCCCAGAAGTGACTCACACTGTAGCACTTTGTTCCGTACAGCACTTTATTCCATACCAAAATGATTAGGTCTTAAATACCGAACAATTCATATCATGCCATAGCATAAGCGGAATAGATAAACAGAACGGCCTTGGGCCCACCATATCATATTATAAACAATTCATATTTCTTGTTCATAACTTATTTCACATTTCTTGGAAACTTATGCATTTTGATAAAATGTAACATTTAGAGAATCGTGTCATACATAAATCAAGATAGATAATGAAAAACATATCTTTACTATACTATTACTCACAGTGATGGGCTTTCGGTAGTAGTTGGACGATGTCCTCGTCTTGACCTACAATCACAATTACATAACACAACATATGAATATAACCGATCCCTTTCTTTTCTCTTTAATCCATTAGTTATGTTGGTTCTAAACTTATTAGTCCTCAATAGGTCATAATCCGTGTCTAGAAAAATAGGAGGAAACGAAAGGAAACTGGGTTAGATGAAGAATTAGCATTAAACCGATAGACAGAAAGTGAACAATCTTCACTAATTTGAGCATATCTATTTGTGTACATAAAATTTGGGAGTGAGACCACCACCATTGGAAACTAGACTTCCGGGGCTTGAATTTAGGCTTAAGAATCACTTAAAACGGAGTCCGGATGAGAAAGATATGCTTATTTGAAGTTGAGCTAAAATAGGGGAGTGCCGCACGTACGGGACCAAATCCGCACGTGCAGTAAATCCAGGGCACGTGCTTTTATTTCAGAATAAAAAATGTTACTGGAAGAAGGCTTCCGCACTTGCGGGAAGCCCCACCACACGTGCGGCTCTGGGTAAAAACTGCTGTCCGAAAATACCAGTTGGTTCTAACACTTGTTCTTTCATTTTCTATGATAGGTTTCAACTTAAATCATTCAAAAACATGTAAAACTACTAGAAAACATGAGGTTATGGTTGTTGTCTAAATCAAAACACCAAAAATACCATGAATCTTTAAGCAAGAAAGATCAAAATCTTTGTTTAGTTTTTTATCAAACTTTTCCAAAACTTCTTCTTCTAAACTCCTGTAGATCTTCATTTCATATAAGATTAACCATACAAAACTTCAAGATTAAGGTTCAACTTCTCACAATCAACTTCAAGATAAGCAAAAATTATGAAACTGACTCTTAAATCAAGCAAATCTAAGGAATCAAGGTTCAATTCCATGAAGCGAGCTCATTTAAGCTTGTACTTCAAAACCCTAACTCAATTAGGTGTTTAATCTTCATCTTGAGTCATGAATTCAAACAAATAATAGGTTAATCCTAAGAAGTTAAGTTGATTTCTACATACCTTGAGTCAATCTCTTGAATTCAACTCCAAGTCTTTTAATTTCCCATACTTCTTTTTCAATTTCATCTTCAAATTCTATAGATGTTTAGCTCTCTCTCTCTAAAAGCTCTCTCTCTCTCTCTCTCTCTCTCTCTCCAGATTTTTTTTTCTTTTCCTTTCTTTGTTGAGTCTATCTCCACAAGGCCCATATACTATTATATCTATACCTTGTCTCATAAAACCTATGGCCAAAAGCTTACCTCAATGATAAGAGCCAAACATAACTTAACGAATCAGCCAAAATCAAATTTCAATTAAACTTCACAGATGACTCTAAAAATTATGCTGATCATAATTATGTATTATGTTCTGGTTTCTGAAGCCTCTAAGACCTTTAATTTGCAGTGCAAAGTTAACCACCAAAACATACCTTAACGAATCAGACGAAATAAATTTTCAATTAACTTTCCCAAATGGCTCTAAAAATTCCCATTAGCATATCCATTTATTCAATTTTGGTTTCTGAACCCATGAAGGTCGGCAATTTCAGTTTTAAAGTCGTAACTCAACAGATAATTCCTCAATTCAAATAAATATCATTAAATTAAAGCACATTAACCTATAATTAAATAAAGATAATTTATGATATGCATTTTGGGGTCGTTACACAGTCTGTTCTCTTCACCGACACTAGCTACGACAGCTTCATCTCCTCTTCTGTCCTCTCTTCTCCCTTGAAGAATGAGTATATCGCCACCACACCAATCCCACTACCTTATCTGTTAAATATATAAATATATTTATGTGTATTCATATATCTGGTTTTGGTAGTTCAAAGTAGATCTAGTGGTCTCTCTCTCTCTCTCTCTCTCTCTCTCTCTCTCTCTCTCTCTCTCTCTCTTTTGTTTTTCCTACATAGATTTGGGAAGCTTTCACTAACATTTGTTCATTTTCATTCTTTTTCTTCTTTTTATTTTTTATTTTTTATTTTTTTTTATAGTTGTTGATATGATGATGAAACTAATTGCATATTACAATTTTTTTTAGTAGATGAGGAGTGAGAGAGAGAGACTTAGATCTAGTTTTTCTTTCCTCTTTTTTGTTGTTGTTGTTGTTGATGATGAAGATGATGAAACAGATTGCAGATAGGACAGATCTGTTCAAAATTTGAATAGATAAATTTCAACAGATAAAAAAATATAAAATAAATTTTCAGAGATAAAAAAAATAAACATATAAGAAAAAATAGGCTTGCCAAATTCAACAAACAGGGGAAAATAAGTTTGAATTTCAATAGATAAAAAAATTAGAACAAAAAATTTAACATATAAGAAAAGATAGGACAAGAATTTGAAGAGATAGAATTTTACATAGATGGAAATTTCAATAGATAGGAAAAAAATAAGACAAGAATTTGAATGGATAGATAGAAAAAAATTTTCAATAGATAGATATAAATTTGAGCAAATAGTCAACGAAAAGTCAACAGATAAAAAAAAGTTAATAGATAAATTAATGGGTAAAATTGAAAATAAAATATCATTCAAAAGTAACGATAACACTTTTTACCAAACTATTTTATAAATAGTGGGCCTTTCACCAATAAAAAATATTCACTAAACCTAATGTCTTATACTGTCCTTTAGGAGTGTTCGCGGTTCGGTTGCGGCTGGGAAATCTCTAATCCGCTATCTGTCTACCAAATTGGTGGATTGGAAAAAATCAATCCGTATCCGTCCACTAGATTGACAGATGCGGATTGAATGGATTGGTGGATGGATGTAAATCGGTTTGGCGGTTTAAATTTTCACAAATTTTGAACATAATACGATAACTTGTCAATATTTTTTTTTGGATAACAATCTAACTCAACATAACTAAAAGATTATCAAGTAAACTGTCAAATACTAATAATAAATACATATAAAAAAACTATGCATTATCAAAACTATTTCATTACTTATTTTTATTCAAAAACTATTTAATTTGATTTTTTTTAAAAATGGCAAAATTAAGCTTTATATTTTCCACATAAAAATACCAAATATCAACACTTGTCATTTGATAGAAGGATTTTCAATTTGAAAGCAAATTGAAAACACAACAGAATATCTAAATTCTTTTTCAATTGAAAACACAAATAGAATACCTAAATAAATTGAAAACACAAAGTCTTACAAATTGTTAGAAGTGCTCGCGTTTGGCGGTTCGGTTGCGGCCAAAGTAACCTCAAATCTGTCATTCGTCCAAAACTAAGCAGATTGGAAAAAATCAATCTGCAACCGTCCACTTATCATCACGCATTCGTCCAAAATGCGGCGGATCGGTTCAGTTCGGTCGGTTTGGATGGATCGGAATATCTGCTGCTCACCCTTACCATTCTTAGTTTGGATTTATCACTAATTTACTCCTTAATATAGTATTTTTTGTTTTTATAAAAGTATAGTTGATTTCAAAAAATTAAAATCTTTGTTCTTCCACCACTTGCAACCATCACCCACTACTAGCCATTACCGCAATGCGCCACCGTTGTTTGGACGATTTTTGGTTATCTTTAATGATACTCAAGTTGCCTCACAACCTTGGGCCACCACTCCCCTAAGACCTCCACACATCCCTTACTCTTACTCTTTTCTGCCATTTCAAACTCTTACTCACTCTCCATTCTTTTACTTTTATCTGCCCTATCCCCAACCCCTTCCTAGCTCACCCAACAACTTAGACAATCCAAACTCTAGACATCGAAACTTCCAAAACCCCTTCTATCCATTCTTTTGACAACCCAACACCCACGTCCCCCAATTTTTTGTTAAGTGCAAGTCATACTTGTTTTGGTGCAAATGAAATATATACATGTGCAAGTGCAAACTATGTGTGGTTGTGTACACTTATCATTTGCACCATGCACATATTGTACTTGCACCAAGCACACACATAATTTGCAAAATTGCAAAAGAAAGGAAATGGAACGTACAGTCTAGCCAGAGATGCATTGGGAGTTTTGGTGGTTCTAATGGAGGTTTGGGCCATTTAAGTTATTGGGTAGGGTGTAGGAAGGGAATGAAGTACAGGAAGGGTGGGGAAGTGACAAGAGTGAATGGAAGGAGCGCAGAGCGATTTGGAGGTACAAAAGAAGTGAATGAGGGATTTGCAATGGTAAAAGAGGGTGAAAATTAGGTTAGAATTGTAAAGGAGTGATGGCCGACGATTGGTGGCCAAATTTACAAAGATAAAAAAATAAAAAAATGAGAAAGACATTTTCGTAAATTTAATATGCGATTTCCCCTTCTTTTCCATTAGTTTTGTTCTTCTCGTAAGTCGTAATAATTTTAAAAAGGATTAGGATCCCCTTTAGTCCAGATTTTGAATTGAAAGGTATTATTTGGGCTCGCGGGACCCACCACAGGTCTTGTTTCAATAATTTGAATCATTCATTTTGTCGGACACTTCGTCTATTTCATCCATAGAAAAATTAGGTCGATCCGATAATTATAACTTGTTTAATTTATTACGTTTATCACTAAAAAAAATATATGGTTTATTTTTTAAAAATACAACTGATGCCTATTTTTTTAGTAAAAAATCAAACAAGTTATAATTATCGGATCGTCCTAATTTTTTTTAGATAAAATACATGAAATGTCCAACAAAATAAACTGTTCGGATCATCAAAATGGGACCTGTGATGAGCCTCACAGGCCCAAATAATACCCTCCAATTTGAAATTTAGACTGATTCCTCCTCTAAAAAATCTCACTTTGCTTGGTTCCATTTTTCTAAAAACACTTTTCAAAAAATTCTACTTTCTTTTTTTCCGTTTTTTTTGTTTTTACTGAATTTTTTTAATATTTTAAGCAAATTTTATTTTTTTACTTTTTAGACATACCTAACATAAATATACCTAAAAAGTAAAAAAATTGTAAAAAAAACTTTTTAAAAATTCACTAAATACCAAAATACAAAAAAAAAAAAAATAAGAATTCAGTACATTTTTTATATTTTTATGTATTTATTAATTTTTTCAAATATTTTTTCATAATTTTTTACTTTTTAGATACATCTAAGCAAGGTGTATCTAAAAAAGTAAAAAAAAAAATGTTTAAAATTTTAAAAATATTCACTAAAAATAAAAAAAAAATACTAAAATTAAAAAACTTAATTTTAAAAAAATTTAATCTAAAAAACTCAAATCAAACACACTGATTATTTTTTTTTTTTTTCATTTGCTTCTCATACGTAATTTTTAAAATTTAATTATTAAATTTGAGCCTTATTATAAAGAACTCGCATTAACATGGTGTGAAAAACAAGGACTGTGGCATAGGAAACGGGGATTGGGGGACAGCGGGGATTGGGAGACAGATCTACTGGTTTCTGTCTCTCTCTCTCTCTCTTTTTTTATTTCTTTTTTTTCTTTTTCATCCCTACATAGATTTGGAAAGCTTTCACTGAGATTTGTTCATTTTCATTCTTTTTCTTCTTTTTATTTTTTATTTTATATTTTTTTTTTATAGTTGTTGATATGATGATGAAACTAATAGCATAATACAATTTTTTTTAATAGATGAGGAGTGAGAGAGAGAGAGGCTCAGATCTAGTTTTTATTTCCTTTTTGTTGTTGTTGTTGTTGATGATGATGAAGATAAAACATATTGCAGATAGGACAGATCTGTTCAAAATTTGAATAGATAAAAAAATATAAAATGACTTTTCAGAGATTAAAAAAAAAACATATAAGAAAAAATAGGCTTGCCAAATTCAACAGATAGGGAAAAATAAGTTTGAATTTCAATAGATAAAAAATTAGGAAAATGCTCCGTAGCTCGAGAAAGTGAGGCTCGAATGGCCCGAATGGTACGAAAAATATTATCTTACCGGTAAGAGAATCAAAAAACATCTTAAAACGACGTCGTTTTGGGATTTCGAGCCACTCGAGCCACGGAAAATTTGAGCTATGAGTCGGAACCGAAAAAATTAGAACAAAAAATTTAACATATAGGAAAAGATAGGACAAGAATTTGAAGAGATAGAATTTTACATATATGGAAATTTCAATAGACAGGAAAAAAATAGGACAATAATTTGAACAGATAGATAGAAAAAAATTTCAATAGATAGATATAAATTTGAGCAAATAGTCAACGAAAAGTCAACAGATAAAAAAAAGTTAATAGATAAATTAATGGGTAAACTTGAAAATAAAATATCATTCAAAAGCAATGATAACACTTCTCACCAAACTATTTTATAAATAGTGGGCCTTTCACGAATAAAAAAATATTCACTGAACCTAATGTCTTATACCGTCCTTTCGGAGTGTTCGCAGTTCGATTGTGGCGAGGAAATCTCTAATCCGCCATCTGTCTACCAAATTGGTGGAATAGAAAAAATCAATCCGCATCCGTCCGCCAAATTGATAGGGATTGGTGGATGGATGTGAATCGATTTGGCGGTTTAAACTTTCACAAATTTTGAACATAATACAATAACTTGTCAACATTTTTTTTTTGATAACAATCTAACTCAACATAACCAAAAGATTATCAAGTAAATTGTCAAATACTAATAATAAATACATATAAAAAAACCATGCATTATCAAAACTATTTCATTACTTATTTTTATTCAAAAACTATTTAATTTGATTTTTTTTAAAAATGACAAAATTAAGCCTTATATTTTCCACATAAAAATACCAAATATCAACACTTGTCATTTGATAAAAGGATTTTCAATCTGAAAGCAAATTAAAAACACAACAGAATATCTAAATTCTTTTTCAATTGAAAACATAAACAGAATATCTAAATAAATTGAAAACACAAAGTCTTACAAATTGCTAGAGGTTCTTGCGTTTGGCGGTTCGGTTGCAGCCAAAGTAACCTCAAATCTGTCATCCGTCCAAAACTAGGCAAATTGAAAAAAATCAATCTGCAACCATCCACTCGTTATCACGCATTCGTCCAAAATGCGGGGGATCGGTTCAATTCGGTCGGTTTAGATGGATCGGAATATCTGCTGCTCACCCCTACCATTCTTAGTTTGGATTTATCACTAATTTACTCCTTAATATATTATTTTTTGTTTTTATAAAAGTATAGTTGATTTCAAAAAATTAAAATCTTCACTCTTCCACCACTTGCAGCCATCACCCACTACTAGCCATTACCGCAATGCGCCACCGTTGTTTGGACGATTTTTGGTTATCTTTAATGACACTCAAGTTGCCTCACAACCTTAGGCCACCACTCCCCTAAGACCTCCACACATCCCTTACTCTTTTCTGCCATTTCAAGCTCTTACTCACTCTCTACTCTTTTACCTTTATCCGTCCTATCCCCAACCCCTTCCTAGCACACCCAACAACTTAGACAATCCAAACTCTAGACATCGAAACTTCCAAAACCCCTTCTATCCATTCTTTTGACAACCCAACACCCACGTCCCCCAATTTTTTGTTAAGTGCAAGTCATACTTGTTTTGGTGCAAATGAAATATATGCATGTGCAAGTGCAAACTATGTGTGGTTGTGTACACTGATCATTTGCACCATGCACATATTGTACTTGCACCAAGCACGCATATAATTTGCAAAATTGCAATAGGAAGGAAATGGAACGTAGAGTCTAGCCAGAGATGCATTGGAAGTTTTGGTGGTTCTAATGGTTACGTTTGGGCCATTTAAGTTATTGGGTAGGGTGTGGGAAGGGGATGAAGTACATGAGGGGTGGGGAAGTGACAAGAGTGAATGGAAGGAGCGCAGAGCGATTTAGAGGTACAGAAGAAGTGAATGAGGGATTTGCAATGGTGAAAGAGGGTAAGAATTAGGTTAGAATTGTAAGGGAGTGATGGCCAACGATTGGTGGCCGCATTTACAAAGATAAAAAAATAAAAAATAAAAAAAATGAGAAAGACATTTTCGTAAATTTAATATGCAATTTCCACTTCTTTTCCATTGGTTTTGTTCTTCTCGTAAGTTGTAATAATTTTAAAAAGGATTAAGATCCCCTTTAGTTCAGATTTGAACTGGAAGACATTGTTTGGGCTCGCGGGACCCACCACAGGTCTTGTTTTAATAATTTGAACAATTTATTTTGTCGGACACTTCGTCTATTTCATCCAGGCAAAAATTAGGTCGATCCGATAATTATAACTTGTTTAATTTATTGGGTTTATCACTAAAAAAATATATGGTTTATTTTTTAAAAATACAACTGATGCCTATTTTTTTAGTAAAAAATTAAACAAGTTACAATTATCGGATCGACTTAATTTTTTTTAGATAAAATACATGAAATGTCCAACAAAATAAATTGTTCAAATCATCAAAATGGGACCCGTGATGAGCCTCGCAGGCCCAAATAATACCCTCAAATTTGAAATTTAGACTGATTCCTCCTATAAAAAATCTCACTTTGCTTGGTTCCATTTTTCCAAAAACACTTTTCAGAAAATTCTGCTTTCTTGTTTTTCGTATTGTTTTGTTTTTACTAAATTTTTTTAATATTTTAAGCAATTTTTTTTTTTTACTTTTTAGACATACCTAACATAAATATACGTAAAAAGTAAAAAAATTGTAAAAAAAACGTTTTAAAACTTCATTAAATACCAAAAATACAAAAAACAAAAAAAAAAACGAGAATTCAGTACATTTTTTTAATATTTTTATGTATTTAGTAATTTTTTCAAATATTTTTTCGCAAATTTTTTACTTTTTAGATACATTTAAACAAGGTGTATCTAAAAAAGTAAAAAAATATTTAAAATTTTAAAAATAATCACTAAAAACAAAAACAACACTAAAACCAAGAAACTCAATTTTTAAAAAATTTAATCCAAAAAACTTAAATCAAACACATTGATTATTTTTTTTTTTTCATTTGCTTCTCATACGTTATTTTTAAAATTTCATTATTAAATTTGAGCCTTATTATAAAGAACTCGCATTAACATGGTGTGAAAAACAAGGACTGTGGCGTAGGAAACGGGGATTGGGGGACAGCGGGGATCTGTAGTGCATTGGTAGGGCATTTTTCTGAATCTTTTTCAGGAATTTAAATTATTCATATTATAAGATTTGTTAAATATATTATTTATACAAAAAATTAAATTAATTAGAAATTCGTAATTCTATAATTAGATACAAATTGCTTTATAAAAATTATCAAGATAAGGTCAATCATTTATTTTTAAAAAAGCAAATATGTTCTTGATATAAAATTATTTTCAATCATTTTAATTTTTTGTATAAATAATTTATTCAACAAATTTTGTAATATGAAAATTTAGATTATCAAAAAAAAAAACTCAGAAAACGTTTTCACCGACTTGGTCCAAGAAACGGACCCACATCGCCAGGCTCATGATCATCTACCACCTCCACCTCCACCTCCACCTCCACCTCGTGCTTTTTGAGAGACTAATACTATTATTAAAAAACGGACCCCACTTGTGTGTATCATTGTATCGTATTGAGTTGTATATGATGGGCCAATTGTCAACATATTAATTTAAACAGCAGTGCTACGTAGCTTGAAACCCCTCCCCCTCCAACCAAAAACGATGCCGTTTTTTGTTCGTTTTTTTTTTTTTTTTTTTTTTTTTGGCAGATCAGAACTAGGAAGAAGAAGGAGGAGGATGAGGGACTGGAGGGGGAGGAGGAGGAGGGACTGGAGGGGGCCCAACAAATGGGGCTGGAGGCGGAGGCCGGGGGCGGAGGCGGCAGAGGCAGGGGCTGCGAGGGGCGGAGCTGCGATGGCGGAGCTGCTGCTGCGACAATCGGAGCTGCTCGACGATCGGCAGGTCGGCGGCGATAGGGAGGGGCCCTCTCCATTCCCTCTTCTCTTTCTATCCTCTTTCTCTCTTCTCTTTCTCTCCTCCCGTTCCTGAACTGATCGAAAATGGAAGAAAAAAAAGAAAAAAAAAAAAATTAATGCCCAAAACGATATCGTTTTGGACATTAGGGGGATTCGGGGGAGAAAATCCTTGAGCTACCAAACATTATTCTAATTTAAATTACTCCTAATACATTGGCCAGTGGTCATGTTGTTGCCTCCTCGTCATATAATAAAGCTGTTTCTTTTCCGGGCAAAACATTGTGGTTTCATTTTGGACAATTGGACGAAAGGGACCTAGAATAGAACGACTCACTCAATTCATGACAAGGCTTTGCAATTGCAACACCCAAGTTGTGTAATCACTCATTTGGTAAATTATGTGAGCATTCTCTCTCACAAATTAACCCTACACGACGGACCAACCTTACTAGTTTTTGTAATATAAATAGAGCCAAATTACTTAGGGGTTGTTTGTGATGATCTAAATAAGTGCATTTTTTGTCTTTTTACGAAAAGATGTGCAGAAAAGTAGAGAGGTGATATGATGGAAAAAAGATAAAAAAATAAAAAGATGGATTATTTTTTAGTTGCCAAACTTGGTCTTAGTTCAATTTGTGTTTGACTCTTTAAAATTTTATTTAAAGTTAATTTGTTATGTAAATAAACTAAACTCGAATATATTTTGAAATTTGGTTCAATAAGCTTTTTATGTAGTTTGGTTCTACTCGAACTTAGCTTCATTAAAGTTTGTTTGTGATTAGTTTGAAAATAAATAAATCAAATTTAAATATATTTTAAAATTTATTAAATTTATCAAATAAAATTGATATATCCTATTACTCACTTTACTCGACTTAATTGGGCTCATTTATAACCCTAATTTAAAAAAAATGTCAATACAAAACTAAAAAAATGTCATTTCACAATGACTTTTTTATTAACTTTTAAGCTTTTTAAATTTTTTGGAATATTAAAAAATTAAAAGATTTGAGTAATTGCTAAAAATAATGACCATTTTGTGAGTAAAAAAAAATTAAGTGGGCTCTAAACTTTTCTTTGGCTGATAACAAATATGTTTTTGACTTTTAGTCAGAAAAAAAAAAATCAAAAATCAAAAATCAAAAAATTGTTTTTTTGAGCTTTACCCCAAACAGGGTGTCAGGAGGAGTAGGACATACTTCATGGGAGGCGTTTTAAGTTGAACCTTGATGGTGTTTTATTTTTTATTTAAAAAAATGATTGAGACCCTCAATTTTAGACACTCACATGATCCTCAAAATGATCTAAACTACTCATGTATTTATTTATTTATTTATTTATTTATTTTAATTTTTTTTTTCTCTGTCTCTCACATGAGTGATCCAGATCATTTTAGTTTTAGAGGTTATAAAAATCTCCAAAATTAAGTCACTTAATCATTGTTGTTTTATTTATTTGATAAATCTTGATGGGTTTTTTTTTTTATGCCTTAATGTTATAATAATTATATTTTATTTATTATGAGATGATTGTAGCGTTATTATTCGCCATGCCCAAAAGAACAAGACCAATTGGAGGCTGTCTTCCTGATCCCGAGATTGGTTTTTGATGAAGTGAGGGATCAAAAAGTGAATTGGAGACATGTTTGGGCAATTCTTTTGAATCACCTCATTTATGAGTGGGACATTCGAGTGACATGATATTATGATTCAACATTAAAGGCATCAACAAGACAAAACATAACATTGTTTCATTTCCTACAACACTGTTTCAACTGCATGCATGACATATGAAACATGTGCTCCCAACCAAATCAGCTACTGGGGCCCCAAAGGTCACAATCACTTAACAAGTAAGGGCCTCAGCTGTTTTCTACACTAGGTCTCACTATTGTAAATTAATGCCCTGTTTAAATCATAAATTTAATTAAAGAAAAATTAAATAAATTATATTAACATATATATTTTTTATTTTTTTAAAACAATTTGTACTCTAATCTATATCCAAACATAGCTTAAAAGTCACAAGCTCAACTTACAACCATATTAAAGATTGATTACAAATGAATCGAGTAAGTTATTTAAGTTTAACTCGATAACTTAATGTTTTAAACAAAACTTAGATTATTCATATAACAAGTCAATCTTGAACGAATTTTTAATTCAGACTTTGAGTAATTTGATTTTTTTTGTATTGCATGTATTTTTATCAACTTCATTAATAAGTTAGCTAAGTTAATGTATCCAGCCTTTAAAAGCTCTTCCGTATCAGCATATCAAAGCCTAACGCAAAAGGAGCAAAAACATTGAATATATATATATATATTATAATTCATTGCTTATCATAAACACTCAAAAATCTTATTAACATCAAATATATATACATAAGTTGCAACCCATAATTTTTGCAAACATATTCTCATACAATAGTAGAACTAGTTCTGATTATGTAAACAATTATTAAGTTTTGAATAATATTTTGTGATCATATTGTAAATGATTACATCATTTATAAAACTATGGTTCCAAATCACATCAAATCGAACGGAATCAAACTAGGTTTTACTTATTTGATCTGATTAGTTTCAAAATTTTCATAATTTGGTTTGATTCCATATCTCATAAAACCATAAGTAATGACTTGGTCTTTGGTTTACCCCTAAACCATACCAATATGAAACATGCCAAAATTTAAAATAAAAATCGCCCTATATGCAGATAGAAGGAAAAAAACTGAAATCAAAATTTAAAATAAAAATTCATTTATATAATAAGGATTAATTGGGACATAAAAAATATGTGCCATAGTTTCGCCAGATGAGATGTATGCTTTATATAATAAAATAGATAATTCATATCCTTGGGTCATGGTCAATTATAGAATGTGGAGTAAAATGTTATTTTGACCATTGAACCACTAGCAAGCCCATTCTTCCAACCTTTTAAATATATGAAATTTAACAAGACCATCTAGAAAGTTCTTCAAGACCTGTAAGTGTACCACTCTATCAATGTCTTAACACTTGCCAATGGTGTTTTTTGCCCAACACCTCTTCTTTCCAATGCATGTTCTCAAATGTTCCCTTTGTGTTGCTTAGCAATGTAGGCCTGATGATTTCTTGGCTTCCATTATTCTTTCCAATCTTCAAGCTTAATCTTTTTCTTTCTTTCTTTTTTTAACAATTGGTGGGAGGAGATAGGGGAAAGAAAATTCCATTGCATAGCAATGAGGACTTGAACCCCAATTTATTAACAACCCCATTTGCATGCATGGACCCTAATTTATTGATAGGACAATTAACACATGATACAATTAATATACAGAAGAGAGTTGTAACTTACACCGGTGATGTTGACAGTAGAAATTCTGGTTGTAATCTTTGTAGCAGTATCCCACAAAAGGGGCATAATGGTTTTGAAAGTAGTTCTAGCGTTGAAGATTCAGTAGAGATCTTGAAATCTGAAGGATAAGAGGGCATTCTGAATAGAGCCTGGGGTGCCATATTTGAAGTCCGTCTGTGACAACACAAGCAAAACCATGAAGTAGTAGTAGTAGGGCAGACCTGCATGGAAGCAGCACACCGGAACAGTTTGTGTCTCTGACTAACTCCATCGCTGCAATTCACACCTTGGCAGAAAGCATATTCTGTAGATTCAAATGGAACAGATGCTGAACAACAGCTACATTGCTCTTCTGCTACAAATTGGTGTATGGAGTGGAGCCCGCTGCTGAAGAAAATACAGATTATAAGATCGTATTGAATAATAAGAAAATAATATGTGTGTCAGCAGGCAATATTCAATCATACAACAAAGCCTGGCACTTTGAAAGTGCCGTGTTCTATAAGCACCTAAAACATTCAAAAAAATAGTAGACCGTCATTACAACCATGTGTTCGACTCTGAAAGAACCATGCGTCTCACGGGAAAGGATTTCCTCTTGAAATTAGAAGAATATTACAAACACACTAAACTACGGAATGCTTCATGAAGCAGAAATTGAAAACTGACAATACGGTAGGCAGCCTTGAGTTACTGCTATCAAAATTGTTATAAGGCTCTAAAAGTAGGTACACAACTACTTATCCAAAGGTTGCAACAGTCTTGAGTCAGAATACTTCTTGAGCTTCCAGACAACCTTGAAAGTATTTAATTCTACCAAAATAAATTTGTATAAAATGGTGGACTTTCAAAATAATGAAAAATGCTTAATTCACATAATATAAACAAACAAAAAACACTGAAATGCCTCTCCACAATTATAGCAGATATAACTCCTTGTTGATGGAGGGGCATTTAAGCAATCAGGCGATACAAGTTTAGTGGAATCCCTGAGCCAGAATGTAATGCAAATTGGATTTGGCTCTACAAGGGGCATACGTCAAAAGATGCAAACAAAATTCTTCAAATAGTGGCACCAGATGAGAGTGGGGTAGACAAGAGAAAGAGAGGTGGCAGTGAGAAGGCCAGAGGATCATGAATTCCTCATGCTCAAGAGTGGCTCTCCTAGGTGCAAGGAAGATCAGCCCATGAGAGTGAGCCCTCTGATATTACATACTGCCCAATTTGGCTGAAGACAATGGATGATGAGACCTATGACAAAAAAAGAGTACTCAATCTGCCAACCTGCAGTCCTATGCTGTTGGGCCAACAGGATTGGCCCAGGCATGTCGTTAACAGATGATTCATCATAATGTAGATCATTATTAAGATTGGTATAGGATGATTTTCACTTTCACTATCCATGGAGATGTCTGTTTTCAATATATAGTTCTATCAAAAGGACAGATCTGAAATCATCAGATTATACAGAAAACAGAACAACATCATTCCATTACACTGGACATCTAAATATTCAGCCATCAGACAGACTGACACATACAAAAAGATCCATAATGCAAATCAACAAAACAAACAAAGAAAATAAACAATAAGAAAAAACGGTGTGGTTTTTAAGGAGTACCTCTTCTTAAGCTTTCTGACTTCTGCTGCAAGGAGTTTCAGATGATCCCGTACATAATCATGATTAAGTGCAACCCATTGCTCCATTTGTGCTAACCCAACAGGATGCCAGTATCCAGTATCAAAATTTGTGGATGAACATGACATAATGCTTGAAACAGCAGAGAAACTAAAAGCCACGAGCCTTTCTCGGAGTTCTCTTTCACTGCTCAGAAGCAGCTCCAGCCACAAAGCAAGGTGTTCTTCTTCAGCACCACGTATTCCTTCAAAATTCTTCAAACCGCAGTTAATTTTGTCTGCCTTCAGCTCTGCCAGGACCACACGCCGACTTATAATGTTAAGGAGGTGCAACTGTCGGGAACTTTTTTTTGAGAACAATCTAGAAGAATGTAACAAGGTTTTTGCACGCCACTTAGCTAGTACATGCTCCACATACTTAGGTGCAGACTGCTTGAACGTCAATAATGCTTCTATGATATCCCAAACAACCAGAGGCTTCTCCACATGTTCATATTGATTTAAAGACCACAAAAAATTATACTTCCAATAAAATAATTCCTTGTCAGGAAAACCAGAAAAAGCTTCAACATCAAACTCAGGGTCTCTGGAAGATAAAACGTCGCATTGCTGCCCACCAATCCAGAAGAACTCAACAGCAGCCTTCTGAGTCCTGAGTTTTTTGCAATAGATGTTAATTTCTGAATCATAATATACAAAGTTAAGACAGGCAAGGCAAACAGATTCTTTTATTTTGAAACTATGTGGCTTTTTCTCTTTATCCTTCATTGTTTTCTTAATGATAGCAACTTCTAGGTATCATGTCACATTTTTTATTTTGCATTTTCTATGTACTTTATTCCATATAGCACTGTATCTCAATCTATTTCTTGCTATGTCATTATTTTAACATGTGTATGTGCGTGCCAATGTCTCTGCAAGCACACATGTACCTATTATGCCTCACATAGTATGCACCGTATATAACTGTACTAGAAATCAAGCAAACATGATGAGTGCGCATAATAAACCGAATAAAATTTATTATAAGCAAAAATAAACTTAAATTAAGCAACAAAAATAAATGAAAGAATGAGAAAATCAAACATAGTTTATTCTGTTCATTTTTTCTTCCATGATCAGGGCATTTTGCAATAATTGGTTGCTCAGAATGATAGAAGAATTGTAGCAGAGAAAGGTTGTGGAATAAAAGGCAGAGAAGAGAGAGAGAGAGAGCGGAGGGTAGAAGTTAAAATGTAGGGATTGAGAAGTGAAAAGAGATAAAGAAGACGAGGAGTCCAAAAAAGGGAGGGCATTCATGGTTATGTAACTATCTCCATCAATTTACATATCTATTCCCAATTATTGGTTGGAAGAGAACTTGTCATGAGTGATAGTCTACTTTTTTATGACTCTTTTGAAAAAAAATAAAAACTGCCAGCTTAAAAAATTGGGCTAACCCAAACAGGAAAGGGATTTTTCCTTTATGTAGTATTGTAGATGTATATGCGTGTAACTGCATAGATATGTCCCCATATGTGCTGTGCAAGTACTCATAGATGCACATACATAGTAAAACATTCTAGTGCAAAAAGAAATAAATTGGAAAAAAAAATAAAAAAAATCTAACCTTGCCTGGTACATTGGATTTAATAAATCAGCATCAAAACTACGAGCCTGCAAATATTAGCCAAGATATTGTTATCAGAGTCATCTCTCTTAAACTTCCATTTTGCAACCTTTATACATCAATCCAAGTAATATAACTCCTCAGAAAGGTTTAAACTTGAAAAAGGAGAAACTGCAAGTTACAAAGGGTAATAAAATAAAAAAACTAGAATGTTCAGATGAAAGAGTGGTAATGCAACAAAAAATTGAATTATAGGTGAAACAATTGTGGAAAAGATGCAACAAAGTATGCTGGGGTATGTTCTTCATGGAAAATGTGTTCGCCAGTGAGGAGAAAATATTTGATTCAAATGACAACAAGAAGAACCAGGCTAACTGCAAATATGGTCTTTGGTAAAGCTAAGCAGCAGAAAGGGTTGTGAAGCAATGAACTGCTGTAGTAAGGCTTTCTTACAATTGAGTTCTCTCTTTCCCTTTTTTTAGCTGTGACAGAAAAAACTCATACTTCTCTGTCCCTTTGAGAATGTCTAACTTTCCTAAACATCTAAAAGATAGCTACAAGGAACTTCGGAAAACTCAATGGTGCCAAGGTTTATGTACTAGGATTTGAGGCATGATAAGGATTTAAGCACTTGCTTGTCAAGCTGATCAAAGTTTGTGGAAGAAGCAGAAAAAAAAGATAAACCTCAAAAGCCTATGCTTGCACTGGTTCGATGCTCAGATAAGAATATACCTTAATTTCTGTAAATCAGCACTAAAGCACCTAAAAGGAGCAAGGACATGTAAAAATGAGATGAATGTTTTGAGAGGAATCGTGCTTTAATTAAGACATGACTTTGAGGCTAGAGCATTTAACAAATCTTTCCTTCAAATAACAGCAAATCTCAATACTAGGATCATCACGATGACCTTGCACAAGAATATGACAATCAAATCAAATGCCTAATTCCAAAAAAGTAAGAACAGAATGTGTAGCTTTCAATTCTCTCGCCCCATGAAAATCCAACTCCCATCATTTGCTGAGTGTTAAAACAACGACTAACTCAAATAGGCGAACAAATATTGGAAAGAAAGTATAACAAAATTTATTGACCACCTCCTAAAAAGCAGTATTTTCAGATACTAAAGAACAAAGTGTCGTATAATTTTCAAGGGAAGCCACTAGTTCAGTGGGTAAAACTTGGTTTATTAACTTTGAGGTTGTGGGTTCGAACCTGAGGGCAATCACTTTGTGCAAATTATGCCAAAGCTTAGGTCTCTAATCAATCTACCCCTCCCAAACCCCATCCAATAGGACTAACTGGGCGTACCTTTTTAATGCCATAAATCCAAGACTTAAATCTCTCTCTCCATTGCTGCAATTCTAAGCCAGAATCATGGACTTGGATTTTGTTTTTATTTTTTTCCTTTCAGAAAAAAAATGCATATAAAATGGCCAAGGATGTCTACTTTCTCACTTACTGACAATGTAGGTGGCAAATACAATTTAATAGCATAAATAATTTCCAAAATTAGAGAACTTCAGGGAGGAAATATTATACCACAGCAACCACCAGATTTCCAGGGGATGTTGCTAAACCAAAGCATGAATCAAATACATTTGGAACCTGAAAGGAAATCTTCGCATTTATTGAAATAGAAGAAAAATATTTGGATGTAAAATGAATAAGAAGGTTACATCATACATCACTGGAGCTCCTCGCACCAGGAGTATTCGAAGGAAAGGGCACTTCACATAGGACATGGTCACGTAAAATCCAGCTACGCACAGAATTGTCCTGTAATCATCCAAAAAAAAAAACAGAATAAAAAAAAATCCCTTAAATTATTAACTATAATAAACTGTATGACTTTATCAAGCACCCTGTAACATAGGCAAGCTGTAAGCATCATGTGGATGCAAATAATCAATACAATGATAATTTCGGATAGCTAATAATACATCTTTCAAATCCTCTGCTTATTGCCTTATGAAGCATACCAGGTATGTGAAAAACGTATCCTGCACGTGAAATACTTTGGGTACAGCTCGGTTCGGGATGGTTACGTTTCGAGTATGGGATGGGTCCTTCGGGGTACTTTAGCGGGTGGGTATAAATGTAATTTTTACAAATATAGGGATATGTGAACAATTATATTGTGCCTATGTTTAAATTTTTTTAAAATATAGGGTATTTTTGCAATTATAAAAAACATAAATAATACTAAGGATTCTTTTTTTGACCACTACAAAAATGCTTCGATTATTTTTTTCATTTAATTTTTTAGTAGTTACATGTCACATGCTACTACAAATTATAAAAATATATTTTTTTATGGATGAACCAGACCGTAAGCGTATCCTGCCTTTTTTTGGCTTTGTTGTATCACCGTACTCGTACCTGCACCCGTGCTTCCTAGATGAGAATAGACATGTTCTTCATTGAACACCTTCAAAATCTCACCATCTTTTATTTTTTAATTTATTTTTGATAGTTCTGAACTAAAAGAAAAAAGAAAAAAAAAAAGAAAGAGGAATAAGAAGCCAAACACGAAACACAGGAGAGAGAATATCATTAACTTTTAAAAAGATTGAAAAGCTCATATATGAAACTCAAGCATGTAGCCATTAGATGATTAGAGATTTATGGTTACAATGTTAGTATGTCAATTTTAACAAAATGGACTAGTGATTTTTTTCCCCCTTCCTTTCTTTTCTTGTTTGTTTGTTAGAATATGATTCCGAATATCATTTCTAACAATTGACAACATTGTATGTCTTACAAATTCTATGAGATATTCAAAACAAGTTGCAGCAATAAATTGTAGATATTTTGAAAACAAACCAGTAAAAAATTCAATTCACATACAATTTTTTTAAAGAAAAAAAATCTCATAAAATATAGTTAATTTACTTCATATTCCAACACCTATTCAACTAAACTTTGAAGAAACAATGATACCTGGCTACAGCTGTACAAACAACATCCATCAAAGGCCCACGCTAAACCTGTAACCTGATCAAATCTTACCCAAATAAGTCATCATCATTAGGCAAAAAGATTGATCAACAAGAAGAAACTTACAATATGATCATGTGCACCATATGAGCCAATTTTAGCAGATTTGCTGGTAGTGGTAGATATGTCACAAATCAACACATCAAAAGACCCGGATCCTTTGCCAACAGCTAAATGCATTTTCTGTGGGGACTGTATGGGCACAATAAGAGAAACCACGGAGACTGGGACCGAATCAACAGTTACAACCTATTTAAAAGTAGAAATAGCAAAATGAAAAAAAAAAATTAATTAATTCCCTTATACTACGAGATATGAACAAATGAGATACTAATTTATATAAAATACTGACCTCCTTCAACAGAGAAAAGGGAGCATGATTAACTTTGGAAGACTTCAGCAATTCCCCACTATATCCCAGCCAGATCTTCACACTGGGAAGAACAAAAAAAGAAGAAACAAACTAAGCATTTTTGGTTTAAAAAAAAAAACTAAGCATGTTGAAAATTAATCTCCTAATCTAATGGGTTTTGAAAACTTTCTTTGACCACAAGAGCAAGATAAGCAGCTTCATTACTACAGACATTGAAAAGATAAGCAATTACATCTGGATTATTATTCCAGCTGAAGCAACATTCTTCAACCCATCAATAACATTTTTATTTTCAAAATAAACATAAATGTAATGCAGCTGTGATCTTATATATGATACCCCACCAGATTCACCTTGGTCAAACACCTTAAAAATAGATAGCCATACCATTTCCCTCTGATTAAAAAAAAAAAACACTATATTCTTCAAGAAGAATAACAGATTTGCCAAATCATTTTCACGAAGAAAAAAACCAATGAACAAATAGAAAATTAATTAACATATAGACACTGGTCAAACAACTTAAAAAACAGATTGCCACGTCGTTTTCCTCTGGTTTAAAAATAAAAATAAAAAATCACGAAGAATAACAAATCCACCAAATCAGTTTCTCAAGGAAAGAAGCCAAAGAACAACATTAAAGATCAATAATAGACTTCAGTAGACTTGTAACTAAATCAAAGAAAGACTAGAAAAATATACCTCTGATCTTTTGGTCACCAACCCACCCACACAACCCTTCTCCAAAAAGATATCTAAAAATACCAGTGAGATTTCTAAATTTACAAGCCATAATTTGTCAAAAAGAAACTAAACATTATGATACAAATGTGAATCGAACAAATCTCACTCTGAAGAACACAGGTCCTTTGAAGGAGCCAGACTACCAGCTAGCTTAGCTGGAAAAAATCACTTGGTAATCATACTGGAGACCTTTGATCAAAGCCTACTTTCATATGGATTTGCGGGTTTTATGGCAGAGGAGCACCCCCTCATTGCCATTAGGCCCAAAAAATATCAAGAAAAAAGATAATAATAATAATAATAATAATAATAATAATAATAAAGAGTGCAGGTTCCACATTTAGGAACAGAAAGAAGTCCTAAATGAATAAGACCTGTTTCTAAGATGTTAAAATTTCATGTTTCTTAAGATCATATCCAGAACCAGAACAAAAAATCCTAAAGTTACATACTGTACCCAAAAAGATATCTAAAACTGAATTAATTAACCAAGTAAAAGAAAGGCAAACTTTTCTTAGAAGACTATGTACATAAATAGTGTTAATTACATCCAGATCAACCATACAACATAATGAATTTGTAAATACGTTGCTAGAGGATCCAGGGGAGCATCTCCAATGCCCATCAATAAATGATTTTTTAATAGAAGAGAAAAACAGTTAAAACCACTGACCATAATGCATCGGTAGACCAAACTCACCTCCCATCAGAACTCCCAGTAGCCAGTAAGAGCTGAGGATCTGAGGCATCAGAAGCAAACAAGGCCCAACCAATGGCAGTGATCCAAGCACCATGTGCCTGGAGAAGTCCAACAAGAAATACAGCAGTTGAATCCTTGTTGCTCATAACAGAGAAGCATTGCGGTTCAAGGATTCTCCAAAATGAAATTTTACCAGACTTCCCTCCAACTGCAAGTATAGAACAGTGATCGGATGAATAATCTGCAGAATCTGCAGAAACTGACCCAGTTTCAGACATCCAGTGCATAACTGGTGACCAAGCAACAACAAGTGATGATAGCATTGCACTGCGAGAGGCATATTGATCTGCAGTTATTTGTTGGAGACTGGATCTTTCTGGTATTTTCTTTAGAGGTTTTGCTTTCAAATTAGGCACAGAAACAATTTGACTCAGATTATTTGCTTTCTTATTGTTAGATTTGATCCCAACTACCTGAAGGAAGGTAACAAAAATCAGAAAAATGCAGAATGGAACAAAAGCATATTAATAAGCCAAAGAAAGCAAATTATTAACCTTGTGAAAATATCAGGAACCCTTTGGATAGATGTGGATTTGAAATCAATGGATTTGACCTTAATCATTAAAGGACAACAACTTAAATTTAGATATGATTGTTTACTTATGAATTTCAAGATTGAGTTAAATAGCTTTATCATGATGGATTTGAAATAACTATAAAATTAGTTATTTGAAATAATGCTAAGAATTCTCTTTCTAGCTACAAGGATCCTACTAAAATATATATATATATATTTTAACTTATCTTAACTTATATATAATGCTAAGAATTCTCTTTCTAGTTACTTGAAATAATGCTAAGAATTCTCTTAACTTATCTTCTTCCATTGTTTTTCTATCTATTTAATCTCAAATCCCTTGATTTTATTTATTTTTTGTGTGACAATTACAGGAATTGAAATCCACATTTATCCAAATGGACCCTTAAAAGAAGGGTGCTAAATCAATACGAAACAAAGGAAAAGATAAACAATCTTGATAAAAAGCGGTACCTTACGCAACTCCTGATCGTTCATTTCAATCTTGACTAGAGTAACTTGCCATGACTTTTGCTCATTAATCCATAATGGTGCCAATCTAACTGAGCTAGCATCTAATGTGACTGATCCAGTATCCCCTGTCATTCAGAATATGTGATGAAACACATGAAGCAAATCATGAATCCGCTGGGACATTATATGATGCATGATAAGTACATCAGGATTTGCATTCAAGTGCTAAGGATAATTATATGAGCACAAATGTTTCATCTTCTTGTTTGCCTACCAGATCAAAACAGAGAAAGAGAGGAACCTATATGCCTAAGAACCAGTCTGGGTCATACTTGATACATACTGCGATATTGTTATGTGCTTTCATAAAAAAAATATCTAAGCCTTTATGTGCTTTCAGTATTGTTATGGTTTACAAGGGCACCAGCTTGAACATCTGCCCATGGCTGAGAGTTAAAAGTGTCTTTATTTGCACATAATTACATTAAATATATATTCCATATTGGATTTACATCTGAAGATCAATGAAGAATACAATACTGAAGTAAATGATAACTTCAGGTTAGAAAAAAGAAGGCATAAGCTTATTGATATCTGTAAAATAAAGTAGAGAAGCATTCTTCAATATGTTTCAAAAGTGCCAAGTTGTCAACACAGTTGGGCATGGGTACACCATGCAAAAAATGTCCAACATGATGATTACTTCAGGGTATGTTGTACTACATATCATAGATTGTAGCCAATATTTCCATTGGGCTTCCCTTTACACTTCATTTCATGGAACCAATCATGTAGATTCTCCTAAATAGAAACAATATTCTTCTCAGCTGGTTTTCCACTGAAAAAGCTTACTTCATAGTTCATGGCAAGAACAAGATCTCTTGAGCAATCATTTTTCCTAACAAAGGCACACGACACACCTAGATAGGGGTGTGGATTGTGGACACGCTAATTCTTTAAGCTACAAACTTGAGGTTCTGTAAAATTTAATCAAGAGACACAATACATCATATATTACTCATTCAAAGGGCCATAAAGGTGAGAGCGCACCATGAAGTTTCACCAGAAGACCACTTTCATTTAAACCCATAAATATGGCTTCAACCCACCTGCAGAGTCATATCAAAAGCTTGTATATAAGTGACATAAACACCAAAATAAACGTAAAAGATAGAATTGAAAGCTTGTTTCCAATAATAACTGCAATTTTAATGACTTGGAAGTTGATAAAAATAAAAATAAAAATAGAAACCAAATGCATTAATATAAAGGAAACAAGCATGTTTATGATCATGTTTAGAATATTGATTTTGAGACCACACTCAGAATTTGCAGAAGATTCATCACCATTTCACATTCACATAGATTTGCTCACAGTAAACTCTTTAACTCACCAGATCCACTTCCTAGAATATGTTTTTAAAACAATAAAATATGGGGGCAATATAATCGCTTCCACACCCCTCGCTATCTCTGATTCTGAATTATCCAATTGTAATCCTCACAATACATTTGGAGAGCCAGTTTCCTTAGGGTGATTTGGCAAAATTTGAACTTTATTAACTCTGAATGACTATTTGAAAATGTTTTTTTTTTCCTTCTTTTCTTTTCTATCAGCATCGAAAGGATATCAAACAAGAGCACTTCAGAGAAGGAATTCCGAGCACAAGAAAAGCATAGTTTCCATTAATACTGTCGTGCAGATAAATTACCAGCATGCAACATATTATAAGAATACCTAGATGCCATGCAAGAAAACTTTTGTTCCATGATGGTTCAGTGAGTCAATGAACTAAATCAAATGCCATTGCTATATCCTATATATCCACGTCTAAGTTGTGAGAGATTCACACTGCTCTATCATAATGATTTAAAAGTACCTATCATTTGTCCAGGTTTCCACCACGTCTCCAATTTTGAGAATTTCCTCTCCTCCGTGACAGTTACACAATAATATCTGCTGTGGGAGATTGCCCACAATCATTGAAGGCCGAATTTTGGGAATACACTTCTCCTGACCACCCACACTATTATTAAGGAGACTTGGACCACTGGTGTCGTCATATTGTGGATTCATTTCAACCCATTCATCTCGTGTCCCTAACAATTAATTGGAAAGAAAATTAGTGCTAAGATAAAACATTTAGGTTGCTAAAAAACAGAGAGAGAGAGAGAGATACCATTTCCATCTGTTTCTGGGAACACAACAAGAGCTTTTGCTCCACTCAAGCGATCCAGCATGCCTGCTATCCAAATGCGTCGGTGCCCATCCAATTTAAGAACCTATATAAATCCAGACCCAGAAAACACTTTAGCAGTGGAGAGAAGTATACAAAGATTATATAGTTCCAGAGCCAAGATAACAGAACAAACCTCTACAGATGAACCCTCTTGCAAAAGTGAGCATGGGAAGAGCGCTACTTCCTTCAAGGCAGTGATCAACTTTCCACTATGTCGGGTAGAGATAGTATAAACATCTTCATTGTTTCTAGAAGATAAATTTTGGTCTCTCAAATTTCCAGATTCCTTATCTCTGCAATATGTTCAGCAAGAAAAATGATAAGGTTAGGAGCTAAAACGTCCTGGAAAAGAGCATGTCAGAAAACGAAACATTCAAATTAGATTCTAGCATTGTATGTTTATGTGATTTTGCTTAATTGAGAACCACAAAAGTGAGCTGCATAATCAAACATGAGCTGCATAATCAAACAAAGCCTGCAAAAGTTGATAAAGTACAGTATGAACTCTTAATAAGCATTAATACAAACAACAACAAAACAGTGTACATTACTGCTAATGCATTCTGTCTTCTTCGCTTGTGTTCCCTCCTTAAAACAGAGGTTGGCAGATTGTCAATACATCCATGCTCTAAGCTGAGTTGATTTGCTTGCTCCTAGTACAGGAAGACCCAAAATTATCACATGAAAAGTTAGGATGGACTTGTATGAAATGTAATTTGAAAAATCTGACAACAGGCATAATGCAGCATGAAGTAGCAAAACAACCCAAACTACAAAGAAATTGATAGATGAAATAACTTACATCAGAGAATTCTGAATCTGAATTATGAATATCTGACTCTCCAAAGTTGATACTTGCAAAATAATTGTACAACATTTCTGATATATCCAAAACCTATCAAACATAGAACATGAGCTGACTTTAATGTAGTCAATATACAAATATGCCAGGAACCTTACACACTAAAAACTTTTTCTCAATTGTTCCAGAATGGAGTATGTAAGGTAGACTACAAATTATCTCGATATATAGTTCAACTATTAAAAGGTAAGTTAAACAATGAATAAAAATTATATATAATTAACAGAATACCCAATGAAAATGAGTTAGGCCTCATTTGGGAAGCGGCCGGTTTAGCCAAAAAACCAAAAAATTACTAAAATAACCAAAAAGCCAACAACTCATACCAAAAAGTCAAAGATTCTCTTTTTTCTGTACTTTTTGCACATCTTTTGGTAAAAAGCCAAAAAGTCATTCCAAACATACTAGTTTTTTTTAGCTCAAATTTTAGCCAAATAGCCAAAAGAATAAAATAAAAAGAATAAAGAAATTGATCAAACAAAATAAATATAAAATCGATTTTTAATGCATAACACTCGTAAGAGAACCAATGTTGACTTGATCAAACACTTAATCAAACCATGTGGCTGTTAGCTTGATTAAGTGCAGCTTGGTGCATACCTCTACCCACTCTGCAGAAAACTCACAATATGGCATGCGGTAAAGCTTCACACAACCTTCTGTGGTGCAAACAGCAAGCAAGCACCTGCTCCAAATCAAATAACACAAATCGCATTAAAACCATAGATATTTAGGGATATCAAGATCATGTGAAGTGCATTATAGAAATGGGTGAATGTATTGACATATCAAGTTCAGTACTAAAAGAAGATGAAGTTCATACCCTGAGTTTGGAGCAAATCCAATAGGGGACCAAGAAATTGATCGAACACAAGGACGAGGGTCACGTGATAAACAAGTGGGCAACAAGCAGCCAGAGAGTAAATCTGCAAACATACTAAACAAATATACATGTAAAAGAAATGTCAAATCCAAATAGTAATGCTGTGTTTGGTTTATGGCTTTGGCAATGGAAAGGAACAAGAAAATCCAAAGGAAACCATTGTTTCTTGTGTGGTTACCATTGAAAGTACTAGATATAATTTTTCCTTCTCTTTTTCAAGATTTTTATTATTTTGTAAAATTATTCAAGAATAAAAACAGTAATTCTGTTTTCCAAGCTGTAAAGCTGAGTAAAACAACCTCCTTTTTTTTTTTTGATTGGCAGGTAAAGCTAAGTAAAACAACTTGAAGTGGTTATCTGTCAGTTTACATTTTACATGCAGATCTAACCCAAAGTTATTGCAATGTCCTAGATGTGGTGCAGTATTGAAGATATGTCAATGAAGCACAACTGAAGCTGCTTGATTTTTTTTTTTGTTTTTGTTTTTATTTGTGTGTGTGTGGTAAGTAAGCAAGATCTTATTACCCAAAAAGAAAGCTTGAGACAACCCATAAACAGCATCAAGCAAACCCAAAGGGAAGCGAAAAGATAACAACACCAACAGGGACAAAACAAAAACCTGGGCTAAAACAGAAAATACACTCACAAACCAAGTGCCAAGGATACAAGGAGCAATATATGAAACCACCTCTCACAACCCAAGCGATTAGATCAAAGAAGAGCTACCACCACCTTGACCTGGATTTGATGATTTGAGGTGGATTTGAGGATTTGGGCAGTGACTCCTTCAATTTTGTCGATAGATTTACATCTTTCTCTTAAGGACTTGATCTCATATAATTCCCTTTTGTGTTCTTCTCTATGCGGAGAAGTTCCCTTTTTTTTTTGAGGGCTTCTTCTTTTGGTCCATCTTCACTCTCTATCAAAACTAGACAGGAATCAAGGATGCCAAGCACTATCTTACATGGACCCTTTTATTTCCCCCAAAATACCTGTGTCCACTGGATATGACAAAGATAAGGGCGTGGAAATATGTGTCCAACACCCATACATAATTTATACACTTGATCCTCCAATGTTTTACGATGTTTGAAGAACAAGAAATTCATATTTGTTACACGAGATCCATAATGAGTTCACATATCCATATCCTACTTTGGATACATATCCCAATATCCTAATATTCAAGTTTATAAAGGTCTGACACTTGAACACGCACCTGCACTCATACTTGATACTCATATCTAAGTCCATGTAACATACATACCCGATACTCATATGTAAGTCCATGTACCGTAGGCCAGTCACACCGTTGTCCATCTGAACTAATTGAGGGGAGGGAAGGTTAACTGTTTCCTTCTCCTTATTGCTTGGAACTTCAGTCCACTCACTTCGAGTGATCTGACTATCTTCTCCTCACTGCCAACACACTTGCTGAGGCTTACTAGGTTGATGTGGAGAACAAGAATTATCAATTTGACCAAAAAGCTACTTGATATTTAATCGGCAAAGCAAATATTTACTATCATAGACATGCTCTATTTATATAGCAAAACATCTATAATCACTGATCAATGATCTATGACCATGTTTGATTGGGGGCTTGGGGAGGGGGCTTGGATGAACAATCCGTGAGACCCACCTAACTCATGTTTGTTTGCAACAAAATGGTATGGGATTGGCAATCCCATGAGATGAGAGTACGAATCCCCCTCAATGGTGGATTAGCATTCCCATGGGAGGGTTGGGATTACTAATCCCTTCACATGGATTGATGGTTAAAAAACCATTTTGCCATCCACCTTACAAAACCAGCTCAGTTATATTGTATGTGATAAAGGATTTTTTGGTAAGTTTAAAAATGTAATCCCAACTAACTAATACCCCACAGAGCTACACAAACAAGCATATTTTATCTTATATCTACAACCTAATACCACTAGTAATCTCATCACTCAATCCTACTGAGCTGTTTGTTGCAGCTTCTATGAGCTGATTATAACTTATTTAATTTGGGAGTTTGCGTGCAATTTTTACTTATAACTTATTAGACAGAAATAGCTGAAAAAAAAAGCTAAAAAAAGCTTAAAAAAAAAGAAGCTGATTATTGATTATCTTAAGAGGGGTGATTTTAATTTGGGCTTTCTAATTATTAACTTTTAGCTTTCAAAAAAAATCTATCCCACTATAGTCATAATCCCGCCAACATAATTGGCCAAACAAACATGGTCTATAACTTAGTTAAGAATGAATGCATTGAGAAAAGAAATTGTACCTTTTCTTTCAATGGCGCCAATTGGAAAAGGTTTGGTGGGTGAGATTGTAACGAGGCCTCGAGGTCCAAAAGGCGTGGCGGGATTCTACAGTTAGAGAAAAATACCAAACAATGGTGTGAATAGAAGAAAAATAAAAATTGCAACAGAGAGAGAGAGAGAGGAGAGAGAGAGAGAGAGAGAGAGAGAGAGAGAGAGAGAGAGCAGAGTAATTAGGTTAAAGTAATACCAGGATGGTAACGAGATGACCAGAAGCAACAGCAACCAAGTTCTCGTCGGACCAAGCGACGGCATTGGGACAAGATGGTGAAGCCACAAGCGGAGCAGCCTGGAAACGCCACGACGAAGCCATTGCTTGCTGCAGACCAAAACCCAAACCCAGTAATATTATTATTATATATATATGGAATTCAGAGGAAGTAATTGCGATGGTTGTACTTGTTGTGTTGGAACTGATGATACTGAAAACATACAACAAAGCTAGCCCTAGATTCGACTCTCCTCAACAAAAGCTACTAGTTTACTTCAGCCAATAAAATTGTGAAAAGTTTTATTGAAAAATTAATGCTAAACAGTTTTTCAAATTAATTTTTTTTAAAAACTTTTTTATTAGTATCTTATTTTCATATTTCCCATTTTTTTTAATTTAAAGTATTTTAGGTTCTAAAATTCTAGAACTAAAATATTTTGTTTTGACATTTTAAATATTTAAAAAAAAATTACGATTTAAACTAGAAGGCGACACCTTATTTTGAAGTGATCCGGTTGCAACAACTTAGTTTAGATGAAAATGTAGTCCAAACCACAAAAGAAAAGCGAAGTGATTGGTAGCTCGAATGGAGGCCCCAAAATTAAAAAACGATGTTGTTTCGTCGTTTTGAATTTTTTTTTTTTTTGGTTCAATCAGAGAAGAAGCAGAAGAAGAAGGGAAGAAGAAGAAAGAAGCAGACGGCGGACGTGACGGAGGCCGAGCGGAGGCAAAGGCGGACAAGTTGCGACGATCGGCGGGGCGATCTGCGACGATTGGCCGAGCTGCAACGATCGGCTGGGTGACCGGTAGAATGAAGGGGCCTCTCTCTCTCTGTTTCCCTCTCTCCTCTCCTCTCTCTTTCTCCCTCTCTCTCTCCGACGATTGGCTGGGTGATCGGCAGAATGGAAGGGCCTCTCTTTCTCTCTGTTTCCTTCTCTCCTCTCCTCTCTCTCTCTCGCCTTCCCCCTCTTCAGATGTAAATGAGAGAAAAAAAAAAACGGGGGATTCGGGGGAATGATTTTTCGGGAGAAAAATCATTTCTCAAAAGAAAAAAACAATTCCTGCAAAGTGTCACTCACTGTCTCCTTCTATTCAGCAAGGAAAAAGCCTCGTACCCCCACTGGGGTGACCCCCCAGGCCCCAGTGGGGTGTGATTGATCCATTATTATTATTATTTTTTTGGATCCAATGGCTATCCCCCACGTGTGTGTGAGGGGTGGTGGGGTGCTTGGAGACTGGGGGTCTCCAGCACGTTTGATTCAGCAAACTAACCACAATCACTCCTTCTTGTTTAATTTTGATTGATTTTTTAAAATTTTTGTATTTTTTTGTATTTTTTATATTTTAATGAATTTTAATATTTTAAATATTTTTTTACTTTTTAAATGCACTTAATCTATTAGTAAAATATTTTAAAAATTAATAAATACGCAAAAAATATGAAAATGTACTCAATTTTTATTTTTTTGTATTTAGTTAATTGTTTTAAAAAAAAATCATAAATATTTTAATTTTTAAGTGTATTTATATTAGATGTATATAAAATCTAACAAATTTATTTAAATTATTAAAAAATTCAATAAAAACAAAAAATAAAATTTTCAATTTTCAATTTTTTTTTTTTTTTTTCTTGTCTCAATCCATATGGTACACTACAATTGAATATTTGCCAGAAATGAATCCTAATTTTAAAATGACTGAACAACACTTTGCCTCCGTTTGGGAAGTGGGCTGGCTCTTTGGCTTTTTGGCTTTTTTGGCTATATGAGCCTGGGCTTAAAAGCTTGGTTTGGGAAGGGCTCTTGGCTTTTTGGCTTTTTTGGCTTTTTTTGTGAGAGAAGAGTGTAATGATTATGGGGTTGGATGTGATGTTTTGTCTGTTGTGGCTCATGAGCCTATTTTGTCTTTTGTGGCTCATGAGCCCAATGAACCATTGCCAAACGGATGCGTTTATAAAATCCCAACTTAAATTCCAAAAAATGGCGGTAAGGATTAATCCTAATGATTGAGCCAAGTACAAGATCCAACTCCAGTATTTTGCAAACCCAAGGTGATAAACAAATTACAATCGGCGATGGTGGCCTAATGGAGAAAATATCATTTTCACAGGCGTGATCCAAGTTTGACTCTTGGGAGAGCGAAATGTTGGGTCATTTCAGTGATTCTTTGTAGAGAACTCGCTCTGTACTTCGATCGAATCCTGAGCTCATATCCTTTTTTGATACTCAAAAATAAATAAATAAAGTTGAAACAAATTCACAAAATTTATGAAGAAAATGAAGGAATGGAAGGAAGATATAGAAGAAACACACACCTAATACAAACAATAAGGTGAAGATCCAGAGAATATATTTTCAATAATTGCCAAAATCACAAAATATAAATCAAAATCTTCTAACAAAAATGAAGGTGAACATCGCAGAGATTATGGTCCAGCGTTGCCACTGGCGACATCTTGAATGCTACTAGAGGGTCGCCGGAATGGAATGAGAAGTGAATCTCTCTGCATGCCTAATTTCGATATAGAGTAAAGGAATGGAATCGTTTGGAAATTGATTATTTTAGTAATCAGTTGTCAAACGAGACTTAAAATTACCGAATAATCCTACTGCCTAATGTGTTAAGACCGTGTAAGTCGCTTTTTTTTTTTTAAAGAACATTTGTAAAATTAAATGAAAGGAAGCAATTTGAGAAGATGAAAGAAAACAAGATATAAAAAAAGATTTTCAAAATCATTAGGTTTTAATTTGATTGGGCAGAACTTCTATATTAAGAAGTCAACAGTTTGAATCTCCACATCTGTGTAGTTCAAATCTCCTTACTTGCGTGGAGTCTTATGTTCCCAAATGTATTATTAAGTTTCATTATAATGTCTTATATATTATATGAATCAAAACAAAACAAAAAAATATTTCCAAATCATTTTAAAATTGAACGGTTTGTTATGGGTTGTAAAGGTTTCGAGTTAATAAATTTTTGTTACTTTTTTTTCTTCTTTCTTTTCATTGTTAGTAATTTTCTTTATTTCTTTTTTAAATTTGAGAAAATTACAAAAAAATAAAATCAATAATTTGATCCTTATAACCAACAAAAAAAAAAAAAAAAAAACTTCTAAATCTTTAATTTGTCAATTTAAATCATAATCTTTTGATTTGTTAGGCAAATTCATTGGCCTATTTTCGTTAGGTAAAACCAACCCAAAAAAAAAAATTGATAACTTAGATATTTTATGTACACTTACATTAAATTTAATAGTTTTTTTATATATATATAAATATATTGCAATAATTTCCTTTCATGGAGGTTTGTTTTTCTCTCCATGTTGATGCTCATATTTTTCCCATATGGAGGTTCTCTTCATCTTTTTGGGATCTATATTATATTCTAATGTACTTTATTAATGATTTATTGTTAAATGTGCAACGTATTAAATCTTGTACTTTCTTATTAAAAAAATTACAATAAAAAAGTGTGGGGTTAAAATTTTATGAATTACTTTTTAAAATGGATAATGGACTATTCTACGTTTTTTGAAAATATTTTTTATCCAAACAAATGGGAGCGTAAGAGATAAAAACCTTGTTTGGTAGAGTTGTGGAAAAGTGATTATAGATTATAGTTTATAATTGTGAATATAATAGGTTAACCTGTTTGGTGCAGCAGTGGAATTATGAATTTAAGCAGTAGAGTAATGTTTAGTTGATAAGCTGTAAAATAATTTTTTACTGTATAATTATCCTTTTTGCCCTTATATGATATAAAAATAATAATTTTGTCATTTTTTTTTTCAGTTTTAATTTTAAAAAAATTATTTCATTAATAAAAGTTAATATAATTAGTATTAATTAGTATCAACTAATATAAAAATTGATACATTTGATAAAAATCTAATGGAAGTATTATTGTAACAATTTTTTTCCATTATAAATTAATTAGTATCAATTAATTGCTTAATTAGTATCAACTAATACTAAAATTATTAATTAGTATCAATTAATATTAATATTTAATTTTTATTAGTATCAATTAATATTAATAATCAACAATTGTTATTAATTAGTATCAATTAATAATTAATTCATTACAAAAATATACAATATTAATTTATTAATAATTAATACCAATTAATATTTATTTTTTAATTAATATTGATTTTTTTCTTTTTCTTTAATTTTTTTTCTAGGGTTTCAACGCCGCCTGCGAACAACCGCCGGTGGCTAGGGTTTCAACGCCACCTGCGAACAACCACCAGTGGCTAGGGTTTCAACGCAGATCAACACAAATCGCGATTGCGACCGCGACGGCGACAAACAATGCAGATCGAGAGAGAGAGATGGCAGTGGTTAGGTTTCAGATCGCGATCACGATGGCAGTGGTGACAGGAGGTTACGACGGAGCAGATCATGAGAGAGAGAAAAGAGAGATCGTGAAAAGAGAAAGAGAGAGAGAGAGAGAAGAGATAGCGGTTCGCCGGAAATCGCCTCAACACGTCGGAAATCGCCTCTCCCTCTTTTTCTCTCTCTCTCTCTCTCTCTCTCTCCAGTGAGCAAGTGAAAAATGTTTTGAGAAAGGAAGTTTATATACTTGGGTTTTTCGTAATAGTTGAAATTGACGAGGGGCATTTAAGTAATTTTGTCCCTCAATTTTCAACTTCCCGTTTGAGCTAAATGGAAAAGCAGCTTCTCCCCCACTCAAAGAAAAAGCAGAAAATCAGCTTATAAAAAGCTATAATCTACACTATTAAGCTACACCAAACACATAAAAATAATTTATTTTAAGCTATAAGTTGACTTAAACTAAAAATAAGTTGTGCCAAACAGGCACAAAGTAACACATTTTTCCCATGTAGTGGGATTCCTTTTGAATTTTGAAATGATACAATAATTGAACAACCAATCATTTAATGCCACATTTTAATTTTAATTTTAATGTTAGAAAATTTTTTTTTAAAAAATTAACAAATTTAGTTGTAGCTTTTAGAGCTCTCACAACCTTTCTTGTCAAAACCTTACATTTGTATAATATATAGAAAGTTTTTTCGAGATTGAGAGGAGACACTTCTTTTTCTTCGCTTCCCTTTTTCTTTTCTTTTTTTTTTTTTTTTTGAGAAAATTATAAGACCAATATATAGACAGAACATAGAAATACAACAAGTTTAGATACAACAAATCAAAAGGACCACCAGCAAACAAGAAGGCAAACAAAACACATGAAGCACACGCATAATCATTAACCACAACATCCACACCTTGCAGAGAGATCAAAACAAACACATTCCAAAAGATAGGAAATGATAAGCACAAGATTGAAACAATTGGGTCAAAGGGCTATACGCCAAGATGGCCAAAAAAGAATTGGGTTATTGATACTATCTTCAATCCGAGACTCTCTTGCGCTTGCCTTGATCCAAGTCAAAAGGTTGAGGGAGTTCAATAGTAGCTTTCATTTCATCCGACCCCACATAGCGATTTCTTGGGGCTTGGATTCTCTTAGAGCTCTCCATATGAAACTTCACAACTCACTCAAAGACCTGTTCTAGTAGTGGCTCATCATGAGCACCACAACTGGGAAGTGTTGTTCAGACATGTTGTTAGTAAAAATTATGTGTGTGAGTGATTTTCTGACCACAATGCCAACTCAGTAATCAATTGGAGAGAACTGGCAGAATAGATGACACCTGGCTGACCTGAAACAGAAGGAGAAGATTCCGGCGGTGGTTCGTCCACCCGGGGGTACTCCGACGATCAAGTCAACATATCTCTCAAAGATAATCAATAGTGCTAAACTCACTGTTCAAAATATAAATTGCGTACCTTAGACCCATCGGGGGTGCCTTTCTTTTATAGTTAACTCAATCCTTGTCCCAACAGAAGCCTGGCTTCAATAGACTTTAGCTCAGTACTTATCCAGGACTCTTTAATAGATAGAGATAAACTCCCTAAGAGCTTTATCCTTATCCATGTTGAGTCCCCTCATCATTCTAGGACTCTTGTGCCCTATCCGCTTATCTCGGATTCCGATATCTTCAGAGATAACCTCGGCGTCTTGACCAGGACACGTGGCACCTCGACTGACACGTCGGCGTCACCTTGGCCACGTGTTGGTACTCAGAAAATATATCCCCACAACTGCCCCCTAGGTTTTATTACCTCGGCATTCTGAGGTGATGGAACCTATATTGGAACTTCCTGCCAATACATCGGTTTAAAGTCTCTCAGCCGAGAATGGTAATATAAGCCGATATGTCTCTTTAAAGATTAAAGATCCCAAGATCTCTTTTACGCGTATGAGCTGTCATGCAAAATAACTCAACTGTTTCAGCCACGCGTCTTCCTTTTACTGGATCGTACACTGTACGCGCTTATAAATCGTCTCGCGCCTATATGCGCCGCCTGACAAATCCGTTTTTCTAGGCTCATCAATTTCTTTTTGCTGCCCTTTCACGTTTTGGACAAAACCAATATCCCTTCTCTTCGTCTCTTCACTTTTCATCGTTTCTGAAGCTATCTCTCTCTCTAATTCAAACCCTTCAAGATCTTCCATTGTTCAAGCTTCTAAAGCTTTGCAACTTGTTCCGTCCATCTCCTCCGGCGAGGTTCCTGCTAATCCTTTCTGCAGCTGCCGTTCGTCTTACTTCGGCGAACTCAACCCCGGCCTCTTTTCTTTGGTGAGTTACTGTTTCCTCCAGATTTAACATCTTGTTTCAGCTTTTGATGGTATGTTGAGTTCCTGTCATTTTTGCAAACTTGCTTGTGACCTTAATTAGTTTAATCTGTTCATGTATCTGAGTATGATTGCCTTGCGATTCTGTTTTTGCTCAATCTTTTCTTGCGTATTCACAATCTACACACACATTTGTCCACTTTTGCCATTGTTCTTAGCCTTGTACCTTTTTTACACACTCTGTCACAGTGTTCTTGGTAGTTCACCCTTGTTCTTGATTCTGAAACACGTTCTTGTTTTCTGTTTTTTGTGTCTTTTCCAGATTCCTGCCTTCAATCTTTGTTCCCACAGACTTAGGTTTTGGGATTTGTTTGTAGAACCCACAATTTTTAGGAAAAACTGAAACGAATTCCTTCTAGATTCGTATAAACCCTTACCATAGTACAGTTTTAGGTTTTTAGCCGAGGTCCTTTAAACCCTCCAAAAATACTTCTTCCTGAAATCCGGTATCTCCATTTAAGCCGACGTCATGGGTATGTGGAAACATAGAGTAGACACCCTGGCCAAATTAGAGTACTTTAGGCAGGACTTCTGTAACAACCCTCGTACTGATTACCGACAAACTACTGAATTAGCTACTGGTTACTGCTAAACTGAACTGATAATGACTGATAATTGAATTAACTGAAGTACTGAATGGACTGATTGAAATCGAAACTGAAATTGAATAAGTTTATCTATTACATTGCATTTCTATCTGTTTGATTGATTGATTATCTGTTTGAGTGTATGTGTTTAAACTGCTAATTGAAGGCCTTATCGGCGGCCGAATTAGAAACCGTTTAGAGTTTTGGAATCAGTAGAATATTCGTGATTTAATGGTATGTTTATCTAAAAATTGATTAGGAATGATTAAATTAGATTTAAATGAATTAATTACAAGTTGTAGCTTATCTACCAAATTGCCATGGTTAGTGGATATTTGTTTATTGATTTTCAAGAGCCTTCTTACACCCAAACAAACACTTAATCAGCCCCTATTTTTGAATCTAGTCGACCAAAGTGAGAGAGAGGGAGAGAATTAAGAGGAAAATTGAATTCATCTTGTGAATTGCTAGAAGAACTTGAAGATTTGTAACATAGATTGCTAAATTGAGCTTGCAAGACTTGTAATTGAGACTTAGGTAAGAAAATCCATCTTCTTCTTGTTGTCTTTAAGCTTCATCTTGCATGTTCTAGGCTCCATTGTAGAATCAAGCCATGATTTAGTACATAGAGGTTGAATTATGCTTGAATTCGTACATGCATGGCCATTTTGGTGCATTTTGAAGTTGAATTCATGATGGATTGTACATGCATGCTCATGTTTCTATCAAAGTCCGTGTTTTCATTTTGTTTTCCAACTATTGAGCTCATTAGAGCAAAATTTGAACCTTGAATTTGGTTAAAAACTCATGCATTGCATGTTTTGAAATTGTTCTTGAAAATGGGTTTGAATTTTGGATTTAATTGACTCACCTTTGGGGCTTGAATTCATAAATTGGCTTTTGAAACTTGTTATACATTGTTTTGGGATGTATTTTCCAGAATTTGGGCCCAAGAGGTCGAGAATTGAGTTGAGAATGCTTGGTTTGAGCTTAGAAGGCAAATCTGGAAATTCCAGATTTGGCTTCTTCGCTCGAGCGAAGGATTCCTCGCTCGAGCGACCAACGTTTCCTTTGAGCCACGCTCGAGCGAAGGATTGGTGGCTCGAGCGTAAAAATCGAGCATCCAGTACTTTCACTGTTTCATCAGACCGCTCGAGCGAAGGATTCCTCGCTCGAGCGAAGCCTTTGATTTTGCAACCTCGCTCGAGCGAAGGAAGGCTCGCTCGAGCGAGACCCCTGTTTTCAGCAACTTTTGAAAAATGCCTTCCAACTGTATTTTTGCATCCTCATCTCATCCTAGGCATTCTTAGGCCTAGTTTAAGGCATCTTAATGAGGATTCAGACGTAGAACCACACCGAGGAAATTTAGGGATTTAATTATCATCCTTCCCGACTGTGAAACTTAGTGTGTGTTCTATTTGTTAACTGTTTAAGGTTGGCTCTCTGGGACGCGCTCTAGCTGCTATTAGCCCAATCTCTGTGAGTAACAATTGTGTAAAGATATGTTCAAAATGATTACCTTTGAATACTGAACTGAATTGTTTATTGAACTGATATCGTTTACTGAATGAATGTATGTCCTGTATTCTGAACTGTACTGTGGCATCCTTAGCACTTACTGTTTACTGTTACAGAGATCTCTGTCGGTTTCCTTGTGGAACCATACTGTTTACTGATTGATGGCCATCATTACTGTTGGGTCTGTTAAGACTCGGTCCTTTTGGACCTACTGTTTATAGGCTAATGGGTGTACCACATATGACTGATTGACTGAAATACTGAAAGACTGAAATACTGTTTAATGAACTGTTTTCATTACTGTAAGGACATTCATTCATAACCCCTTTACGCTTTATGTTATTCACTGGGCTTTAGCTCACTGTTTATATATATATGTAGGTTCTCAGCAGCCAGACCGGAGCTAGGAGCGTGGGTTAGTCCCCAGTTTTGTCAAGCCAGCCTATGTGCCTCACTGCGAGGTTCCGAGACGCCATGCCATGGCTTGGGGTGTTTTTGTTTCCCCACCTGTCTCCCTACTGTTTTGTGTTACCGTTTAGACTGTTATTCCTCTTACTGCACTGTTGTCAAGGGATTTGATCCCTGTACTGACTGACTGTAAATGATTGTATAGACTGTACTGTTCTAAACTGTTTGAATGCATGAAAAATGTTTTTGGCATACGGATTGTCACAGCTCAATGGACACTAGTTAATTACTGTATTGGCTTCCGCCAGGCCCTGAACTCTGTTTTACTGTTTTACTGTTAAGCAGGCCTTCGGTAATCTCGGATTACTGGCCGGTTACGGTGCTAAACCCATAGGGCCGGGTTTGGGTCGTGACAACTTCGAAATCCCGGTCGATGTTCATCTGAGATTAACTGGGGAGGATGACTCTATCATGCCCGATGTAAACCTCATGCCTTTCCCAGTAGTAGCGTTTATTGAATGTGGACTTAGGTTTCCATTTGACCCTTTTTTCCGTGAAATCCTTCATTTCTATAGGTTGAACCCAATGCAGCTTGCCATCAATTCTTATCGAGTTATTAATGGTACCATAGCCTTAGCTAAACAAGAGAATGTTAGGATTACTCTTGCCGATTTCCAATACTGTTATACCATGTGTCGCTTGAAATCGGAAAAAGGCCACATCTATTACCTCAAGCCAAGGTCTACTGAATACAAAATCGTTGCCGATCTCCCTGACTCCAACAAGGGAGCGGGGGATGATTACTTCATCGTCTCGGGTAACTGGGAGTTTCAGCCAAACGATGACCTCCATCTTTATCCCCTAAGTCGAATAGTTTTCGGGGAAGGAGCTGGTAAGGGCCACCCTTCACAAATTTTCTTACTTTCTTGGATAAAGTTTTCAACATTCTGCTCTAATGTCTACGCTTTTTTCTTTTTTGCAGTTCTTCCTCAGCCAGCAAAGGGCTTCCGTCAGTCTTTCTTTCCCAGCAAAGACTTAAAGAAACTTCTGAATTTGCCAGTCCATAAGCGGAAGGCCCCTCTGCTTCTCAACTTCATCCCTACTTACAAGTCGGCTCTTCCCGACGTCCCAAAAAAGAAGAAGAAAAGCCTTTCTCCACCTTCTGCCACAACTCCACAAGTCGCATCCACATCTCGGACAGACCAAGGATCAACCTCTAATCCAGCCGAGCAGCCGTCAACCTCGGCTCCATACCTGATCCCACCATCTCAACGACAACGTCGGCAACGAGCTGTCTTTTCTACCGAGATGGGCCGTCAAAAAGCAGTTGCGAAAGATCTCTTGGCCAGCATCCCGTCCTCTGCTGAGGCTCAACCAGTTCCAACCCAACCTCCAAAGCAAAAGCAGAAAGGATAAAAAAGGCTCAGCCAAAGGCAAAGGTGACTCAGGTTGACACTGAGGACACCTTGCCGATCTCAAAACTAGCTGAGAGCGATAAGACCACATCTACTGCCGAGAAGAGGCCTGCTGAGGCCCAGCCATCCGAGTCCATCTGATCAAAGAGACCGAGGTCATCGGCTGCAACCACTTCGGGGGGTCTTCAAAGCACGATGCCCCCTGGGCCCCTTAAATCACTCTGGAAGAGAAGCCAGTTATGGCCAACGATAGCGCCGATGACATCAATGTCGGCGTTGCCCTAAGTACCGCTCTACTGCTTTCTGGCGATCTTGATCAAAACGCCGAGTTGAGCGAGTATGAGAACTATGCTCTGATGTTTCAGCGTTCTGTTCAAGTAAGTGCCTTTATTTGGTCATTTTTCTTTCTTTGTTTTTATACTTTAGAAGATTTTGTAATAACCTCTGCTCTGTTTTATTTTTTCGCAGGCCATCCAGCATGCCCATTCTTTCTCAGTACAATCTTTCGAGAACCGGGAAAAGCTGGCCGAGAAGAAGAGGGAGATCTCCAGTCTTCAGAAAACTAATAAAAATTTGCAATCCAAGATGAAGACCCTGGAGGATCAGGTCGAGGTCGCTATCAAAGCCAAGGACAATGCCGAAGAAAAGGTTGGCGCTGCTAAGGCGATAAAGGTCCTTCAAGCCCAATTGAAAGAGGCCGAGGATAAGATGGTCGAGGCCCAAAAGGAGCTTCAAGACGCCTTGGCCACCAAAGAGGCCGAGGTCAAGGCTGCCGACAAGAGGGCATATGCTGAAGGGGTGGCCAACGTTACGACAGACTACGAAAAGCAAGTGAAGCAGGCATGCAACAGGGGCTTCACCCTTGGCTAGATGACCTTGCTGAAAAGGCTTGATGTGCCTGAGGACTCCCCCCTCAGGAATGCCGATGTCCTTCCTCTGCCATTCCCCCCAACTCCAAGCCAATCTGCCGACGACGACTCTGAGTCCGAGGAGGAGGTTTTGGTGAGGAAGTCAAAAGACATTGCTGGGGCCAAGTCTCCTCCTCAAAATGAGAAAGTCCTAGACTTGACTCAAGATGAGGAGGTTGAGGAGGTTGAGGAGGTTCCTAAGGAAGCTACCCCTGAGCAGGCATCATTGGACGTGCCTCTCGCCAACAAGAGCCTTGATCAGACCCTTCAAGAGATTGATGCTGAGCTTGCGGCCGAGAAGGTGGCCGAGATGTCCTCCCAGCAGTCTTTCGAGGTCCAGACCCAGCCTGTTAATGATGCTGGGGAGTCTTAGTTTTGATGTCTTTTTCCTTTGTTTGTTTTTTACACTTTGTACTTCTTTGTTTCTGACACAGTGTAAGCTCTTCATATGGCCGACGTGCCTTTTAATGAATACAACTTCCTTCTTTGAATGTTTACATGTTTGTCTTCCCTTTATTGCTTCTTGTATGACTTTCATACTTAGAATAATTTTGTGTCTTCAAGATACACCGTAGTCTTATGCAACCTTCTCGGGGTGAAACACCTTAGTGTACATCGGTAAGTACATAAGTACTTAGCTTGATACTCCGGTCATTTTAACTTGTAAATTTTTCTCAAATTTCAACAAGTGTTTAGCATCATCTCGGTTTAATCTTTAACTTGTAAACTTTTCTCAAGTTTCAACAAGTGTTAAAGATTATCTCGGTTTAACTTCAACTTGTAAACTTTTCTCAAGTTTTAACAAGCGTTAAACATCATCTCGGTTTAACTTCAACTTGTAAACTTTTCTCAAGTTTTAACAAGCGTTAAACATCATCTCGGTTTAACTTCAACTTGTAAACTTTTCTCAAGTTTCAACAAGCGTTAAACATCATCTCGGTTTAACTTTAACTTGTAAACTTTTCTCAAGTTTCAACAAGTGTTAAACCTATTTTTCTTCTCTCTGCCCCCTGATGCGAACCTGAGTTCCACTTGGGTTCTCATCATACATGTATTCCAGAAGCACGTTATGTATTTTTATCAGTCTCAAGTGTATAAACATATATAAACAAGCTAAAAAATTTATTTATTTATTTCGGCAAAATGACAAAAAATTCTAATGATAGAAAAATTTCAAATTGCAAGTGTTCCAAGGTCTTGGCAACTCTTTGCCCTCATTATCTTCAAGCCAATATGCCCCATTGCCCAATACCGAAGTGATTCTGTATGGTCCTTCCCAGTTTGGGCCAAGCTTGCCCTCCTTGGGATCCTTCTTGTTGCCGACGACTTTTCTCAAGACTAGATCGCCGACTTGGAACTCCCTTGGGTTAACTTTTTTATTGTAAGCCCTGGTAAGCTGCTGCTGGTATGCTGCTAACTGAATTACAGTTCTTTCCCTTCTTTCTTCTAGTAGATCCAGATCTCGGGCTAATAATACGTCATTGGTCCCATTCTCCACTCCCTGGGTTCTGATCCCAGGGATGCCGACCTCCAGGGAAATGACAGCTTTTGTGCCATAGGCCATGGCGAAGGGTGATTCCCCCGTTGATCTTCTTGGCGTAGTCCAATATGCCCAGAGCACACTTGGTAGTTCATCCACCCACTTTCCCTTTGCTGCCTGCAGCCTCTTCTTTATCCCATCCAAGATAACTTTGTTGGATGCTTTTGCTTGTCTGTTGTTTTGAGGAAAGCTTGGGGTCGAAAAGTAGTTCTTGATCTTGAGCTTTGCGCAGAAGCTCTTGATTAGCTTACTGTCAAATTGGGTCCCATTGTCTGCGACTATTGCTCTTGGAATCCCAAATCTTGTGATTATGTTCTTCCATATGAAACTCTTTACGTCCACATCTCGGATCTTGGCTAAGTGTTCAGCTTCTATCTATTTGGTGAAGTAATCTGTTATTACCAGCAGGTACTTCCTTTGCCGAGTTGCTTGGGGTAGTTGTCCGACAAGATCCATTCCCCATTGAGCAAATGGCCAAGGGCTGGATACTGGGTTCAGGTCTGCTGCTGGTTGGTGTATCAGGGGTGTAAACCTTTGACATTTTTCACACTTCTTCACATAGGCTTCTGCATCTTTCTGCATGTAGGGCTACCAATACCCCTGGGTAATGGCCCTATGGGCAAGTGATCTGCCCCCAGTGTGGCTTCCACAAATTCCTTCATATATTTCATATAGAAAATCTTCAACTTGCGAAGGATGTACGCACCTCAAAAGGGGTCCAGTGAAGGATCTTCTGTAGAGATATCCTTCTGTTGTCAGACTGAATCTTGCCGACTTCAATCTGATCTTGTGTGCCTCTTTGTGGTCATCTGGCAGCTTTCCTTCTTTCAAGAATGCAACAATTGCATCCATCCAGCTTGGTCTCATGTCCACGCACATTGCTTCACGCTCTGTGGTCAGTGGTTCGATGCTCGGGCCCGACAAGTAGTCTACTATTATTGTCCTCGCTTTTCCAGGTTGTATTGCACTAGCTAGGTTGGCTAATACATCGGCGTGACTGTTATCATCTCGGCTGACCTGAAGTAGTCGACAGTTCTGAAACAAGGCTGCCAACCTGATGACCTCCTTTGCGTAGGCCGACATCCTTTCATCTCGGGTCGCAAACTCGCCTGTTGTTTGGTTAACTATAAGTTGTGAGTCACAAAAAACTATTACCTCATTTGCTTGTATTGCTGCTGCCAACTTCAGTCCTGCAATGAGTGCTTCATATTCTGCTTCATTGTTTGAGGCCTTGAACCCAAACGAATCGACTGTTCTAATATCTGCCCATCTGGAGATACCAGTACTACTCCTGCCCCTGCTCCCTGTCGGTTGGAACTCCCATCAACAAATAGTCGAAAGGAGTCGCCGATGTAAACGCTGCAGGGTCTGAGTTTTTTCTCTTTGCTTTGTTCTTTTGCCTTTAGCTGGGCTCCTCCTTGCTTGTTTGGACATCGTTCACCTTGGCTCAACGGAGCCCGATGTTCGATGGATTCTAGTGTGAATTCTGCCATGAAGTTGGCCAAAACTTGGCCTTTGATTGCTGTTCTGGGTCTGTACTCCAAGTCATACTGACCCAGGGCGACTACCTATCTGGCTATTCTTCCTGTCAAGTCTCCTTGTTGCAGCAAGGACTTCAAGGGGTGTTCAGTTAGCACCACAATTTTATGGGCTTGAAAGTAGTGGTTCAGTTTCTTTGAAGCCATTACTAAGGCCAGTGCCAGTTTTTCTAAGGGTAGATACCTCGTTTCTGCGTCGGCCAGGGTTTTGCTTACGTAGTAGACAGCCCTTTGTTCCCCTTTTTCTTCTCGGACTACCACTGCACTTATTGCATGTTCTGAAACTGCTAAGTACAAAAATCGCTCCTCTCCAGGTTCTGGATTTGAAAGAACTGGGGCTGTGGTCAGATACTTCTTTAGGTCGGCCAAGGCGGCTTCGCATTCTTCGGTCCACAGGAAGTCTGTGGCTTTCTTTACTAAGTTAAAGAAAGGTCTGCACTTGTCTGAGCTTCTGCTGATGAACCTGTTCAGGGCTGCGGCCTTTCCCGTTAGTATTTGCACCTGTTTTGCCGACGTCGAGCTCTTTAAATCCAAGATGGCTTTGATCTGATCTGGGCTAGCATCAATGCCCCTTCTTGTCACCAGGTATCCCAAGAACTTACCAGATCCAACTCCAAATGCGCATTTAGATGCATTGAGTTGGAGCCGATATTCTTTAAGGATTTCAAAGACTGCTTTGAGGTCGGCGAGATGACCTTCTGGTTCCTTGGTCTTCACGACCATGTCGTCGATGTAAACTTCCACCGTTCAGCCGATCAGGTGTCTGAACATCTTGGTTACCAACCTTTGGTAAGTTGCTCCTGCGTTTTTCAACCCAAAAGGCATCACTTTGTAGCAGTACAGCCCTTTTGGGGTGATAAACGTAGTCTTCTCTTCATCCTCGGGGTACATGGCTATCTGGTGATACCCCGTATAGGCATCCAGGAAGCTCATCCTTCCATGCCCTGAATTGGTATCCACTAGTTGGTCAATCTTGGGTAGAGGGAAGCTGTCTTTGGGACAGGCCTTGTTTAAACTGGTAAAGTCTACGCAAACCCCCCATTTACCATTCTTCTTCTTCACCACTACTGTGTTCGATAGCCATGTCGGGTAAGTTACTTCACGAATGGCCCTGGCTTCCAGTAGTTTGTCTACTTCCTCCTCCACTGCTTCGACGTGTATCAACATCGGTCTTCTTGCTCTTTGGATTACAGGTTTGGACGACCTGTCAACGTTCAGCTTATGGCAAGTGACCTCGGGGTCAATGCCAGGCATTTCGTAGGGCGTCCATGCGAATACCTCAATATTTGCTCTTAAAAAAATTTCTAACTCTTTTTCATCTTCTTCGGCTAAGCCCGAGCCGACAAGAAAGAAGCGTTCTTCATCCCCCTCCTGGACGAGGATTTTCTTCAGTGCTTCTTCACTCTTTTCGGTTGGCTCCTTGCCGACGTCCTCTAGGACCTCCACGTCCTCGTCTTCGATTTCTGCTTTCTCTGGTTCTCGAATGCTGCATGTGGTTTTCATTGCTGCCATGGAGCAATTCTTTGCCTGCAGCTGATCTCCTCTGACCTCCTCAATCCCATACTCTGTTGGGAACCGTAATAGTTGATGCAATGTTGAGGGAACAACCCCCATTGCATGCAACCATGGCCTTTCCAAAATGATGTTGTAAGGAGAGGGTGTGTCGATTACTGTGAACTCGGTTATTATCTTCCTGGTGCCTGCCTGCACCTCCAAGCTGGTTGTTCCCAGTGGCCATGTCGGCGTTCCATTGAACCCGACCATTGGGCTATTGGATTGCTCCATATCGTCTGGGTGAAGGCCAAGCTCCTTGTAACATCGGACGTACATAATGTCACAAGAGCTGCCTTGGTTAATCAGGATGCACTTTACTTGGCATTCCCCAACCTTGAGGGATACTACCAAGGCATCATTATGCGAATGCTGCACCATCTTAAGATCAGCTTCAGAAAAGAACACTACTGGTCCTTGGCCCTCCTCTGCTCGATGTCTCTTTTCTCCGACTTGGTAGACGTGCTGCAAGTGCTTTACCTTCTGGGTTTCCCCCCTAATCTCATTCTCGTTGACCTTCGAGTGAATTACATTAATTACCCGAGGTCCTCCTGCCTGAGGTTGCTGTGCTGGGGGAGGCGGAGCTGCTGGTGCCTGAGGCAGTCTTGCCTGCTCTTCTCTTGTCCTGGCTTCATCGACAAGGTCTCTCAGGTGGCCTTGCCTCACCAAGTCTTCTAAGTGTGCTTTCAGGGCTTTGCAGCCTTGAGTCATATGCCCGTTTTCATTGTGGTAAGCACAATGCCTGCCAAAGTTTCTTCCCATAAATTCTCCTGGTGCCCTTGCTGGTGTTCTGAAATAGGGTTGATTCCGAATTTGATCCAGGACTTTGTGAATTGGGATTCGGAACACAGTTGTTACTGCCTGTGTAGCCCTCAGTTCTGACTCTTGCTTGCTCGATCCATTGTTACCTCGGCCTCGCTTCGGCAAGTCGTTTCCTTTCTCTTGCTTTGTCTCCTTAGTCCCTGATGTATCTTCCTCGGCTCTGGCGTATTTTTCAATTCTGGCCATGAGCTCCTCCATGCTTTTTGGCAGTGTCTTTGCCAAAGACTTTTGCAGCGGGCAGTTGCCTTTTAGGCCGTTCTTGAAAGATACGAACGCTACCTCTTGGTTACACTCTGGTATTCGGTTGAACACTTCATAGTATCTTTTTGCGTAGGCCCTAAGGCCTTCATCCCTACTGACCTTCAGAGCTATCAATGCGTCTACCTTCAATGGCTGCAGCTTGTTTGTCACAAATCTGGCCACAAACATCTCGGCCAGGCCTTCCCAAGTCTTCACGCTTCCCTTTGGTAGCTTGTGGAACCAATCTGATGCAATCTCCTCGAAGGATGAGGGGAACACTTTGCAGAGCAACGACTCGTTCCCACTATACAATGGCATTGAGTTCAAGTATAATCCAACGTGGAAGTTGGGGTCTGACTTACCATCGTATATTTGGAACCTCGGCATGCTGAATCTCTTCAACGCCTCAAATTTGTCCACCTCCACTGAGAATGGTGTCCTCGGCTTATCTGGAGAGGTTACCTCGGCGTCGGCATTCTGTTGTTTCCTCTTGAGGTAATCTTTTAAGTCCTCCTTTGTCCGCCCAGGAGCTCGGCTATCTCCTGCTTTCAATCTTTTTGGTGCACTACTTTCAACTTCGTGGTGAGTCCTCTTAGACCTTTCTCCATTAGTTGTGTCGAAGCACAGCGCCTGTCCCTAAACATGCCGATGTTCTTTGGGGTCTACCTACTTTGTGCGATGCGTCCTCCGTGATTCTTCTCTTCTTGACTCTCCTCGTCCGACTTCCCTGGAAGGTCGGTGAGAATGCCTTTCACTCCTGGTATGCTAAGGAGCTATGGGGATTGTTTTCTGTCCTCCCTTCTGGGCATTGGCCACTGGAATCGGCGTGTCATGCAGCGAGAATGGTGACTGCATGACATTGTTTTGCATCATGAAGTTGACGACCGATTGCAGGTCCGCCAACTTGTTCGCCATCTCTTTAACCTCTTCGTCCCTCCGCAGGCATCTATCCTTCCATACTTGGAGGTCATCTTCTTTGTAGTACCCACTTCGATCTGGTTTCTTTGGTGCGTTGCAATCCTGGCCGACGTCTTTGTTGCTGTGATTCTAGTCACGAGTTTCTGTGTTACGATTGTCTCCTTTGACGTCAAGGTCGATAGGTCTGCCACTCTCAGCAGGAGTGTCGTTCTCAATCTTTTCATTCTGTCCGTTGCTGGCCATCTATTCTGCTATCTTTCCCACAGACGGCGCCAAATTGTGTGAGTGATTTTCTGACCACACTGCCATCTCAGTAATCAGCTGGAGAGAACTGGCAGAATAGATGACACCTAGCTGACCTGAAATAGAAAGAGAAGATTCCGGTGGTGGTTCGTTCACCCGGGAGTACTCCGACGATCAAGTCAGTATATCTCTAAAAAATAATCAATAGTACTAAACTCACTGTTCAGAATATAAATTGCGTACCTTAGACCCATCGGGGGTGCCTTTCTTTTATAGTTAACTCAATCCTTGTCCCAACAGAAGCCTGGCTTCAATGGACTTTAGCTCAGTACTTATCCAGGACTCTTTAATAGATAGAGATAAACTCCCTAAGAGCTTTATCCTTATCCATGTTGAGTCCCCTCATCATTCTAGGACTCTTGTGCCCTATCCGCTTATCTCGGATTCCGATATTTTCGGAGGTAACCTCAACCTTGCCGAGATAACCTCGGCGTCTTGACCAGGACACGTGGTACCTTGGCTGACACGTCGGCGTCACCTTGGCCACGTGTTGGTACTCAGAAAATATATCCCCACATTATGCTAGGTCTTGATCGACAAAAATAATAATTTAAAAACAATCAAACTAGGAAATCAAGCTACTATATTTTAATTCAATGCCTTAAAAGTATAAGGACTTCTTTAAAATAAAATTACAATCGACAAGAAAGGAAACAAGATAAACAAAGTAAATAGAGACAATTTCAAGACAAAACTATCAAAGTTCACAAGGTCACAAGTTACAATGAGTTATAGAAACTACTCCTAAATTGATGAACTACTCCTAAGGTAGAAGCTATTCTAAAAAGTGAAGTGTTGTGTTGTTGTTGATGTTTTTTCCTTCTTCATTTTCCAACCTTTTTACATGATCTCTTCAAATCTATAGCCATAATTTCCTAACTACTATTGCAACTGCCTCCTCACTTCCAAACCTTCCAACTTCATCAAATCTTCAAATGTTTCTGTCGAACTGACCTTCCTTTATCTTGCCACGTGTCCCTCATCACATTGAGCACCATATCGACGGGTGTTTGGTATAACCTATATAAATACACTTGTTTAGATAAGTACACTTATTTAGGTCACATCACTTCTTTACTTTTTTACACATCATTTTATAAAAAATTAAAAAATATATTTATTTAGATCATCCCAAAAGTCTCCAATCAGCCCACTGAACCAATTAATCATTTGATAACTGTCCCATGACTGCTGCCTTCATCAATTTATGTGTGTGATTAATTCCTTCATGCCACATGTGTCTCTGACTAATGGAAGACTCCAGTTTGACTTTATTGCCACGGGTCACAAACCAATTGGTACACTTGTCGACAGAGAATTTTGACAATAATGGGAGCAAACGCATGTGAGTATCCTTTACATGTGATAATGATTCAATGACACTGGGGGGAGGTGTACCAAGCTGCACATCTGGATTATGAACTTCTGACATGTCAACTTGTACATCTATTGGGGAAATCTCTTGTGTCTGAACCTTGACAACCGACAAATTTTGCCGATGTAAGAACTTAAATGAACCAGTAGCTGCAAGGTTGTGACACATATTATAATCAATGAAAAAAAACATTCCTGCCTAAAATCACCTTTTTCTTTTGCTTGAAAGGCTTTGTGCGAGCAGCTTCATTTGTGGTGCCCCCTTCTAATCGGCAAACATTGCCTTCAGGCAGAGCCTTACTTTCAGGTGGAACTCCTTTCCAAAATCAATTCCTGTCATAATTACTTGAAAAAACTCCCCATCCCGCTGAGAGAGATGCGAATTGATTAAGAGATTCTAAGGTCAAGTTTGGAAAGACTAAATAAGTGTATTTTTTGACTTTTCTTGTATTATGTGTAGAAAAAGTAGAGAGGAAATGTTGATTGATGTGATCCGAAAAAGATAAAAAGATGAAATAAATACACTTGTTTAGTTTAGCAAAACTTAGCCTAAATGTCAGATCGTTAAAAATTGCCCCGATTCACATATTACAGACTCTAAAATCAATAGAAGTTTATTTAATATAGGACACACAAAGGCTACGTTTGATAAGTCTCTCAAATTATAATTCTACCCAGTAATTTGAGTATGGTGTTTGTTTTGAGCTTTCAAATCATAATTCTACACACATTTCTCAAAACCCAATTCAAAACATAATCATTACTTTTCAAAACTCATGACCAAACACATAATTTAAAACTCTTTTCAAAACTCAATTCAAATCAATATTTTAATTTTTTAAATATTTTAAATATTTAAATATTTTATAAATATTTTAATTTTGTTAAGATTTTATATATTTTAATATTTAAATATGTTATGATTTTTTTAATTTTTTGATTTTTTGAATATTTTAAAATATTTTAATTTTTAAATATTATGATTTTAACTTTTTAAATTTTAAAATATTTTATAAAAATAAATTCAAACTCTATTTTATAAAAATATTTTTAAATATTTTAATTTTTTTGTTATGTATTTGGTTACGATTTGAGTGTAGAGTTGTGAAAGTAGTATGGAGTTTCGAGTTATGTATTTGGTTATAAGTTTTAAAAATAATTTCTTAATTGAGTTTTGTTTTATATGTTTAGTTACGATTTGAGTATAGAGTTGTTTTTTTTTTTTTTTGAATATTTATTTTAATTTTTTTAATTTTTTACTTATTAAATTTTTTAGATTATTTAAATTATTTAAATATTTATGATTTTAATTTTTTTAATATTTGTTTTGAAAAAAAATTATTTCATTTGTAGTATTTTCAATTAAAAAATTGATTAATGTTATTTTCTATTAATAATATTTTTTTTTAATTGAATTTTAAAAAGAGTTTGATTATGAGTGTTGATAAGAATTTTCAATAGTGTGAAAGTAGTGTTTTGTTATGAGTTATAACAATTTGAATTAAGTTTTCAAAACTCTTTCCAAAACTCATAATCAAACAAATTTTCTTACTTCATATGTCAAATCAAACTTTCAAAACTCAATTCAACACTCTATTAAAAAATCATAACCAAACAAATTTTCTATACTCAAATTATAATTTCAAAACACACAAACTCAAAATACAACTTTAATTCTTAAATCATAATTAGAAAGTCTTATTAAAAGGAGTCAAAAACTTTATTTTTTATTTTTTTAATCAATTCATTTATAAAGGAATCAATTTATTTCTTCTTTGTTTTTATTTATTTATTAGATGTGACATTTAAAAATATCAGTTCACTTCTTTTTTCCTTCATTTTTTTTTTTTATGAGAATCCAACGTGCCAAAATAGTGTATTATATTCAAATCATTAACATGCTTAGCCAACACGTGGATTGGTTTAATTACACTTTTCGGAACTTTTGAGACAGTCATCTTCTAAGACGTTCCGAACATCTGGCTGGTTAACTGAAACAATATTTAATTTTATTTTTTGGGCAATTAACATTTGTTATTTTTATATTTTAAACAAAAATATTTTCGAAAGTCTTAAATTTTTTTATAAATTTTGAATAGAATTTTAAGTTGTGTGTTTAATTATAAGTTGTAAATTTTTGAATCAAACGACTTTCCTAATTTCAAAAATTCAAAACTCCTAAACAAATAAATTTTCTCCTTTTAAATCATAATTCCAAAACTCACAAACTCAAAATATAATTCTATTTTCAAATCATAATTCTAAAACTCTATCAAATACTATTACCGAACTTGATGTCTCTCATAACAATTGTAACATTCCATTCTCGATCGCCTTTGCCATTGAGGACATCAACAAAAAATTTGACAATCCATGAAATAGATATACGTGATAACTGTTGGTTCCGAGACCATGGAATGGCATCCAAACAAGCCCTTGCTTCTGCTAGCATTGAGTGTGCTACATATTTGAGTATTATAAGCACCAAATATGAAACAGCGTAAAATTTTGAATATATACTACTTTTAATACTATATATTAAATTAAATTACTCAAGAAAAAAAAAAGGTTTGATTACGCGTTTGTTTACCAAAAAAAAAAAAACTTTGGTTACCTCTACCACTATCACCACACTGCAAGTCGTAAAAATTGATGATCCATCAATTGCCAAATCAAACAATGTTTAAATGAGTACACACACACACACACACACATGCTTAATAGACACTATCACATGCTTCCATTACACGTTGGGTCTTGCTACTTTGTTGCTTGCAGGTGCATCAACTCGGAAAATGACTTCAACAGTCTCATATTTTGCATAGTACACAAGAAGAAACGGATCAAATTGTCAATACTACTTACTACAGGGTTAACTAATGTTTCACAATTCTATCTGGGCCAAGTACATTAACTAACACATGGAAAGTCACTTGAATAAGGAATCCTACAATTAAACAAAGCAAGAGGAAAACAAAACAAAACAAGCAAAACTAACATTACTCCAGCTTGGCATTTGACAGTTTCATCTTTTTAGCTTTCTCAGTGGAAGATCATAGTTTGTACCGGAAACAAGCGTGTTAAAAACACCACCTGCAGGTTTAACTTCAAAGGTTTTCACCATTCACAACGAACCTAAAGTGAAGAAAAAACTTTATAGTACGACACTGCAACTTCTTGTTTAGGCAGCTGCCAATATCCCACCAGGCAAGCATCTGTAGAAATAATATAACTCCCACACTAGTGAGCACTTTGCATTTCAATGATGGTCAGGATTATTTAGATAATTTGCATTCTTCGATGAAATTTTGAACTCTTAAAACCTAATTCCTTTTTAATTATGTAGATTGAAAATGTAAAAACTCCACACTGCAGGAGAAAATGAAATGTGCCAGCACGGTATGTGTTAACTCAAACAAAGCATTCAAATCCAGCAACATGAATTTGTCCTCGTTATTTAACTATATTCCGTTAATTATTCATGTTTATTCTATAGCAGCCAGAACACATTTGTTTTGACCTCCCTCTTATATCCTCATTGCCATCAAGTCAAATGAAATAAAGGATCTGTATCAGTGCAATAATTAACCACCTTTAACTACCTGCTGTCATCAGTTCGTGCAGATTTGCTTTCCAAAGATGTATTTGTTTCTCACTATACCACTTTTATGGCCTCTCATCTATGTCAGGATCCTCATCTAAAGAAAATGTAGTTTCTTTTTCTTCATTATTATTATTATTAGTATTATTATTTTGGTTAAAACTATGGAAGAATTATTGGTTCTAAACTGGAAGAAACTGTTGTTTCTTTGACCACCCAACATTTGCCATTTACGTTTTCTACGAAGATCCTCACTTTACAGAAGTTGATAATCACACAAGACTCCGGACTAATACTCCATCAATTCCTTTGCATTTTGTGGGTTACCCATTTCAACGTACTAATTATTACGAAAAAACAAAATAAAATCCTCTTCAACCACCTCTTCCTTATTGACAACTAACGAAAGATACCACAAGGTCTGAAAAAAATACTTTCAAATACCTCACAATTGTCAATTGACACCATATTTGTTACATTTTATATATTGGTTTTATCCCTATTTCCACTAAATTCCTCAGATTCTAAAGAGACAAATTACATATATACAATCAGTCAGTTTTATCAACCAATGTTTACCTGCTTCTACAAAGAACCACACATGACAGTCATTCTAAATACTGCCTAATAAGGCCATAGACTCGTATAACAAATGGAAAAAGAGAGGCTATGGAAGTTTATTGTGATTAAAGAATCACTTGCCTGTTGCAAATATTTAAAGGAACGTATAAAAGAACTGAATTAGTTTATTTACAAAATATAAATAAACAGAAAGTCACTCACTATCTTAGTATCTTCTGGTTGTCTGGGTTATTTTGAAAACAAGCTCTCAATATAACACTGGAGGATCTAGGAGAGAACCTCAACCTCCCATCCATTTTTTTCTTCCTCATCTCCTACTTTTTGCCACTTCTTAAAATAGTTAAACTCAGATAACAACCAGGACTTGTATCTGAAACAACTGAACTAGCTTGTATAGCTTTGGATTACTAATAATTTGTTTTGCAAACGATGAAATATCAATTGGCAGAGGCTCATAAATGTCCAATGTCATTTGTTCAAATTGCTAACAATTTCACATAAAACGGAACTCAATGGCATGTTTAGCAGGTACGTAGCTCTAAATAAACATAACAATATACCTTTTAGTTATGAGCTGAATTCAGTGCCAAAACTGAGAGCATGACATTCAAGATTTCCCATGTTCAACTGCAAAATAGTCAAGAAAAGAGTTTAGGCATGCATATGCGATATCATCAAACAAAACCTTGCAATCACATTTTAGGCATGCCAAACACAAAATAAGAAGAGTATAAGAATAAATCCCTTGTTAGCTCAAAATTATAAGGGATTGAAGGACAGGAATTCTAAAAGCAAGATGACCATTTCAAAAAAATGATAAAATTTTAAGTCAGTAGCCCAAACCCAAAGTTCAAAAAAAATCCACTCCTTTTTTAGTGTTGTATATAAGGAAACTCTGAAAAGGAAAATTACAATTATTTCATGCCAATACAAAAGAAACAAAAACGAAAGTTCCCTTAATTTATGAGAGAAACAAAGCCTGAGTGCGCCAAAAAATTAAAAGAGAGAGAGAGAGAGAGAGAGAGGAAAAAGAATAAGATCATGATACTCAAAAGGTTTTGCAAAGGGGAGAAAGAACAGTGAACAGGAAGAAAAAGTCATAAGATAACACCATTATTCTTTATGTTCCTTTCATGATACTCAAAAGGTTTTGCAAAGGGGAGAAAGAACACTGAATAGGAAGAGAAAGTCATAAGATAACACCATTATTCTTTATGTTCCTTTCTCTTTTTCTTTTTTGATACTTTCCTTGTAACAGTTTCTTTTGGCTGTAGTGGATAATAAGATTACTTCTGCATCCAACCAAACATGATTTACCTTTACCCAAGTCCCAACCCCTGCCATGGGCCGAGAAGATCCTATATTCATGGGTAGATGTCGTCTTCAAGACTAAAAACTCCCAAGGGATTTGAATGAAGTGGAACCGATTTCGAATCAATCGGTCAAATCACCTGACTGCCGAGAGATTCAGAAAAATGGAACGCGGCAAAACGTTCCATATATGAAAGCCCTCCAAAGCTATGATCTCTTGCCCCTTTTGCAGTTCAGCCCTTGATACCAACCAAGATAACACCTGAGTCAAAGCCAAGTCACCAAATCTATCTTCTTCTTATACCAAGATGAACCAACAAGTCCTCCGTCAAATGTCTTACAAATCATTTGCGCAACTCACAATAAGTATGTGCCTCTTTTTCATTTTGTAAGGAATTGTAAGAAACCTTGTTTAATAAGTATAAAGCACTTATCCTAAAACCCAAAATGTAAATTTTGTTTTTTTATGGTCTACAAAATAATTAACCCATTGAAGCTATATCACTTTTGGTTTAATGGTTGAATGACTTGAAAGCCTATTATTATCTTTCAGAGGGGGAATGACCTCAAGCACTGGTTTCTTGCTTTTGGAACTAAAGCTTCTTTTAAGTTGAGAAGTATACACACCCACAAAATCACATGTCTGCATTATGAGTTTCTCTAGTTTATAATTGCTTTTAAGTTTTTGTGCAGGCAGAGAAGATACAATAGCTTACCACTACAGCAATTCCTGTCTCACCAAATCTAGGAATGCATATAAGTCTTACCACCTGCCCTTCTGATCCTGCACCAAAGGATTACCATTAATATATTTTTCAGTAAAAAGTTAGAAGAAAATAGTACCACAGATGATAAGTCAGGGTTCATAGAAAAGTACCCTTTATTAGGCGAGTCGCATATTTATCCTGATTACCAATAAAGTAAACGTGGGGGCAGCTCTCAATGAAAAACGGATCCCTATCAGTGAAGGGATAACACCCTGTAAAATACAGATAACATGATTAGTAGGTTAACCAGACAATACAAGTCATGCACAACTCCATGAGAATAATGTCCAACCATTCAAGTTTTCTAATTATCTTTTTTCAGTAAAGATAGTTTCTGCTATCTCCTCGTCACATTAACTTGCAACTAGTTCAGCATCTGTCCTTGGCCACACAAAATTTTCAAGCCAAACAACTCCGCAGGATTACGAAAACAAATTGCAAAAGAAAACAGTAGAACTTATAGTAGGATATATAACATCTACCAAGGGTGTTCGGTGCTGTTGGTGATATATGCCTCCATCTCAACGTACGTTCCATAAATTCCAGTTTATCTTTTGCTTCGGAATATTTCTCAAGATCATCAATGTTCTGACCCGATGTTCCAAGAAATCTGAAGATGAGAAAACCAGTGTTGCTATAATTTTTGACTCCTGAAAGTACAAAATTTTGAATAATATATCTTACCTGATGTTATCAAGCTCGAAAGAATGAGGATTAGGACAGGACCTAAAAGTGTTATAAGCTGATGACCCCGGGAAAAGGCATCTATGCAAAGGCTGAAAGACGAGGGATATAAAATGAAATCTATTGCTGCACAATAAATACATCACTAAATGTACACTCATAGGTCATAAAAGAAACCTGCTGTGGTAAGGAGAAATTTGCTGGGTCATTAGGTCCTGGCATTATATCTAAAGGTACACCAGCTGCAATCTTCACGCAAATATAAAAATTAGGAATCTTGACTTCACACCAATATCAATTTTGCAATACACTAATCCAAGTACCTGAGTCAACAAGATATCCAGTTCTTTGATTGGCTCAGACAATTTAGACTGATCCTTTGAAGCCAAATTCTGTGAAAAAGAAAAAAGAAAAGAGTGTCACTAATGGACATGCTGCTGATTATTTTTGTTGAACAAAATGGTAACTCATTAAATTTAGGAGAATCAAAAACTCTAGTAGTTACAAAAGATGATGAGTTTCTAATTCTTCTTGGATTCATAAATTAAATGATAGGTTGGTTTGGAGGCAGTCATAACCAGGGAGAGGAGATTATAGAGGGGGAGCATGCTGAGGCTGCATCGGTGTAGAAAGAGATGTTGCCTTTGACAAGTTGGTGGAAGTAGTAGACAAGGTGGTAGCAGTGATGATGATATGATAACCATAAGGTGCTGAAATTGCATCTTAAGGAAGCTGTAGTTGAGTGGCACTGGAGATCCTGGTACTTAAATGGTGATGACATTTTTTTAAAATGGTAAAGGCGGTAAAGGCAACAGGTTGCTGGAGATAATGATACTTTTGGTGCATGTGGTTAGATTGGAAGGATCAAAATTTCATTTTAGTATGATGTTTTGGTTAGATTGGAACATTTTGGAAATATAATGAGAATCCTTTTTTTTTTTTGGTTTTTTGATGGAAACAAACGAAATGTTTGGAAATACAAGCTCAATAATTAAATAATTGAATAGGTCAACACATCCCTTTTATATAAGGTGTACAATACGAGTGTATAGTTTAAAAGTAAATTTAATGTGAGTGTATAATTTGGAAGTGAATTCAATGCGAACAAAGACCAATCAAATTAATGTCAAATAAATCAATGTTATCATGCACATGCATATATGATTGTAAATATATACAAGTTCAAAGAAAATAAGGTTTAAAAAAATATATAAATAATATAATAACAGTATTAATAGTAAACAAAGGTCAATAGCTATCCAAACCCCAAGGGATTGTGATGCAGCGTGAAACGTAAAATAGTAACAATCTTAAAATTCGTTGATTCCAACACGAATACCAGAAGTAAGATTCCTCTCTAGACCCGTTGATTCACAAAGAATACCGAGAATAAAGGCTCAACAATAGTTGATTCACCAAGAATAACCAAAGTTGGAACAAAGAGTATATAAACTCAAAATATATTAATGATCAAAAACTCTCCTTGCCCTAAGGCTTACATCCATTATTTATAAGCAAAATATAGACCTAACTTAATTAAAAAACACCCAGAATTAGCAACTACTAAAACATAGACCTAACTTAATTAGGAAACAACTAGAATTGGCAACTGCCATGATGCAATACAAAAATAAGGAACTAAATAACTAAATAATTCCATAATAATATTAATTTTAAAATAATAAAATAAAAATACTTATTTTCTAAAATTCAATCTACATCATTCTTCCCCGCTTGAGAAAACTCGTCCTCGAGTTTCTATTGCTTGAAATAACTTGGCACGTCTGCACTTATCCGCGTCAACCTTGTATTTGAGGTTAATTTTTGTAAATCTAATCTTCAAAGAAGAGTTTCCTAAAATTAAAGGAACAACTTTTTTCAACAAATTTAACACATCTTCATCAAAGCCCAAATTTGAACGGTTCAAATTCAAATTTGTCAACCCTTCATGAAATTTCTCTTCAAACGGATCATAGAAAATATTCTCCATATTGTAAATCGATTTTGAATGCTCATTGAACTCATGTAAACCAAGTATATGATCTTCCACAAAAATAAAATTAACACCAACCCTTCCATAACTCTAATTTATGCTTCCAACAGACAAAAGATGATTAAACATATTATTAGCTCCATCAATGAATGGTTCATCATCAAAAATCGGTGGCTTACTCCAATCCACAATCGGATCTGGAATAAATTTTGATGTGAAAGGCCATTTAATCAGATCATCCTGTTTAGTGATTTGATTCACGTGATCTTTATACTTTTTCAATGCATGATCTCTCCTCGGTCTTTCACTATGAAAACTCAGCAAGTTAGAATCATCATCTATTACCTCCTCATCCACAGGAACCTCTCGAGCACCACTGCGATTCCTAGGCATGAAGCAAGAACGTAGCAAGCTCTGATACCAACTGATGCAGTGCGAGTCGTAAAATAGTAACAATCTTAAAATCCATTGATTCCAACAAGAATACCGGAAGTAAGATTCCTCTCTAGACTCATTGATTCACAAAGAATACCGAGAATAAAGGCTCAACAATGGTTGATTCGCAAGAATACCCAAAGTCGGATCAAAAGAGTATAAAACTCGAAATATATTAATTATCAAAAACTCTCCTTGCCCTAAGGCTTACATCCATTATTTATAAGCAAAATATAGACCTAACTTAATTAAAATACATCCAGAATTGGCAACTACTAAAACATAGACCTAACTTAATTAGGAAACAACTAGAATTGGCAACTGCCATAATGCAATACAAAAATAAGGAAACTACATAACTAAATAATTCCATAATAATATTAATTTTAAAATAATAAAATAAAAATACTTATTTTCTAAAATTCAATCTGCATCAGATTGGCTAGGTGGCAAGGCCTTGGGTCTTGGGTCTTGGGGGTGTGCTCCCTCCAAGATTTAGGGATCAAAATCTCTTAGGTGCTAACAATTTCTTGGGGCCATTGGACTGTGGAAAAACCCTTGAATTAATCGTGGTACACTTGCGGGAAACTCATTACCGAGGGCTTGTGGGGATTAGTCAGGGTTTCATCCGGACACCCCAATGCCAATTAAAAAAAAAAAGGTCAACAGATATCCAATGTGTGGAAAGTTCTTTGGGCAAACAAGGTTATTATTTTATTTTGTGTTTAACAAGATTAAGGATATGGTGTTCAATAAAGGTAAATGAATATTAAAAAATCATAAACAAAAGGTTTAAAAGGTTATCTAGGGAAGGTAGTTCGCCATCGTAATATAAAACATGTGATCACATTTGGTAATGTTTTTTGTTTTATGTTTTGGAAAACATTAAAATAAAATGAAAATAAAATAAACTGATACGGAAAACTTCTTTGGTAAATTGTTTCTGAAAGCTGTTCTTGGAAATTTTTTTTGCATGCACACATTTTTTAGGAAACACTTTCAAATTTTTTTCACACAATGAAAATAATCGGTGCTTCCAAGTTTTTCATATTTTTGTTTCCAAAAAAATAAAAACAAAAATTTTGAAGCACACTACCAAACAGGGTAAGAAATGCAAGATTCTAGTAGTAGTAGGTAGGGGTGCACATGGATCGGTTTAGTTCAGGTTGATCTCCAACAAAGAACCTAACTGACCTACCTCAGTTCTCAAAAATCATAACCAAGAACTGCACCCTAACTGAAAAAAACAAACAAACAAACCAAGCCGATGAAGCTCGGTTTTATTCTTTGGTTTTAAACCATGGGTTAACATGTCACTCATAATTGAGCTGAGTGTTGGGCCTACAAAAAAATTTGACATACAAAGACATTATAATAAATAATTTATATAAATACATATATAGAATAGAAAAATAAGAAAACTGGCATGTGATCAGAGAAGCGCAATTTCGATGGCCTAAAGTTGTTATTGCCTCCCCAAGCAAAGGTATTGACAGTCAATCAACAGTTCCAACATTCAACTCAAATCATTGCCAAGCCTTGTAACATTCGCACACACTAGATAGAAGGTATGTAAAACCCTTTATGATAGAAGTTACCCAAAACAATACATGAAATTATGTAGGAAAATTAAAGATGAGAGAGGAAAAGATCTGTGCGTTTCCTGGTGTGGAAAATGTGAGAGAGATCTCATTGCCTTGTATAGACAATCAAATCTATTCATGAAAAAACACACCTCTTGGTTAAGGTATGTTTCTCATTTAGATAAAACTCTTGGCCAAAGAACCAATACCCAATAACGGTTAAGAAAACGAATAATAAATAAAAAAATAAAAACAAAAACAATTTAAAAATTGTAGCCACGCTACAATGCGGGACAAGCACATGTACTAAAAATACACAACTACGTGGAAGTTTTGAAACTTTCTATTCAAGTTCCAACAGGGCCAATCAACAAGGCCTAATGAATTGACATTGCAACAATCAACAAGGCCTAATGAATTGACATTGCTAGATCAAGCTCATATTTATATGATGACATGCAAGAGAAACAATTTACTCCAAATTGATGTGCGATATGTGAATCATACAAAGATCTGTGAATCCAGAAAAGATATGTGAATCAAGCATATGAAGTCTCCTTTTCACTACATCTAAAACAGTAGCGAATGCATCATGTAATCTGGTGCAAGTAAAGCTTGTAGGTTTGTGTGGTAAAGGGATGCTTATGCTCAAAACTTCCAACTACAAAGTGCAAACGCAGACCACAAGAAAGGAAAATAGCAAAGGGGGAAAAAACTATGATTACCATTACAACGTTTCTTTCTTAATTTTACAGATAAGAAAGGCTGCAAACATATTGGGCTTGTTTGGTTTGTATCTCAAGATACAATTTTTGAGAAAAATTTCCAAAATTTTGTTTGGTTCAAATTTTTTGAATTTTTTTTCCAAAATCACTCTCTCCTACACATCAATCAATCACTTTTTCTCTCTCTTCTCTCCTTCTCACTCACTTTTTCTCTCACACACATCTACTCAACTACAACAAAATATCAAATCATTCCAAATTCCCAAACTCCAAAGCTATTTTCAAAATATACAACTCTATGAAGTACGGACACGGACACGCGACACGACACGGACACGCAGACACGCAAATTTTCAAAAAATGAGGGACATGACACGCTGGAGACACGTTTAACATATATAATTAATTTTATTTATTATATGTCATAAAATTATAAAAAAATCATTAAAAGGTAATAAAATATACAAAATAATACTATTAAAATTATTAAAAAAAATATATACTCAAATAATATAGGCACAGCCGAGAGAAAAAAGAAAATAGAAAAAAAAAAAAAAAAAAAAGACAGAGAGAGAGAGAGACGGATCACTCGAAGACAGAGAGGGATCACTCACTATAAAAGAAAAACATAACTCACTATATAAAAGAAAAGAAAAGACAAGAAAAGAAAAACTAAAATCAAACAGAGAGAGAGAGAGAGAGAGAGAGACAACGACTGAGAAAAGAAGAACGAAGAAGAAGAAGAAGAAGAAGAAGAATGAAGAAGAGCAGCGTGTACCTTAACGAGCGACGACGAGACACGAGTGACGACCGACGAGGCGCGACGACCGACGAGGAGCGAAGACAAACGACGAGCGACAGGTCTCTCTTTCTCTCCCTTTCTCTTCTGTTTCTTCCCTTTTATTCTGTTCGAATCGAATTAGGGCAGATATTGCTCTGTTTTTACTTATTTACAAATCGCCTCCAAAAAAGTTTTGTAAATTGTGAAATTACCCCCAAACGTATCCCAAAAGTATCTATAAGATGTCCGAAAGTAAAAAAATTAAAAAAAAATTGGGACACTCTCTGCTACATGTTGGACATGTGTCCACCGCGTGTCCATGTCCGACACGTGTCTGACACTGGTACGGAGCCCTCGGAGAGGTGTCCGTGCTTCATAGATACAACCAAACAAACCAAAAAAATTTCTAAACTCTCTCCCCAAAATTTTTTTTGAAAATTTATCTCAAAACACAAACTAAACACACCCATTCAATTCATATAGAATTAGGAATGGCAATTTGAACCCGGCCCAACGGGTATCTGATCCCCCGACGCCGATTAGAATGGTTTTTTCCCGAAAAATACTCCCGTGGGGACGGGGATGGTATTCAAAATTAAATCTCCGATAAGTTTCGGACCAGGGACAGTGATCAGTGTTCAAGCCCCGGCCCCGTCCCCAGCCCTGAATTTCCCCCGAAGCAAAATTACCATTTTACCCCTCTATATATATATGAACCAACCATTTTCACTCACATAGGCTGAACCTCACACTCACTCATCATCACCGCCTCTCATCTCTCTCTGTCTCTCTCTAAAACCTTCCGCCAATCTCCCTCCTCCCATCACCGCTGAGATCTCAGTTCACTTTCCCCGACCTCAACTCCACCACAACTCCACCGTCTCTTTTTCTTCTCCAACGGCGGTGAGGCCACGCTTGCCGAATCACCGCCACCATCACCGACCAAGCTTCGCCGATCTGGCAATGACACCATCCGCCGGTGAGGCCAAGCTTTGCAAATCTCCGCGGCGACCCTCACCCTAGATCTGGAATATTCCCTCTCTCTCTCTCTCTCTCTCTCTCTCTCTCGATTTGTTATATATATATATATTATATTTGAGCATCAGATCTCTCTGTTTCTCTCTATGTTGTTGTTGATGATGAATAGATCCCTCTCTTTCTATGTTGTTGTTGTTGATGATGATGAAGAAGAAGAACAGATCTGTTAGATCTGATTTTTTTTTTTACATTTGAGCTCATTAGATCTGGTAATGGGTTGGATCTAACTTTTTTTTTGGCCGGGGAATTTTCGGGGTCGGGGAAGCCCGATCCCCGTTAGGGGGTGGGGGCGGGGGTGGATATAGGGTCCCCGTCGGGGATTGGGGCCGGGACAGGGGAATTTTCACCGTCAGGGATCGGGGATGGGGAGTGTGATCCCCGGCCCCGCCCCGCCCCGCCCTGCCCCGTTGCCATTCCTATGTAGAATTACTCGTAAGTTTATATGCAAATATTTTTTAAATAATAAAGTCTTTAGCCTATAAATATGTGTAATCTCAATGATTCCAGAAAAGAGTTAATACTATGAGAATTTGAGATTATGTTTGTGTGTGATTGGCCTAACCCTTGTGAGGGTGAAGCACCTCTTCCTCTAATTCTTCTCTTTCTTCTTCTTTGCGTACATACCCAAGATATTATTCTCGGGTTGCCCATTAAAAGTACACTTTTCAGCCCCAAAAACCTAGCTAATCACCTACAAATCAACCCTAATCCCCTCTCCTACCTATTCGTCTTCAATTTAACCATTAATCCCTAAATTACTCATTGCTTGGGCCTTTAACTAGCCTCTATTTAAAAATCGAGCAACCTATCCTACATCACACTGTCAGAGGAGCTGACAAGACTTACAACTCCATCTTCAAGACAATCGATTGCGATAAGAGCAGCAGTGTCGGCCTGGACAAGTTTGAGTCTAAGGTGAAGAAGTTCATGCTTGCAGTTGCCAACAAGTTTGGCTTGTCACCATTCGAATTGGACAACAACCAGAGCTTCCTCAAGCAAGGTGCTCATGGCCTCTACGAATTATTGATTACACTTGTCAGTCGGCGCAAAAAAGTGCAATGCTTGTTAAGTATAATTGAACGATCTTGAGAGGGTACACCAATCCCACATTTTCTGGAAAACTATAACCTATTTACCTTATATACTCTTGTACTTCACTTGTGATAGCCACATGGAAGCTCAATTATTACCAAGAACTAAGAAGTAGTGATACAGACAACGGACATAAACATGACAAGATATCAAATAGTAAGAAATCATTTTCCACATTCTATTCTATGTATCGGAAAGGAAATGAGAATTAAGAGTCTTAATATCTTTGTTTAAAAAACTCTACTCACAAACAAATTAGACTTTTTAGTCTTTAGAGCTCCTAAACTAAAAAGCCTAAAGGATGAAGATTTAATAGGTATAAATCCACATTGTTTTCATTTTAATCATTGGCTCCCAAGTTATTGTCTTCAAACATGCAGTTTAGTTTATTTTATGATTCGTAAGTGTTCCCAAAGTGTCCAAAGCGTTTCTTGGTTTTAAAAATATGAAATAATAATAAGAAGAAAAAGTTTGGAAGCAAGCACAACACCTTTTTAAGGGTTCATGCTTCTTCGCATATAAAAGATCAACCTCACTTAGTGGTGGGCTTAGATCCCAGGAGAAGCAGCGGGATCTTTCATGTAAATAGGAGACTGGATCTTACATGTGGATCAGGGGCAATGGATCCTACATGTTGATCCTGGAGATTGTAAGCACCTTTTGTGGTTAAGTGTGAGTGCCATCTTACCATGGTCCATCTATGTACCTACAGGCTACACTAGTTTACAAACTACCTTCTATATCTTTTGAACTCACATAATTGCCAAAGACAGATTGCACCTCAAAGAGATACCACTAACAAATTGAGAAAAATATTCTTAGAACAGCTAATTTGGAGAGGGCATGGAAAAAATAAAATGGGTTACCTGACCATTAAGGAGTCCAAGAGGAATTTCAACAGAATTCCCAGCAATTACTACTTGAACTATTTGAGCTGCAATACTTTGTTCCTGCTCAATTGAGAACTTTGTAAAGTAAGGAAGATAAGATGGAAAATCCCATATCAAGTAACCCAACTGTTTGAAAATAAAAGCATCAAGAAACAGCATGAACCGTTTCGTCTCCCAGATGCCCTGTTACGTGATCAACAAGAAGCTGGAACTGGAGAGGGTTAGAACCACTGTTCCCAACACTCAAACCCGATACAAAAACAACATATTTGTCTTCTCCTGTTTGCAGTCAACACTAAAAGATTTCAGACAAAGCTTAAGGAACAGTCAGCAAAATGATCAAAATAACTTCCAAGGAAGACCATCAAAATGGTTGTTCCACAAACACAGTACCCAAACTTGGTTTAAATATTTGAGAAAAGATCAAACTACTTAAAGTTTAGTGCAAGTTTCCTTCTCTATATCCTTTTAAGAAAAGTATATGTGTTGGATCTTTAGACCAAACTTTCAGAAGTATGGCACATTTAAACATAGGATAAAAGACCTACAGAGCATAATACAAAGGACAAAAAATCATTTTAAACTTGAGGAAAATAAGACAGACCAAATACAATAGGAAATGGCACAAAAATTTATGCAAACGTGGCACCTCTTCTTTTATCAAGGGTTCTTAGCAGTTCATATGAACTACAAGTCAACTGAAAATTAATTAATTGATCTATATCTTCAATTTTTGGACTTCAAAATATATATATTATATGTCGTTGTGCCTAGGTACACCGGCCCTAAGATTTATGGGGCCTTAGATGGTCTTCGAAAATGGGGCCCTTCTAAACATATTTTTTAATAAAAAGTTTATAGATAAAATAATAATTATCAATAATTTTTTAATGGTTAGTAACCACAAAAAGTTTCCTTACACTCATAATCATTAAAAAAATTGTAAATTAAAATTTAGTTTCATATATTAAGATATGAAGAAATCATTACAAAGACTAAAAAAGGATAAAATATGGCCTTGTTGTTTTATAATTTAGCAATAATCAACACAAATAACATTATACACTATTATCTGATAACGAAATGATTATGTTGTTGTAATATGATATTTGATGACACAATCATAATCCGTGTAAATAACAATCCATTAGCTATTCGACAGCAAAACACAAATTATTGAAACAAAATTTGGGCAAACAAAACCAGGAGAAAATTTAAATAAAAATTATTCAATTAAATTATGATAAAATGAGAGGGAAAAAAAATTAAGATAAAGTTATTTATTTTATTAAAATTTTACATATATATATATATATAGAGAGAGAGAGAGAGAGAGAGAGAGAGAGAGAGAGAGAGAATAAGTTTTATTTTGGTAAGGCGGTGGGTTGTTGACATGAGACTCTATTTGGAGTTATTATATAATATATATATATATATTTCAATGAGTTTGGACGGAATAGATAAATTTTTAATTAAGCCTAACAATAATTATATATTAATTGGGCCCAACCAAGAGAATTTTTTTGGGGCCTCTTAAACTGGGCCTCAAGCAATAGAACAAGATTGAAACTATTTGAAGTTTTATATAGTACAAAATTAACAAATCTGGGGGCCTTTTTATGGGGCAAAATTTGGAGGCCCAAGGCACAGGTCTTACTGGCCTTCGCCCAGGGCCAGCCCTGGGTACAAGATGGCTTGTGGTTGATTTGGGTTTGAAGTTTAAAATGCATCTCCTTACAGCCAATGGTTATACCTCAATGCTAATTATAAATTTAATTTTAAAATTCAATCTTACAGTTTTGCTTTGATCACATTTTGAAATTCTAAAGCAACAAAACATAGTATTAAATGAAGGATAGGTGGTACATAAGGATTAAGGTGGACAAAAAGTCCACCAAAAAAAGAAAGAATGTAAGAAAAATTACAAGTCACACAGTACACCAAAATCAAAATTTGCAGGCTTTTTGTTCTATGCAAATAATTGTCCCATGGATCATTTTTATTTTACGACTTCCTAAAAATTTTGACTCATATTTCCACTAAGTCCATGTGGTGAAAATCATGGAAAGAAGAAAAAAAGCAAATCTGAAATTTCACATGAATCACATTTAGGGCATCAAGAATTAAAGATTTAGAATAATTTTGAGTCTTCATGTCATTATAGTATATTTTAGTAATTAAGGGTATAATGGTAATTCCAACAATTGTCACCCATGGGTTTTATTTGGGTCGAAGTAGAATTGGAAGTCATAGTTAGTCTAGAATATTAGTAGTTACTAAATATTTTTAGTTTCAAAATTTGAGAAATAGTCCTTATAGAATTAGGAGACTCTCTAGCCTATAAATATATGTGTAATCTTAATGATTAAATAGCAGAATTAATATTATAAAAATTTGAGATTGTATTTGTGTGATTGGCCTATCCCTTGCGAGAGTGAAACACTTCTCTCTCTCTTTCTTCTTCTTCTTCTTCTTCTTCTTCTTCTTCTTCTTCTATCCAGCAAGGATACTGTTCACGTCACTGCTCACAGTGCTTAGCACAAGCACCCAACTGCCCCTAAACACTTGTGTTTTCATTCCCAAAACCCTATCCTTTTATAAACCCTTAAACTCCTATTTTTTTAAATACTTTTGCAGCCACAATATCCCACCAAATCCAGCCCTACAAGTCTACTGTTGCTGCTGCCAGTATACTTAACCCGGGCTCATTACTTGTAAGAAAGTAATCCCTACTCGTCCTACATCACCATGAAATCTGATTATGTAATCATCAACAATCCTATAAATCTTTCTCAGCAGCTAAAGTTTTAATCGCAGTAGAAAGCAAATACAGCCATCTCCAGGACAGATTCAACAAACTATCAACTCCTGGCACATGGGCAACTGCAAATACCTGATTTAAGTGGCAGCGCAATTTGGTTTGGTAAGCCAGCTTCTAGGATATCTTCAACCCAAAAATCACCTGCACCAGTTTCTTTCCCATGCAATGCAACCACTAGCCCTATCAAATGCATCATGTCAGTAAAAGAACATACATACTTGAAGCAGATGGTGTTTTACAAGTTTTGAATAAATCAGCAAGCATCTTATTACAACCAGGATATTGCCATTGGTAGTATGGCTTACTTGCCCATTAAAAAGAAACATAAAATATGTTACGTTTGTTAAATTATGTCCACCTAATGTATTTCCAAAACTCTATTCATGCATAAAATTCATATAAAAAACTCAACAAGAATGATGTGCCAATGCCATTCTTGTAAATAAATTCATCTTCATTGATGTTTTGTTTCAAAAGGAAAGGTCCACAATGAGTCACATCATTATGCATGGATTTTCTATTTGTATATCATTACTCAAATGTATTTTTATAACAATTATACATAATTTTCATTTCAACAGTTGAGAAGCTTTCAAGAGGAAAGCGGAGTGAGAAAGTCCGCACAAAAATGGGCTTGTAACTTACAAGGTCAGCCTAAACATGACTAAGACACAACAGGAACCTCAAGCTCAAGCACTTGATTGCTACACCAAGAAAAAATTCCTATTTCAGAAGCTGAAGAAAATTACATTCCATCCCAGGAGAATTTTCCAATTTTATTATGATAAGCAGTTCATTATACAGACCTGTTACATACACAGAAGGTAATAGCACATTCCCACGAAGTTTAACTCTTCCACTTTCATCTTCCAAAACCAAATGATCATCTGGGTGTATAAAATTATGAGGTTTTACAAGTGGACCAGCAGATTTCTGCATATTACCGATAAATTATAAAAACTTTATCATCTGTACCACAATCTCAATCTCAATATCTGAAAAGTAAAAGGGGAAAATCAAACACAGGAAAAAAAGGACCTATATTGACAATAAATACCTCCTTAGAGTACTCATCAAGAATAGAAGGTTTGAGCTTCATGTGCTTGTAGAGGGTTCCAACAATTATGCATTCCTTACCTTCTTCCAGTCCCAGAACTGTACAGACTGTGAGAAAACAATGCTCACTTTATCAGTTTAAGCCAAACCATGAAACTCAAAACTTTATCAACTAAAACATCTAATACTAGTGTAATAGTGAATGCATATTTTGCAATACATGTCATTCAAATCAAAAGCATAACTATTCATCAAAGTAAGAGTCAAAACAACCAACAAAAAGGAGCCAAACGACAAGTTGCAATTCATACCTAAAAAGCATGGACACTTTGACGAAGGTGGCATGTTGAGTCAAACACCTACACTGGTCGGACACTTGTCAACAAGAGTCAAACACGTGTCCAACCATGTTCTTTTTGTCAAACTTGGAAACACAGACACGTCTAAGAAGATGGTGTGCCCATGTTGAACAAGGTGTTGGACCCTGACACATGTTGAACACTTCCAGACATGTGTTAGACACATGTCCAAACGTGTCCTATCTTTATTATTATATACATATGCTTCAAAAACTTGGGGAACACACGTACCTATCGCTTAGACATGCATGCAATATATTCCAAATATGAAGAAAACAAATTGGGATCCAATTATTTATAAATTAAAAAAAAAAAAACAATGTAGAAGTATAGCTATTGATCCCTCTTCCTTTAGATTTTAGGAATTATTCTTATGTTGCATATTTTTTATTAGGCCTTATGGTTGTGAACCACAAGTATATCATTGCCGAAGGTTCTCAACATTGTCTTGTGTTGGGGGTGTAAGATATTGAGTCCTGAAGCACTTAGACCATTACCAGAATAGGCATGATAGTTAGGTGCATGCCATGTACACGAAGCCTTTGGCCGGCCCCCCCTTAGAGTAGTGGTTGGGTCAAGGTGCTCCACTTAATCCCTGTGGGTACTTGTATCAAGCTCAATATGTGGCAAGCCCTATAGGTGCCACATCACCAAAACCCCACCCACGTGGCAGACCAATAAGGCACCACGTCGGGCATGTCGTATGTTTGATACATGGCGAGCCCTACGGGCGCCATGTGCCAAGGCAGCCAAGACTATATGCTTAGCCTAAGCGGGAGCATACATATAAGCCCAAATATATCTAGATATGAAGAGCCCTGCAACAGGCAGCACCATGGCCCTGCAGGGTCCATGGTCCTTCATACCTTGCTTCAAGACCAAACAACAATACAATCAGCCCAAGCCCCCAGTTCACTTGGACTTGGATTGATAAACATTGAGATAAGCCCGCGGCCCATCCTCCTACTTGGTCGCCTGGAAGTGAGCCCTTGGCTCTCCTAAACACTAAGGTGGGCCCTAGCCCATACGCCCGCGGCCCATCCTCCTATTTGGTCGCCTGGAAGCGAGCCCTTGGCTCTCTTAAACACTAAGGTGGGCCCTGGCCCATTTGTCTACTTGGATGCCTGGGTTGGGAGCAGGACCCAGGCACTACTGCTCGGGATCATCAGAGGATACTGGACTGGCGGCTGAGGTCATGGGATCGTCGAGATGGTTGTCTTCTTGCTAAGACAACTCCATCTCGACCAGGCTTGGGGAAGAGGCAACAATGACCTTACGTTCATGCCATCCGATGCATATACGAAACGTTACTTTCAGCCTGCCATGAAACGTTGCTCTCCGCCTGCCGTCAAGCCACAGATGACAGAAGGGCTTATATCACTTCTGGCAGAGTTGAGGAGAACGAGCCACCTGTCCAACAGTTTGCTTGGGCTCCAATACTCCTACGGCCTATATAACGTATCGTATATGCAGTGAGACACAACAACACAACAATAACAATACAACCAAGTCTCATGCTTAAACACCCTCTCATACTTTACATTAGTGTTCAAAGGTCTATCACTGCCAGCCTCTCTCTCTCCAAGCTTGCCTTGATCTCCTCCTCTCCACCTCCGGTGATCCCAAGCCATTGAAGTGCCCGCCATCTTCCCGGACTACCTCTAACCACACCTCACACCCACATTATACTCTGCTGGGGAAGAGTGGTGCTCGCTTCACATGGCACCCGAAAAGAACACTGGAACTGGAGTAGCGACATCTCAAGGTGGCGGCAGGGAGACCTTGGCGGAGACCTCGGAACACAACTTCGGCGGCTTTCCGGAAGAACAATCCTCCCAACCGGTTATAGCAGATCAGCTATGTGTATTGACTGAGAGCGTCACCTCTCTTCATCAGAACCAACAACTCTTAATGGATGCCCTACTAGCCTTACAAAGGGCACCTACACCTCCATCATCGTCTAACCCTCTTTTAACATCACAAAATGACGCTCCGCCATTAGCCCAGAATGGCTCGGAAGCCAACCTCACTACGCAAAACAACTTGCGAACCCAGGCGGGAGGACAAACAATCGCCCCGCTCCCTCCGACAGCTCCCAGCCAAATACCCCCACCGCAAGTTGGATCCATCAGCGGAGCTCCCACCGTAGTGACTTCGACTAGCTCTCTTGCTCTCCCAGTGGATCAGAACCCTTCCCAGCCATTAACATTGGAAGTAGTAAAAGAGCACATACACAGTCTACTTTAGACAAACAAAGGTCACATCCCTGCCTCCCCAGAATTGGACCTCCATCCCCCTTACCGTATTCACATCGCAAGTCTTCCATATCCGGCGGGATATACAGTACCCAAGTTTGTTCGCTTCGACAGACGAAAAGGGAACGCCAAGGAGCATGTTTCACGCTTTCTTGACACCCTTGGAGCTCACCGAGAGGACCGAAACCTTCGTATGAGGGAATTCTCCAAATCCTTCATAGATCGAGCATTCTCGTGGTATGCTAACCTCGCTGCTGGCTCTATTTCTTCATGGGAAGACTTGGTAAAAAAGTTTTACATCAAGTTCTTCTACATTGAAGAAAGGTTAACCACCCTTCATCTTATGAGGGAAACACAGCGACTTGGGGAGGACATCCTTGTTTACGTCCGCCGTTTCAGGGAAAAAGCAGTAGACATTCAAGACCCAATGGAAGAACACCAACTGGTGTCATTGTGCATTGAAGGAATGCTCACGACTTATAAACTCCAGTTGGTCAACCACCACTTCCCTGACTTTTCCGCTTTATGTGTTGCGGCCCGAAACATAAGTGAAACAGTAAGATCAGGGGCACGAATGACAGCACCAAAACCCCACTCATGGCGACCAACGGCACCTCAACCTTCTTCATGGAGGCCTAACCGACGCAACCACGCTGTATATGCAGCCAAAGGCTCCTCTGGGGGAAGAGAAGACCCGCAGGCAAAAAAGAGAAACTTCGATCAAATTCCCTCGCCATTACCTATCTCAGTGAACGAGGCACAGGCACTCCTCAACGCTTGGGTAGAAGATGGAAAAGTTCACCTCCCCGAGCCAAGGCAACTTGTTACCAAAAAGGATCAAGCGCGAGCAGACTATTGCATATACCATCGTTCCGTTAAACATCCTACTACGGAATGTTGGGTACTCAGATCTCTAGTTCGAAAAATGATGTCTGACGACGTTTTGGAGCTACCTCGCGATGTCTTGAAAGATCCTCTCCCGCACCATAAGGATAATGGCAAGACGGTCATGATGCTTTCGCATTATGACGAGATAGAAGAGCCAATGGTGTGCAAGTGATAGCGCTTAAGAAATCGACAAAGTTCAAGTGGTTCTTCGACCAATTCGGCTTGTCTGAAGCAACACGCTTTGAAGCCACCAAGGCCTTTTTAAGACTTGCGGAGTAGAATGGTGAAACGTGCATGAGCGTAAGCAGATCAATAAGGAAAGTATTTCGGGATAACTCCTTGGCGATAACCTTTACCGAGGCCGACAAACAAGTACCGTTTCCACATAACCGTCCCCTCTACGTCCCAGTATTCATCAATGGGATGGAGTTTCAAAGAGGATTCGTGGATGGAGGAGCTTCACTCAATGTGATGCCTTATTCTACTTTCCAGGCAGCCGGGATCCCACAAAAGCACTTAGTCAGACAACCCATCTCCATCACCGGTTTTGGAAGCCAAAAAATTTAAAACAATAGGTCATGTCCAGTTAGACTTAGTGGGACCAATTCGCCCTACTACTAAGTTCTACGTTATAGAAGCAGAGACGACCTATCAGGCTCTCCCAGGGAGAACTTGGCTTCACAGATATGCTGCAATCCCGTCCACCTACCATCAATGTGTCAAAGCAATCCACAACAATGAAGTAGTAGCCATAGCTGGCTCTCAAAAGCCTTTTCGAGTAAATGAAGCTCACATGGCGGATGCAGTATTTTATAATCATGTCGATGAAGATGAATCTCCTCTGCCACTTCGAGGAACTCCAATACCTGACCGGGCTAACCTCTCTGAAGAAGATTCATCACCACCTCGCAGAAAGACATTCACCAAATAAAAGCCCTCTTTCTCTCGCTAAGGCACTTTTTTTTGAGTTAGGCCTCTTCCCCTCGCTAGGCCTCTCTATCCCTCGCATTTAAAAAATAAAAAATAAAAACTTTTTTGAGTTAGGCCTCTTCCCCTCGCTAGGCCTCTCTATCCCTCGCATTTAAAAATAAAAAATAAATTTTTTTTTTTGAGTTAGGCCTCTTCCCCTCGCTAGGCCTCTATCCCTCGCATTTAAAAAAAATATATATATATATATTTTGAGTTAGGCCTCTTCCCCTCGCTAGGCCTATCTATCCCTCGCATGAAGTCACCTTCGTTCCAATTTCCCTCTCCCTCGCTTTCCACATATGTCTCAATCCCTCGCTCATTTTCTAACTATTTCAAAAAAAAAAAAAAAAAAAAAATCTGCACTAGTTTGGGATAGCCCCTTTCCCTCGCACAACCAAACCCATCCCTCGCACCTCCCCTCCACCCTTCGCATATTTTGGGATAGCCCCTCTCCCTCGCATAACAAAACCCATATTTTGGGATAGCCCCTTTCCCTCGCATAACCAAACCCATTTGCTTCATTATTTTATTTTCAAAAAAAAAAAAAAAATCTGCACTATTTTGGGATAGCCCCTTTCCCTCGCACAACCAAACCCATCCCTCGCACCTCCCCTCCACCCTTCGCATATTTTGGGATAGCCCCTCTCCCTCGCATAACAAAACCCATATTTTGGGATAGCCCCTTTCCCTCGCATAACCAAACCCATTTGCTTCATTATTTTATTTTCATAAAAAAATAAAATAAAAAAAATCTCTTTCCCTCGCTAAGGCTAACGCATCATTTTGAGATAGCCCCTTTCCCTTGCATAACCAAACCCATTTACTTCATTATTTTATTTTCAAAAAAAAAAAAAAAAATCTGCACTATTTTGGGATAGCCCCTTTCCCTCGCACAACCAAACCCATCCCTCGCACCCCCCCTCCACCCCTCGCATATTTTGAGATAGCCCCTTTCCCTCGCATAACAAAACCCATATTTTGGGATAGCCCATTTCCCTCGCATAACCAAACCCATTTGCTTCATTATTTTATTTTCATTAAAAAAATAAAAATAAAAAAATCTCTTTCCCTCGCTAAGGCTAACACACCATTTTGAGATAACCCCTTTCCCTCGCATAACCAAACCCATCCTTCGCAACACCCACCAATCCCTCCCGTTAATCTTTATTTCCCCTCGCCACTCCCCTCGCACCGATCCTCCCTCGCTTCATCTTTCTTTATTTCACGAACTTCTTTTTTTGTCAAAAAAAAAAAAAAGCAAAATAAAATAAAATCTTGAGCCTCCCTCACCTCATTTTCTTATAATTCCCGAAATTGTTTTATGGGCTTCATCCTTCATAGCTCTCCTTTATTTACAGCCATCTATTACCTCATCCATTTAAAAATAAAATAAAATAGCCCCTTATTTAATTTATTTATCTTGTTTTTATACTTTTCCAAATCCTTTTGTGGGCTTCCCTCGGTTCATCTTTTCTGTTTACCACCTATCAATAATAAAAATAAATAAAACCTCATAGCTCTCGATACAATCCTAAAATTTTGCCAAATAGCTCTCCCATATTTATTCTAACAGTTTATTTTTATTTTCTAAGCATACACTTCTCTAATATTCGTTATTAATAACTTTCTAACCTTTTCACTTTTTACCTAATTAACATTTTATTATAAACCTCTCCAATTCTTCAAAACACAACCCTTTTTTTATTGATCTGCCTCTTGCTCAAAAATAAAAAATAAAAAATAAAAAAATATTTTCTTTTCTTTTCATTTCGTGGCTCACCTCCTTTAAGGCTATCCAGCATTTTTTTTTTTTATCACAACCCATGCCTTATATATATATATCTCAATATATATCAATATATAAAATTCAACTAACACACATACCTTTCAAGCCCACGGCAGCGCCAATCTCGACGAGCTCCGCAAGTGCTCGCGGCTCTTTTTCTTCCCCTTCCTGGTTCGTTGCTCCTCTCAGGATCCAGCCATAGCAATAACTCTTAGAAACCCAACTTTACCAAATCAAATAGATCGAAACCCAGCCCTTCCTGCCGATGGCTCACGCACAGGTTCTTTGATCAAGACCCAAACAAAACCCAGCCCTAGCAGCCAAACCAGAATCAGAACTCAACTTCCGACAGCCCAACCGATCGCCTCACAGCACCCCTGCGGCTCACGTAACGGCGACTTCTGCGACTCGCAACGCTTTTCTTCTCTCCTTTCTCCCTCCGCCCGACTCGCCTCTCTCCCCCTTCGCGACTTCGAAGTTCGATTCACCAATTTGAACCCAATAATATAAAAATCTAGCCCCTCTCCTATACCCAGAAACCGAACCTCCGTCGCAACCTGGTTCAACCAAAGACAGCGTGCGAGTCACCTCACCACTGCGCACCACTCCACACCCTTGCGACCCACCAATGACGACCTATGACAGCCTGTCCATGAGACACCCTTCTATACAATGGGTAAAAGGGAGCAAACAGAGATCCTGATTTAAAAAATAATAATAATAATAATATATATATATATGTATATATATAGTCTCTTTATTTCTACAAAACAGTGAGCTCACTATTCCAATGGTTCGAACAAGTTCAAGTTATACCTAGAATATACACAATCTTTTATGTGGCAATAATGCAACGTTCAAGCAGAACGAGAAGTTCCAAAAAAAAAAAAAAAAAAAAAGATTAAATAAATTTATATACATACTAAGGTTGTACCTTCCCAAGAAAAATCCTTAAACCAATCAAAAATTCTCTTTACCTATTACAAATATTAAAAGCACACTGCAACAACCTTAGACTCTTCAAAAAAATCGCTCAAGCTATCGCACGCTACCAAGCAGCTCCAAATCAGCATCTATTAGTAGTCTGCTCTAAACCTATAAATCCAATTGATGAGTTGTCTTCTCCATAGATCGCTCTTTCCCAACAAAAAGCTGCAAAAGTCAATAAATTCACCCCCTCTTTCCCGTCTTTATAAGAGAGCACAAATGCAGGACAACAACACACAAAAACGCAGGCAAATTCATATCTAATTGCTAACACTCTCCTTTCAACCCATCCTCTCTAAATGGCTTCAGGAGGCCAAGGGCACCGAGATAACACTATTTGGCGGCCGGTGAACAAGGCTCCAAACCCAAGAGGTCCAAGCTATAGAGCTTCAAGCTCCAGCTCCAGAGCTTCAAGCTCCATTCCTACTCACCGCCGCCGCCCTGTGTGTGAATTCTTTCGAAAGATGCTCTCCATGCCTCCATGGCAATTCCAAGATCAGCTATTCGAATCCCCTTAGATCCAACACAAAATATCTGCTCATACAGTGGTAGAGGTGCCGGAAGAATTTCGGGGTAAAATAAGAGGATGGTACAAGGCGCTAACCATTCCAGAACTTTACACAATACTGTTGTCCCATACTTGGTTTTTGCTAAACCAAGAAATCAACCTCACTCTCCAAGGATCCACCTGCCAGGCAAATCAGGTGTTAGTCCCACATTTTGAGAGGATCCGCATCAACATCCTCTCGCAAAGACCGACAGAGAGAGATCTAGACCACCACATCTCCATCATGTCAGCACCATTGAAAAACCCAAATGAAGATTTGGGACTTGGGTGGGACATAGAGAGTTTTGCAGATCTCAACATGGGAGAAGAGAGCGCTTCCCGCAATGCTCAGCCAAACATCCCCTACAACATTCCGCTTAACATCCTCTTCTTCAACACTGAGGGCGTCGCTCGACCTAACTTCCTCCAACACTGCATGCACCTACATTCTAGCGGACGCTTCCACCTCGTCATCATCACAAACACAAAAAAAGGGGGAAGCGAGGCCCAGTTCATGAGCCAAATCATGGGCTTTCCTAACACCAAGACCATTGCCCCCCCTCCTAGTGGCATGGAAAGGGTGAGCGGCGGAATCTGGTGCCTATGGAACGAAGCCGAAATCTCCTGTGAAGTAGTGGAAATTCCACAGAATCAAGCCATCGCCCAACAAGCCCACATCTTTATCCGGCCGGCTCGCATCGGATGAAATTTAAAATGTAAACTCTCCATGAGCAATCCAAATGACCCCATTGTATCAAAAGCCTAATTTTAGACGACTCTATCTGAATACTTGTCTACATGAGTTTATATTTTTCAAAACTTTTTAACATAGCCATGTACAAATACTCTCATTAGCTATAAGAGCATCTGTACAGGGGGCATTATTGTGGGTACTTGTATCAAGCTCAATATGTGGCAAGCCATATAGGTGCCACATCACCAAAACCCCACCCACGTGGCAGACCAATAAGGCACCACGTTGGGCATGTCGTATGTTTGATACATGGCGAGCCCTACGGGCGCCATGTGCCAAGGCAGCCAAGACTATATGCTTAGCCTAAGCGGGAGCATACATATAAGCCCAAATATATCTAGATATGAAAAGCCCTGCAACAGGCAGCACCATGGCCCTGCAGGGTCCATGGTCCTTCATACCTTGCTTCAAGACCAAACAACAATACAATCAGCCCAAGCCCCCAGTTCACTTGGACTTGGATTGATAAACATTGAGATAAGCCCGCGGCCCATCCTCCTACTTGGTCGCCTGGAAGTGAGCCCTTGGCTCTCCTAAACACTAAGGTGGGCCCTAGCCCATACGCCCGCGGCCCATCCTCCTATTTGGTCGCCTGGAAGCGAGCCCTTGGCTCTCTTAAACACTAAGGTGGGCCCTGGCCCATTTGTCTACTTGGATGCCTGGGTTGGGAGCAGGACCCAGGCACTACTGCTCGGGATCATCAGAGGATACTGGACTGGCGGCTGAGGTCATGGGATCGTCGAGATGGTTGTCTTCTTGCTAAGACAACTCCATCTCGACCAGGCTTGGGGAAGAGGCAACAATGACCTTACGTTCATGCCATCCGATGCATATACGAAACGTTACTTTCAGCCTGCCATGAAACGTTGCTCTCCGCCTGCCGTCAAGCCACAGATGACAGAAGGGCTTATATCACTTCTGGCAGAGTTGAGGAGAACGAGCCACCTGTCCAACAGTTTGCTTGGGCTCCAATACTCCTACGGCCTATATAACGTATCGTATATGCAGTGAGACACAACAACACAACAATAACAATACAACCAAGTCTCATGCTTAAACACCCTCTCATACTTTACATTAGTGTTCAAAGGTCTATCACTGCCAGCCTCTCTCTCTCCAAGCTTGCCTTGATCTCCTCCTCTCCACCTCCGGTGATCCCAAGCCATTGAAGTGCCCGCCATCTTCCCGGACTACCTCTAACCACACCTCACACCCACAATCCCTATCTTTGGGCTTCTACTATTCGCTTCTTATGTGAACAAATGCATCCAAAGGAGCTCAAGTTGATACAAGATGACCTCTTTGCCACCGAGAAGGTCAAGGACGTTCTCGAATGGTCAATCGTACAGTTGTGTCTTGCATTTTTTGAATTTCGACTTGATGCCGTATGAGTATCATGTGTCTTGCATTTTTTGAATTTCGACTTGATGCCGTATGAGTATCATGTTGCATGTCCGTTGTTTGCACTTCTTAGAATAATACCCAATAGGTAATGACAAGAATACCCATGACAATCCTATTCTTATGAAAATCCAACCACCCAAATACTTCCAAAAACAATGTCAATTGCGTAGTCAGCAAAATTATATAACCCACAAAAAACTATTGTCTAATACCTCTAAATTATCAGCTAAAACATAGGCAATGCAACCTTAATGCTTAAACTTCTAAAACGTTGTAGAGTTAGAATTTAACACAAGGAACACGAACAGGTCTAAACTTAAAAGCACAAAACTAGTGATAAGCCAAAAAATAAATAAACAAATAAATAAATGAAATATTTTAATTACCCACAATATTAAGTAAAAAATAAATCTAAATGAACGGAAATTTAAGACAACCCAAAGTCCCAAATCCTTGTCAGTCAAATACACAGTAAAATTCCAAGTTCACTTCCCTATCAACTCCAAAAAAACAATGGTACCAAAAAAAAATGAACTCCAACACCCGGACGAATTCCCCATAAATCCAAACCACACCTAAACCTCACAATTAGGGTATCTACTGACAAATTATGTCATAAATCAAAACCCAACATACAAATTGAACTGCAATATAACAAATAGTGGCAAATGCATTAAATATACAAACTTGGAGGAGATAGCGAACAATACAAAAATGGCAGTTACCAGGCAAGTGGGGGTTCCAATTGGGAACGAGAGAGTAAAGGAGAGTTCTCATCAAGTGGAGCCGAGCAAAGTATATCTGGCTGTACTGCTGACCCCTGTACATTTCCTTTTGTATCTCAAAGCTCTCATCCTCGAATGGACACAATGGAAAATAAAATAAAATTTGTCAGAAAAAATCTTGAAAATCTATAAAACAAAACAAATAAAAAGAGAAGATCGAACGAAGTTGTAAAAGAGAATTTGAAAATATTTCTTTTTGTCTGTACCACGGATTGATAGATAGATTGTTTTCTTTGGATGTTGCTCTCTGTGTCGACTTCCATGGCGGGAAACCCTGAAAGTGCAACTGTTGCCTATTATAATCTGGGTTTTATAAGGCTTGTCTTTTTCGTAGTACTAGTGAAGGAACAATGTGCATTGCATGATAACGCGTGCCTGTAGTTTAAGGTAATGCATAGTTGTCATTACGTGTGCTACTGCGCACAAGAGACTAATTGAAACAAAGAACATAAAACAGAAGCATTGATCCAGCATTCATTTTCTAATAAATTAAAAGGTACCCTTCAATCTAAGTAGGAAATTAGTACAAAGAGATACAAATAAAAGCCTAAAATTAGACATGAACCTATTAAACATCATTATTTCATGCACACAAAAAGTTATTACATTCCTAAAATGAATGAATGGTATGTACGTAAACCAAAATGAAAAAATCGTATAATAAAAGTAATTACATCAAAATAATCATCGTGGAAAAACAACATTAAGAATATGAAATTAAAACGGAGCACTAACATTGACCCTTACTTCAATGACTATAAAATAACCTCTAATTGTAAATTATGTTAACCTTAAAACACTGAAAACACTGAAGAATATGCCACTCTGTGCTCTGTAAGTTGGCAAGTGTAGATGAAAAAAAGACAACTTTTTGCTCCATAGGTAGGCATAGATTAAAAGAAGACAATTGGTAATTAATAAAACACTAAACTCTAGTAATTATTTTTTCCCAAAGATTGAGATTGCTAATGAAAATTAAGGACTAGAAATGAACTTGATTAGTCAATATTATTGGCCATTTTGCCTGCAAGTATTACATTTAGTCAATATTACTGGATTTTTAGTCTAAGTAGCAACCATTTATTGGTCCTTAATAGATTTGGGGTATCCTCTGGTTCCTTCATAGCTTCTTCCATTCCCCTCCCTTGTCATTGCAGCCTTATCTTTCAAGGGCAAACTTGGAAAAACTATTCCTAAACAAAAACAAAGGCAGCTCCATGGAAGATGGGAAAGTAGTAGTACTTGGGAGACTAATTAATTTCTCCTAACAGAAGAGAATAAATGGATCAATCATGGCAGTTTGACATGGTAGCTCCAGTCTTCCAAGTTCAAACCTCCAACAACAGGGCCTTCCCTGAGATTTAGGGGCCCCTCTTACATTTAGAAAAAAACGAAAAATAAAAAATAAAAAAGAAGTTGATGGATAAAGTAACAACAATATTTTTATTTGTTAGCGGCCACAAAAAGTTTACTTACACATATAATCATTAAAATTATATACTAAAATTTACTTTTTGCTCATAATTAAAATTATAAATCATCTGTTTGTTTCTTGGTACCAAAAGAATTTATCAAGCACTCATGATTGAGATTGAATAAAAAATTTTCTGCTTTTTGCTTCTTTTTTTTTCTTTTTTCACATCAGGCAATATGCTTCCTAGGAGGCATGACTATATAATAAAAAATCCACACAAATTCACTAACATCAGCAAATGATATGTTTTCAGAAATTAGAGCACAACAAAAATTATAGATTTCAATTAAAGCACATAAATCAGAGACTTGTCTAATTCAACCAAAAAATCAAAACACCCAATCACATCACTCTCTACTTTTCTGCACATTTTTTTGTAAAAAATAAAAAATCTAATTAAAATAGTTAATTCCCAAAGCAGCCTAGCTTCTCTTCTTATTTTCTTTTTCTATCTGTTCTTTCTTATTTTTCTTTAATAAAAACAACAAAAACAATAATTTAAATTATTTGTTTGCACTTTATTAATCATTTTCTAAACAAACTGTGTGAACTGAATAGTACATTCACATGAACTAAATTGAAAATGTAGGCACACAAATCATGGCAAAGAAAATTAGTGAAGTGAACAAAAACTAGGGGGCAAAGAAATTAGGGCAACAACTTCTTCCATTAAAATGTGACATATATATATATATAGAGAGAGAGAGAGGAAGGAGTCACTCACTGCTGGGTTGTTCTTGTGTTGGCCGAATCGCCGATGCTGTTCTTACTGTCGCCAGACCCGGACCCCGAAAGTTGGTTGGTTCCCTTTGTGCTGTATAGGACGAGTTCCCGTGTTCTCTCTTTCTGTCTCTGAAGGCTGATGAATTCAATTGAATTTTATTTATTTATTATTTATTTTTGGGCATTTACCCTCTTAATTTATTAATTTATACCCTATTAAGTTTTAATTAAAAAAATTTTGACCTATCACGCTCATTAAATTTTTAATAATTGAAATTATTTCTAAAATAATAATTGTTCATTATTTTTTATTATTTATAAATAAATATAATGATTTGACATTTATTTTGATTTTTTTAAATTTAAAACATCACTAATTTAATGGACTTAAACGGGAGGCGAGGAGCCATATGCATATAACCGAGAACATCCTCCCAAAAATCTCTTCGTTTGCTGCCAGAATCTGCTCTGTTTGTAGTCAAAAAATTATTCTGTTTTGGCCTCAGATTCTGTTTTGTTCTGCCACAAAAATGCTACTGCCTGTACAAAAATGGGTGGTCGGCTGGCCCTGAGAGTTGGTCGGCCGTACAGAATGGTGGCCGGCCAGCCACTGTTTTTAAGAAATGTCCTGTTGCCACAAAGTTGAAACAGAGTAAAAACAAAGTGTTTTCAGGAGATGTTTATCCTCTCTGCCCTTCCCTATCACGAAGATGATCAAGGGAAGAGCAGATTCAATTCACAAACCATCAATTGTCGCAAATTTGTTGCGTGATGATCTTAGAACCGATAGGACAAAAGCTCAATAAAACGAAACGAAAGACAATACCTCATCCCTATTATGGAATTACCTCAAGGGAAGGGGTAGACATTACTTCATGAATCATTTAAATATCACGAAAAAGTATGCAATGATTCAAAAAGCAATAAGTTCAATATAACGTCCGATTGAACCTAACCCAATTTTATTCTCTTTTTACCTCTTTTATTAGCCTTTTTTACATTACATTTCCCTTTCTTATCTTTTCTTTATTTTTGTCCAAAGGTGATGATTACGTCCACTAAGTCCAAAAGCAATAAAGAATAGCAAGCACGACTTAACTCGAGAAATGAGCTTGTCAAGTCTTTTTCTATGGGGGAAATTACAAAGGAATAATCAAACTCATTTACAAGCGATAATGAATTCTAAGTCAAACCCAAAATGAGCGATAATGACTTTAAATCCAAATTTGATAATAAGCTATAATGATACTTTCCTTTGTGATTTCTAAGGGTCTAATTAGAAAGTTAGTCCCTTAGAAGTAATACACCGGCGATAAAGAGAAATATCAAACGAGAGAGATTACGCTTAGCATAAGAGAGATGTAATGCCCTGGTAATGAACCTCTGAAGAGATTAAATCATTTAGCATGAAGGGTCTCTTTCTCATGCCTTGAGCGGTAATCTTTTGTTTGATTCAACTCTTTAATCAAAAGAAACAAAGAATGGAGGGAGGTTGCAGAGATAGAAGGATGATTACAATGGTGTGAATATGTATATAAAAGCCATAAAATGAAAGAAAAAACTATCAACTCAAATGGATTGGAAGCTATGGCTTATACACCAATCCATGAGGACTTACAACAACCCAAGGATAATATTCAAAGCATAAATTAAATAAACACTTAAAACAGTCTCTAAATAGCACAAAATAGTGCTGAAAATCAATTTTAAAAAGATAGAAAATATTAACAAAAAAGGAAGAGGACAAGCTTAGTAAGGAAGCCTAAGGAATGGTGGCCAACCCCTCCACTTTTTATAACTTTAAAATCACATATTTCACCTTTAAATAGCTCTGAAATCAGTATGAAAATGTAAAGAAAAGAGAGAGAGAAAAAGATGGTAAAAGAGCTCAGAGTATACCTCTTGAAAGAGAGGAAAAACTCCTTAATTAACAAACCTCAAACCAAGTATTCTCAAGGAGCTGAAGTTAGATTCAAGAACCTCAGCAAAAGCTTCAAGTTTAAGCTTAGAAGATGTATGTATAGTGTATGTATATTGCAAGAGAGGAGGGAAGCGTGTTAGACAAGTTTTGGTTATTGGGGAAATTTTCTAACCCCAAACCATGAATGGAGGGGGGGGCCTTGTATTTATAGAAAAACACTATTTCATGTCGGAAATATCTGTAATGAGACAACTGGTGCAAGGCATGCACATGGGGACAGCTGGCTGTCTCAAAATATCTGCTATCGCTGAATATGGCTGGTCGATCAATTAATTGTATGGCCTGCTCATTAATTGGCAGGCCAGCCAATTATTTTGGCCCCGCTGTTCATTGAGTAGTCAGGCTAAAAACAGGGTTTTGGTCCGAATAGGATGGAAGGCTTGGATTTGAAGCTCGAAACCGAATTTTTTTTGCTGAAGATTTGAACAATTTACATAATGTAACTTTCATTATCGAGTGCTCGGATTGAAGCGCCAAAGTCTTAGGGGCGGTCAAAATGGGGTGTCTACAGTTACCCCTATTTGACAGAGCTCGAAGTCATGAAATGACGTGAGTGGATGTCAAAGTCCGAAGATGACCCTTTTGACAAGGCCGTAAGACTTGGGCAAACAAACAAAATGCAGATACAGTTGGTTGAACTCGAAAGTTGCCTACGTATCCCTTTGTAAGGAATCAAACTAGCGTACTTCAAGGGCAGGATGCAAATGATATTCAATACAATGCAATAATCAAATCACAAGCAGTGCCTACCACACAAATATCATAAAGGAATGGAAATGCAAATCAAACTACGTTTAACACAGAAAATGTCCCGACGCCCTTAAACCATAATTCTTGTGGAATAGGTGCGTACACATGCAGAACTATGCCTTTAGTAGAAAGAGTACAAGTAATTGGGTGGTATGATATAAGTAAGGAATGATCTGCTAGGAGAAAAGATAATGATCCCAAATGCTGAAGGTAACATGACAAACGATGGATGCAATAGATGAAATGGATAGGGGGTGTAGGCCGAACTACGTTTTACCTAGAAAAGGCATGGACACAAACCAAACCAAACCAAACCACATCTAACATAAAAAAGATGCCAACACCCTTAAACCACAATTCTTACAGAATAGGTGTGTACACATGCAGAGCTATGCTTTAATGCGGGAAAGGTATGAGCACATACCAAACTAAGCTTAACATAGAAAGGATGCAGGCAATGAAAATGTGTGATGTAATGGATAATGTAAATAGGTGCATATGATAGATGCTATATGCAATGTGATAAAGGTAATAGATGATATATATGATGTAGTAGCAAGGAAGTGATGCCTTAGAAAGGGAAATCGACGATGACTCACCTTATGCTGCTAGGGATCTTTCCATTTTTCTTGGTTTTAAGACTTCTTCCTTTTTCTCTCTGGCTATGTTTGCAACTTTTCCTATTCTCCAACAGGGTGACAAACTAGTTGGTTTAGTATCTAAGATTGAGGCACATACAAGCTACCTCAACCTATGAGGCTGCCATACAGATTTCAAAACGAGGATACATCCCTGGGTATTTAAACCAGATTTTAGTCTCGGAAATTCCGAACCTTCGCGTTCTAGGCCTCGGCCATTCAACTCTAGTTTCTATCGTCTCAATTGGTCTCTTAGGAACTCACTACAAACATAGTCAGGTGGCTATACCAAACCGCCTGAAGTCGTTCAGGTATGAAAAACACCAAAGGAATTGCACCTTCAGAGGATTTAAGGTTTCCTAGACCCAGTGAGTGCACAAGACAGTGCGAGTGAAGGGTGCACAAAACAGTGCGATGCAAGTGAATGCACAAAGCAGTGCTACGCAGGTTGAATGCACAAAATAATGCGATGCAAGTTGGGTGTACAAAACAGTGCTATGTAGGTGCACAAAACAGTGCTATGGGGGGTGCACAAAACAGTGCTATGCAGGGTGCACAAGACAATGTGATGTAGATGCACGCACAAAACAGTGCTGTGTGGGTGCAGAAGATAGTGCTATGCTGGATGAATGCACAAAACAGTGATATGGGGGTGCACAAGATAGGGCGATGTAAGTGCACAAAACAGTGCGATGTGGGTGAATGCATAAAACAGTGCTATGTAGGTGCACAAGATAGTGCAATACAGGTTGAATGCACAAAACAATGCGGTGTAGAGTGAATGCACAAGACAGTGCTGTGTAGAGTGAATGTACAAAACAGTGTGATGCAAGTGCACAAAACAGTGTATCATGTATCTTGTAGAATGAGTGTAGGGAATCTTGCCACAATTTATTGAAATGTAATTAAAAAACACTACGGAAGGTAATTCAATGAAACTTTGTTTTTACAAATACAGACAAAATCAAGAACAGGAATAAACCAACCATACATTTCAAATCAACTAGAGTGTATGAGCATGCATGCATAATCCAAAGCACACGTATTAATTAGAGAGAAGATGACAATCCTAAGAGAGTTTTGGAATGGTTGGAGACAACTTTCGAAAGCTTAAACATATCAGAATCATTATGGGGGTGAGCTATCCTAACCCAGGGGAAAGTGTCTGACAAATGACTTTGAGCGGACTGAGAGAAAGGTTGGGTTCATGCCCCTTGTTCAATTGATGGTCTGATCAGATGTACTGAAAATTACCTCTAGTGTCCAGTCACTAGCCACCATTTTTAACATTATGCAGGCACATGTGATGGGAATCATCAGATCTTGGAACAGTTGCCAACCAATTAGACTTATGCTTCTCTTTTGCTTCGACATGTTGAGAATTTACTCAAATCTTCTCCAAAGTAGTGATGGATTCCTCACATATACTTTGCAATGATCATGAACGCGATGCCTTTTATATGGGCACTCTTAGTTTGTTTATGAATTCCACACATGGACTTGTTTTTGAGTTTGGAGTAAACATTCGTGTATGGAATTTTGACCCTGCCATTCTGTTGAACTTGAGCAACAGACTCGCTAGGGTGACTTGATGAAGAGCGCTTTTGAGCAACAGACATGCTATGGTGACTCGATGAAGAGCACAGACCGAGACAAACACTAGACACAACACCACAGAACTCACAACTGGCCCAAAAACAAAAAAAGACTCAAAGTGACTGATCATTCATAGTGCCCCTAGTATTACTTATACGCCCTTTAAAACTCAATTTTGCAAAACCCAAGTTTCGATTCCTTTTTTGCTCAAGTTGGAGATTCTACTAATAAGTTTAAGTATTAAAAATTTATCCACTTGTTGACTCAAGTGAGTTCTTTCTTATCCAACGCAAGTATGTGATATGCATAGCAGTCGGTATAGTTCATGGATTAATGTGAAGTTGACGACGTGAATTGGGCAAAAAGATCGTGTTGAGATGAATAAGATGGATATGGTTGAGACCGAACTTCAGGATAAAGTCACCTATGTATCCCAAGAATGGGAATTAGGCCAACGTAGTTCATGGCTGAGATTCACTCGGGTGTTGACACTATCCTTTTGCACTCTAACTTTTGCCAAAGTCGCCCTTTCAGGTTTTCAATCTTATTATGAGCTCTATTTGTTTGATTACTCATTTTTCATGCTCTAACTTTTTCCTAAGTCGCCCTTTCAGGCTTTCGCCCTAGCAAGCCTCTCAAGGATAACGTTACAACACTTGTGGTGAATTTGATCAATAGTCATCCTTGCTCTAATACTGAAACTGGCTTCACCTTGATTTGAGCTTGGTTTTCCATTCCCTTGGTGAAAATCTAGATACCCGCGTGATTAGGTGCCGAGTCTTCTAGTTAGTAAAGGTAAAAATGGCAATTAATAGTGTTTATATAGCCTACTTGCAGAGACGTATCTAGAGATTCTCAGAGTTGTATCCACTGCCCTGTTTTCTATTGTAAAGGAAATGATTTCATGAATTGTGATATAATCTGGCATTGCATGGTTTTGGAAAGAAATATAAAACGCTTTGACATGAGCATTGCATATGCATTCACCTTATAGGTTTGTTAAGATTTATACACTGTGTTAGAGTATCTCTACTGGGTTTTGGCTCACCCTATATGGAAAAACCATTTTCAGGTGCTAAAGATATGCTTCCACCAAGGTTGTAGCGTGGAAGAACTTGGAGCCAAGAACTTGTTCTTTTTTTCTTATTTTTTTTTCCTGTTGTTGTTGTAATTGTTTTTGTACAAGCCCAGGGCTTAAACTGTATCGAGTTAAAACTCACTTTTGTTGTAATAAAATATCGTCTTAGAAAGTTGTAGCCACTAGGGCATATATATATATACCTGTTTAACTTTTATTTCATATCATTAACTTGTGGCACATGCTATAGATTTAGGGTTAGAGCTTATGAATATATAACTGCATGTGTTAGCTTTTGGTACAATGAGATCATATGAACGGAATGATATTATATTCAGAACTGTGTTGTGATTTAATTTATATCGTGGGATGAATTATGGTTATTATTTTCGGGGTCTTACACTTGTAATGGAAATGCTCCATTCCATTATTTAACGATGAGTATAATAATATTTTCTAATTTAAATTAATTATAAATTTGTATTCCTGTTTTATAATCATTAGATGTGTAATGAAAATCCTCCATTACATATATAGAATGGAGAAAATCATAAAATCTATTGTAAAGCCATTTAAAATCTAAAACTTTTCATTTGAGATATCTTTTCCTGAACAATTTTAATCAACTGATCCATCTGGTTTCATTATGGATTATCAAAACATTTATAAAAAAAAATAAATTAATGGAGACCCCAATTTTTTTCAACTTACAATTTAAAAATTTCTTCAATGAATTTCAGATTGACAATATATTGTTGTTTGACAATTATAACTCCATATACTTGCAAGTTTTTCTCACACTTGTAAAAGTGATATTGCCACATCATTTTTGTTCAATTCTACATGAAAATAATGTATGAATATTTTTTTTTTTATTCTTTTCACTTTTAAAATTTATTCTATAATTGATTTTTTTTATTAAGATTTTTGTTGTAGAAATATTTTTAGTATTAATCAAACATTGGAAAAGGAAAACAAAAACAAAAACAAAAACAAAAATTTGGTTTTAGACAAAATCTTTTACATGAAAAATATTTTATGGCGAAACAAATGCAGCCTTAATCAATTTTGATTTGGCAATTTGCCAACCAACATTATTTTACAATATAACCAAATAACATGATAAGACACAATCAATTTTTAAGTAATATTACTCTAACTAAAAAATTAGACCTACATATTTAAGGCAGCTTTTTCTATCATGGATTTTCTAATTATTAGTCAGTCATCTCATTTATCTATAATTGAATGTCACGTCCCCAAAATAATACAGTGAATATGATCCAAAAACATATATAAATAACAGCATGTATCAGAATATATTGTTCTTTCATTATATAGAATTAATGATACAAAAGAGTGTAGCACAATAAATACTCTATGAGCTTACACCTTTCCAAGTCATGGCTTGGTTACACAAAAATGAGCTTTGCTCAATACATTTAAGCCTTTGACTTTACAAAAGAAATAATCAAAAGTAAAGAAGCTCTTGCTTCTAAAAGTCCCTCCGAGCTACTGCCTTGGTGGAAGCATATCACTAACACTTGAAAATATTATTCCCAAATAGGGTGAGTCACAGCTCAGCAAAAATCATCTAACACAGTATATAAAATTTAACAAAGATATAACTACAATATGCATATACAATATATGTGATAAAATGTCCACAAATTCTTATACTCATAGTACATTAAATGGCAAATCATAGTCCAGTTCCCTCCAATTCATTTCCAATTCATTTATTTTTTTCAATCCATGAGTCAAATTCATCATTTTTTGACAACCAAACTGAGACTATAACTCCATAGTTTTCCAATCATACAAAATATACACAAACACTTCAAACTGTCATTTGGATTGACACCCATATATAAATTTCAATTTGCCATTTTACGGATATTTCATCCGTGGGATCGGCACCCATGTATAAATTTCGGAACTTTTACCCAGGACACTTCAGCCAACTTAATTATAATGGAGTTTGTGACGCCCCAAAATTTTGGAACATCAAGGGAAATTAAATAAACAAAATGACTTAATAAACCAAAAAATTGACATCTTAATAGAGCAATCCAACTCTCGTACATAACCAAATGTTCAAATAACAATAGATAAAAACTTAAAATTATCCAAATACAACATCAAATGAAATTATAAAATCCTTAATAGCTATTATATAAAATAATATAATTTATTCGGCTCTAATCGGGGTTTCAAGTCAGCCAAGGCTCTACGTTAGCGTCAACTCAATTTCAGCTTCAATTATTTCCTCGCCAAAACCTGACATAAAACGCTAGAGCAACAAAAATATATGCCATGAGTTTTGCAACACAGTAAGAAAACATAACCAGCCTATTATTCTTTTTAAGAGAAAAATAATGAGATTATAAACATGAGATAACAAGATAATTGTAAACATAAATTACAACCATAAAAATAATTTCAATAATTTTAATAAATTAGGTGACACTCGAAATCTCACCAAAGAGATTTAACTTACCAACCACTAAGCATGACAGCGGTTAATTTGAAATCCTCCCTTGGTCAAATATTCAAGTGTTACCAACCGTAACTACCAAGGATGCCCACGTCCCGAATTATATACCCAAGTAGTAGCATCTGTGGTCTACCCTAAGGAAACGGTTTGCCAGGGGTACGTAACCTCTTTGTGTGCCACCTACACATCCATCCTTATTCCAAAATCGAATACCGAAAAGGGTTCAAATAAGTCCCGTGCCATCTTAGGGTTTCGCGACACAATTTACGTGAGAATTCTCAAAACCAGGGCTCACCCTGAACAACCGGTATTAAACGTCAACCCTTAATTTCATACTCTTTAAAATTAGGACTCACCATGAACAATCGGTATTAAGTATCAACTGTTAATTTCGTACACTTCGTTGATCATTTTAATTAATTTTCATACTAATCACTAATAATTACAAATTAGATCACAATCGATATTATACCATTTTGATATAATTTTTAACAAAAAATATCAACACATACGTTCTACAACAATCCATCAATGTGTATGAATCATTGTGAACAGTTTAATCAAGCCATGGTGTGAAATAATAATTTTAAATACTAAAATGAATCACAACACACGTGCATAGACTACTAATTTACAAGATTCAATTAAATAGACTAGCACAATATTAATTTTTGGTCCTAATGAATCGTTGAAGTAGTAATCTTGATTCTTTATCATTCTGCCTAGAATTTTTAGAACATAATTTTCATAGTCAAAATTATAAATAAATTATTTATATAACTCTAAAATTCATGTAACTATATAGGATATTCAACAAACATGCTATGCTCATTTTTTAGAAAGAATTTCCCAAAAATAAGTTATAAATAATTCGATAAAATTTTAAGAAATTTCAAGACACAGATTTGTTACATTTTCTTAAAATAATTCCACACTTAAATTTATAAATCAATTCCATAATCTAAAAATTTATTATGAAACTAGACTTTCCAAATTTCATTTTTTATTTTAAAAAAATACCAAATTTGGTTTAATATAGGGATTTTAATGATTTTTCCAATATGACGTAAAATCTGTCTACAGTTTTAGATTTAATTAAACTTTCGTATAAGTTTTTACAAAACTAGAATAATTGTTACAAAAATTCCTGGATGAACTAGACATTATTCTTAACAATTTTGTAGAAGAAATCATCTCAAAATTTTGAACATAAAATTGTCTAAAAATTTGTACAAGTTTCTGGTAGATTTAAGAGTCATACAATTAAACCAAATAAAATCTTCTACCATCTTTTTAATGGTACAAACTACACATGCAATTCTAATTCTAAAATTATACTATGATTTTTAGGCTACTAATAAAAATAACCTTCAAATATTTAACATACAAATCACAAATTTACATGCAACTACAAGCAATATTTTTATCTAAATTTTCAACTATTTATAACATATGAACACAAATATGAAAAATTAATAATTAAAAAGAATGAGAGGGTTAAGAGAGTTTTCTGACTATGTTAGGTTGCTGAATTTGATTTATGATTCTGATCGTAAGATATGATCGTCCTGGCTCCATCATCGTCTTGCTGAAATTTCACATTATCACCGTTGATCTTCCATTGGATTCTCTTAGAACTTTTGGTTGTCGATCATAATCTTAGACTCAGAATTTGCAAAGATCTAACCCCAAAAATGGATTCTACACGTCGAAAAACCTAAAGGTGGTCATCCCCAAAGTCATAGGACCACTCGATTAACCCAAATGTACTAGGATGCACCGTAGCACCATGAGCCGAGAAATGCTGGATAAAATTCAGTTCATCTTCTCCAACAGTCGTAGCATGCACGACAGAAAGACCCAGAAATTTAGTTTCAATGCCACCAGTTCAAATACTTGTATCTTCTTCATCGTAACTCCGTTTTATCTTATTTTTCTGTCATTGGATTTACCTCACGGCCTAGTTTTTGGTTCACTACTCACACGCCTCGTTCCGTCTCTTTTTGCATGCCATCGGATCTCTAAAATTTGACGAAAAATTAGATTTTTTTTCCTCTCGTCTCGGACATTTCTTCGAACCATCTTTCGGACTCCATAACTTTTTTAATTCTTAACGGTTTTACTTCATTCGTTCGCCAATCTCTTCAACTTGCTTCGTACTTCATCTTACATGACCTAGTTTTCTCACTTCTTCCAGGAATAGATGGTTTTGGCATGTCGACAGTAAGCCGAAAACCAACTTTTAAAATTCAAAATAAATTTCTCTAATTTTGTTTCTTTCTCCTCTATCTTCATTCTTTTTCTTCTCTTTCTTCACCTACAACACGTGGTGAACGGTGGTTCTAGATGATAACAAAATTAAGTAATGTTGGTGGTGGCGATCTGACGGTGTGCCGGTGGTGGAGAAGTTTGCGGGTTGGTGATAGTATGGGTTAAAGCCGTGGTTATGGAGGTCAGGAGGAGGAGGAAGAATAGAGATAAAGAAGAAGAAAAAGAGTTTTGAGAATGAGAGGTAGAGAGAGAGAGGGAACCAAGAAGGAGAGAGAGGTGAAACGGACACATAGAGAGAGAGAGATGAAACTGGAAGTGAAGAGATGTAAGGAAAAGTTAGGCTCAATTTATGGGCAAAATGAGGAAGAGTAAAAGAAGATAAAAGAAAATGAAAAGAAATATAAAAAAAGAAAAAGAAATTGAACACCTGGTGGTATGGCATCAGCATGTCCACTACGTTTTGTTTTGGTAATGATAACCGAGAGGGGTGCATGTGGAAGATAAGAAAACATGGGGAGCAAACCCATGGTTTATTTATTTATTTATTATTATTGGATTTTAGTACAGAAAATATTACGTTCCAGTGTAATTTGATTACAAAAAAAAAATATAGAGAAAAATATAATAAAAATATCATAAGGTTCAGAAATTAATATTGAGTAATAATATAAAGTCAAAAATATTTTATTTTCTTTTATTTTGAATAAATTTTCAGTGTAAAAATATATAGACTATTAAATTCAAAATATTGCGAATAATTATTTAAGAAAATTAAAAATACATATATATTATTTTTATTATTAAAAATACGGGGTTTCACAGAGTTCATCCCCTTTCTCATCCCAAATAATCATACATATGCAATGTATTTAAACACATAATCACACATGGAGTACATCCCCTTTCTCCTCCTAAATAATCATATATATACAATGTATTTACAATATGACCATATACAATGATAGCCAACCATGGATTAATTTTAATTCACCTAATCCTCATGCAATTTCTACAACATTCATAACTATCCTCCACCGATAATCCAATACAGATATTTCTAAACAGATATATATTCTCAAGACAGATAATTTATTCAGAATTTCCAAAGGTATGAGATAATACACATCCAATTCCTTCATTTACATTCATAATCATTCAATTTCACATTTTCAATGTAAATTTCAATTATGTATACAAAATAATAATTAAATCCAATTTGGGCAAAATCTCTCTTTTTCCAAATATCGACCTAAGTATCAAAATTAACTATTTTGACACAACATAACCTCATATTCAAACCCCCCCTCATTTATTTCACATTCACCAAAAACCCCTCTTTCTATCTCACACCCAAACCCTAGGTTTGTTTAAAACTTTCCCAAATCACACCATTGTTACACAAATGACAAATATCTAAGCTAAATAACATATGAAGGTGTAGAAAAATCCATACCTCAAGTTAGAAGACCAAGCAAAGCAAAGGTGGAACTCAAAGTATGCTCAAATCCCACTTTGTTTGGATTAAAATGAAGATCTAGAGATGCTCTACCCTTCTTTCAAAGGCATTAGGGTGAAGAGATCAACGGATCTAAGGGAAAATGTAGAGAGAAATAGTACAGAGAGAGGGTGAAGATCTAGGTTTTTGAAAAGTTGTAGAGAGAGAAGAATGAAAAAGTGCACAAAAACATCATCTTCACAAACTATTATACATGCATTCCACTCGAGCATGGAAAGTGACACTCAAGCGTCAGACACAAAGGTCCGCTTGAGCGTGGAAAGTTATGCTCGAGCGTATAACACACTCTTCCAGTATGCAAGTCTGCAAAAATACTGAGAGTTGACAAATCCTGCTCAAGCGTAAGAACGACCACTTGAGCGGAGGAGCAAAATTTGTGAAGCCTGCTCGAGCGCAAGAATACCTACTCGAGTGGAAGAGCCAAAATTTGGACATCACAAGTTTGGAAAAACACGTAACCAACCAGTTCCAAACACACAACCATAACCCGATAACTAAAATAAAGGAGAGACAAGGGAAATAAGATATGAATCACTATTCCGAACTATACAACCCGAGTCCGGAACACAACAAGTGACGGGCCAAAATCAGAATCGCTATAGAATCTAGAAAGTAAATTTATCTATTATTTTTCATTTTGATTTAACAATTCACTTGTCGTCGTCACCCCATCATAATGGTCCATAGCCATGACTTGAATGTATTTTAGCATAATATTTTGAAAGATGCAAATCAAATACTTCTCAAAATAAATCAAAACAAAATTGCAAACCTCCATTTCAAATATATTAATAATAAATCTCAGTAATGAAAAACACTATATATAATAATAAAGTATTAGTAATACTTAATAATAAGCACTAGAATTATTAAGTATCAGTAATACTTGTCCAAATCAACTCAAATAAAAAAAACTAAAATATCAATTATACTCGTCCAAATCAACTCAAATAAAAGCAAAACATTTCAATATCACAACAACACTCGCCCAACAAGTATTCTTCCTGGAAGATCTCACAGATAGCAGACTCTCCAAGCTCTGAATCCAACCAAAACCTTTGCCACTCCCTTTTTAACCAGTAAAAATTTATAAATATCCCGACAAACAAATCAAACGCAATTTATAAGAATGTATATATTATAAATCAAAATTAATTTAAGGTTAACAACATTATATAGAATGGTCAAAATTAACATTTAAAAAATAATACTAACCAACCAAAAGTTTATCTTATCTCAGGGCCTTTGGGATATGAAACGAGATAAATCAAATAACTTTACCATATCCATCCACATTCCAATTGGTTCCCTACGAATTTTTGAACCAGTAGTATTCTATTCCATCTTCTACGCCATAACCCGTCAACAACATTGCATGTCTACCTAACATTTCTGTTCCATCATCATCATCCTCCTCCTCCTCCTCCTCCTCCTCCTCATCATCATCATCATCATCATCACCACACCAACATCATTATCACCATCCTCCTCATCATCATCATCACCGACATCATTATCACCATCCTCCTCATCATCATGCCAAAGCCACATGTAGGAAGAGAAGGAGGAGGATAATGATGATGATGATGAGGAGATGGAGACGGAGGAGGATGGTGATGATGATGTTGGTGAGGATGATGATGACGAGGAGAATGATGATGATGATGATGATGATAGAACATAAATGTTAGGTAGACATGCAATGTTGTTGACAGGTTATGGCGTAGAAGATGGAATAGAATACTACTAGGTCAAGAATTCGTGGGGAGCCAATTGGGAGGTGATGGATATGGTAAAGTTTGACAAGATTTGATTTATCTCGTTTCATATTCCAAAGGCCCTGAGATAAGACAAAATTTTGGTTGGTTAGTATTATTTTTTAAATGTTAATTTTGACCATTCTATATAATGTTGTTAACCTTAAATTAAATTAAATTAATTTTGATTTATAATATATAAATTCTTATAAATTGTGTTTGATTTGTTTGTTGGGATATTTAAAAATTTTTACCGGTTAAAAAGGAAGTGGCAAAGGTTTTGGTTGGATTTAGAGCTTGGAGAGTCTGCTATCTGTGAGATCTTCCAGGATGACTACTTGTTGGGCGAGTGTTGCTGTGATATTGAAGTGTTTTGCTTTTATTTGAGTTGATTTGGACAAATATAATTGATATTTTAATTTATTTTATTTTATTTATTTGAATTGATTTGGACAAGTATTATTGACACTTAATTATTCTAGTGCTTATTATTAAGTATTACTGATACTTAATTATTCTATATAGTGTTTTTCATTACTGAGATTTATTATTAATATATTTGAAAGGAGGTTTGCAATTTTATTTTGATTTATTTTGATAAGTAATATTATGGTAAAATACATTCAAGTCATGGCTATGGACCATTATGATGGGATGACGATGACAAGTGAATTGTTAAATCAAAATGAAAAATAATAAATAAATTTACTTTCCAGATTCAATTATAGATAAATGAGATGACTGATTATTAATAATTAGAAAATCCATGATAGAGAAAGCTGCCTTAAATATGTAGGTCTAATTTTTTAGTTAGAGTAATATTACTTAAAAATTGATTGTCTTATTATATTGATTGGTTATATTGTAAAATAATGTTGGTTGGCAAATTGCCAAATCAAAATTGATTATGGCTGCATTTGTTTCGTTGTAAAATATTTTTCATGTAAAAGATTTTGCCCAAAACCAAATTTTTGTTTTTGTTTTTGCTTTCCTTTTCCAATGTTTGATTAATGCTAAAAATATTTCTACAACAAAAATCTTAATACAAAATCAATTATAGAGTAAATTTTAAAAATGAAAAGAATAAAAAAAATAATATTCATACATAATTTTCATGTAGAATTGAACAGAAATGATGTGGCCATATCACTCTTACAATTATGAGAAAAACTTGCAAGTATATGGAGTTATTATTATCAAGCAAGAATATATTGTCAATCTAAAATTCATTGAAGAAATTTTAAAATTGTAAGTTGAAAAAAATTGGGGTCTCCATTAATTTTCTTTTATTTATTTATAAATATTTTGATAATCCATAATGAAGCCAGATGGATAAGTTGATTAAAATTGTTAAGGAAAAGATATCTCAAATGAGAAGTTTTAGATTTTAAATGGCTTTACGGTAGATTTTAAAGAATTTTGGGAGTTAGAGCTGAAAACGCCTTAAACTTAATCAAAAAAGGGCGATAAGGAGGCGAAAATGGAAAACAACACCCGAACCACTGTATGGATGTCACGGACACCAACCCCCGTGACAAATAAGACTTGTCACAACAGACGGAATGTCATTAGCACATGTAGTTTGGGAGTTAGTACTGAAAATGCATTAAACTTAACCGAAAAAGGGTGATAAGGTGGCGAAAATGGGAAACAGCCCCCGAACCACTGTACAGATGTCACGGCCACCTTCCCCGTAGCAACGGACATAAACTTGACAAGATATCAAATAGTAAGAAATCATTTTCCACATTCTATTCTATGTATCGGAAAGGAAATGAGAATTAAAAGTCTTAATATCTTCGTTTAAAAAACTCTACTCACAAACAAATTAGACTTTTTAGCTCCTAAATTAAAAGGCCTAAAGGATGAAGGTTTAATAGGTATAAATCCACATTGTTTTCGTTTTAATCATTGGCTCCCAAGTTATTGTCTTCAAACATGCAGTTTAGTTTATTTTATGATTCGTAAGTGTTCCCAAAGTGTCCAAAGCGTTTCTTGGCTTTAAAAATATGAAATAATAATAAGAAAAAATTTGGAAGCAAGCACAACACCTTTTTAAGGTTTCATGCTTCTTCACATATAAAAGATCAACCTCACTTAGTGGTGGGCTTAGATCCCAGGAGAAGCGGCGGAATCTTTCATGTCAATAGGAGACTGGATCTTACATGTGGATCGGGGGAAATGGATCCTACATGTTGATCCTGGAGATTGTAAGCACATTTTGTGGTTAAGTGTGAGTGCCATCTTACCATGGTCCATCTATGTACCTACACTAGTTTACAAACTACCTTCTATATCTTTTGAACTCACATAATTGCCAAAGACAGATTGCACCTCAAAGAGATACCACTAACAAATTGAGAAAAATATTCTTGGAACAGCTAATTTGGATAGGGCATGGAAAAAATAAAATGGGTTACCTGACCATTAAGGAGTCCAAGAGGAATTTCAACAGAATTCCCAGCAATTACTACTTGAACTATTTGAGCTGCAATACTTTGTTCCTGCTCAGTTGAGAACTTTGTAAAGGAAGATAAGATGGAAAAGCCCATATCAAGTAACCCAACTGTTTGAAAATAAAAGCATCAAGAAACAGCATGAACCGTTTCGTCTCCCAGATGCCCTGTTACGTGATCAACAAGAAGCTGGAACTGGAGAGGGTTAGAACCACTGTTCCCAACACTCAGCCCCGATACAAAAAAAACATATTTGTCTTCTCCTGTTTGTAGTCAACACTAAAAGATTTCAGACAAAGCTTAAGGAACAGTCAGCAAAATGATCAAAATAACTTCCAAGGAAGACCATCAAAATGGTTGTTCCACAAACACAGTACCCAAACTTGGTTTAAATATTTGAGAAAAGATCAAACTACTTAAAGTTTAGTGCACATTTCCTTCTCTATATCCTTTTAAGAAAAGTATATGTGTTGGATCTTTAGACCAAACTTTCAGAAGTATGGCACATTTAAACATAGGATAAAAGACCTACAGAGCATAATACAAAGGACAAAAAATCATTTTAAACTTGTGGTGAAGATCCAAAGGGGGTTGTGGGGGTCTCCAAAAAATGGGGTTCTCAAGCATTTTTCCCAAATACAATAGGAAATGGCACAAAAATTTATGCAGACATAGCACCTCTTCTTTTATCAAGAGTTCTTGGCAGTTCATATGAACTACAAGTCAACTGAAAATTAATTAATTGATCTATATCTTCAATTTTTGGACTTCAAAAAATATATATAATATATATTATATGTCGTTGTGCCTAGGTACACCGGCCCTAAGATTTACGGTGCCTTAGGTGGTCTTCGAAAATGGGGCCCTACTAAATATATTTTTTAATAAAAAGTTTATAGATAAAATAATAATTATCAATAATTTTTTAATGGTTAGTCACCACAAAAAGTTTCCTTACACTTATAATCATTAAAAAATTGTAAATTAAAATTTAGTTTCATATACTAAAGATACGAAGAAAACATTAGAAAGACTAAAAAAGGATAAAATATGGCCTTGTTGTTTTATAATTTAGCAATAATCAACACAAATAACATTATACACTATTATATGATAACGAAATGATTATGTTGTTGTAATATGATATTTAATAACACAATTATAATCCGTGTAAATCACAATCCATTAACTATTCGATAGCCTAGGAAGCACGGATGTGGGTACGAGTACGAGTACGGGTACGGGTACGAGTACGGGTACGCTGATACGGAAAAATCCCAAAAAAGTATGATACGGGTACAGCTACGGTACACCGATATTTTTTTTATAATTATGGTTAAAGGATCCAACCTACAAATTAAAATTAAATATCAAAACTAAAAAGAGAACTACAAAACTAAAAGACAAATATGACAAGATATTTTTTTATAATATTTGTGAAATCTCACTTTGACATGTTATGCACTGTGAATTTGTGATCATAATTTATTTCAGCGACAAGTATGACAAGAACAAGGACACTACAACACCTTTCAATCTGACTCCCATATTGACCTACAAAGTATCTCTCAATTTTAGTTCATGAAAGACAATGAAACAATAACCAATCATATCCACCCACAACATCAAGCATTGCAAGGAAATTAACCAATGTGGAAACAGACAGATAACTTAACTTAACTCAAAACCAATGGTTATGCATCACAAATTAATACTCTGTTTTTCAGTTACAAAACCCCCATCCCTCCCCCTCAACATAAACTGCTACGAAAGAGAATTTAAGGTGTCAAGGGATTTTAATTTGTCATCAAGCTTTACAACCAATATCATATTGCATATATATATATGACATATATCAGAAAAAAAATAAAAAAAATGACAGATCTTTGTTCAACAAATCTGGACAGATTTTAGTTCAAAAATCTGGACATATATCAGAAAAAATAAAATAAAATAAGGACAGATCGTACAACAAATTTGGACAGATTTTAGTTCAAAAATCTGGACATATATCAGAAAAAAAATAAAATAAACAAGGACAGATCTTAGTTCAACAAATCTGGACAGATTTTAGTTCAAAAATCTGGACATATATCAGAAAAAAAAAATGAAGAAGAAGATGAAGGATCAAAGAAAGAGAAAACCAAAGAGAAAAGAGAATCGATCGTTTGCAGCGAAGAAACAGCACAAAAATCTGAAAAAAAAATGAAAGAAAGAGGATAAAGAATCGAAGAAGAAAAGGGGAAAGAATCGAAGATGAACTTAGTTCTTCAATCGCACCTTCGAATGAGAGAATCAATCAGCAGCACCTTCGATTAAACCTTTCAATCGCACCTTCGAAGTGTTCTTCAGACTCTCTTGGGAGTATTTCTGGAAGGAGATGATCGAATAGACATGGAACCCTAGCACCTTCGAAGTTCTTCAGCCTTGGAGTATTTCGGAATGAGATATGGTAGGAGCTGAGATGATCGAATGATAGAGAGAATAAAGAACCCTAATTTTATTTGGTTTCATGTTTTATTTATGTTCTATTTATTACAAAAGAACCCCAGATTTTTATAATTCTTTAAAATAGACATAAAAAATTGCTCCGATACCCTTTAATTTATAAAAAATCTCATTTTTTTACCCCGGAGTACCCAAAACGTACCCATCCGTATACTAACCGTATAAAATGTACCCGGTGCATTTTTGGTGTACCCGTACGCGTGCAGCCGTATCAGTACGCGTACCTGCACCCGGGAAGTACTCGGTACTTGTACGGCAACATTTTTGGAGTACCCGTACTTCATAGTCGATAGCAAAACACAAATTATTGAAACAAAATTTGGACAAACAAAACCAGGAGAAAAATTATTCAATTAAATTATGATAAAATGAGAGAGAAAAAAAATTAAGATAAAATTATTTATTTTATTAAAATTTGACATATATATATATAGAGAGAGAGAGAGAGAGAGAGAGAGAGAGAGAGTTTTATTTTGGTAAGGCAGTAGGTTGTTGACATGAGACTCTATTTAGAGTCATTATATAATATATATATATATATATTTCAATTTGTTTGGACTGAATAGATAAATTTTTAATTAAGCCTAACAATAATTATATATTAATTGGTCCCAAACCAAGAGAATTTTTTTAGGGCCTCTTAAACTTGGCCTCAAGCAATAGAACAGGATTGAACCTATTTGAAGTTTTATAGTATAGAATTAACAAATTTGGTGGCATTTTTTTGGATCAAAATTTGGAGGCCCAAGGCGCAAGCCTTACCGGCCTTAGCCCAAGGCCACCGTAGGTACAAGATGGCTTGTGGTTGATTTGGGTTTGAAGTTTAAGATGCATCTCCTTATAGCCAATGGTTATACTTCAATGCTAATTATAAATTTAATTTTAAAATTCAATCTTACAGTTTTGCTTTGATCACATTTTGAAATTCTAAAACAACAAAACATATTATTAAATGAAGGATAGGAGGTACATAAGGATTAAGGTGGACAAAAAGTCCACCAAAAAAAAGAAAGAATGTAAGAAAAATTACAAGTCACATAGTACACCAATATCAAAATCTACATGGTTTTTGTTCTATGCAAATGATTGTCCCATGGATCATTTTTAGTTTACGACTTCCTGAAAATTCTGACTCATATTTCCACCAAGTATATGTGGTGAAGATCATGGAAAGAAGAAAAAGAGCAAATCTGAAATTTCACATGAAGTACATTCAGGGCATCAAGAATTAAAGATTTAGAATAATTTTGAATTTTCATGTCATTATAGTATGTTTTAGTAATTAAGGGTATAATGGTAATTCCAACAATTATTGGACATGGGTTGCAGGGGTCACCCATGGGTTTTATTTGGGTCGAAGTAGAATTGGAAGTCATAGTTAGTCTAGAATATTAGTAGTTACTAAATATTTTTAGTTTCTAAATTTGAAAAATAGTCCCTATAGAATTAGGAGACTCTTTAGCCTATAAATATATGTGTAATCTTAATAGTTAATATTATAAAAATTTGAGATTGTATTTGTGTGATTGGCCTATCCCTTGCGAGAGTGAAGCACTTCTCTCTCTCTTGCTTCTTCTTCTTCTTCTTCTATCCAGCAAGGATACTGTTCACGTCACTGTGCTTAGAACAAGCACCCAACTGCCCCTAAACACTTGTGTTTTCATTCCCAAAACCCTATCATTTTATAAGCCCTTAAACTCCTATTTTTTTAAATACTTTTGCAGCCACAAAATCCCACCAAATCCAGTCCTACAAGTCTACTGTTGCTGCTGCCAGTATACTTAACCCGGGCTCATTACTTGTAAGAAAGTAATCCCTACTCGTCCTACATCACCATGAAATCTGATTCTGTAATCATCAACAATCCTATAAATCTTTCTCAGCAGCTAAAGTTTTAATCGCAGTAGAAAGCAAATACAGCCATCTCCAGGACATATTCAACAAACTATCAACTCCTGGCACATGGGCAACTGCAAATACCTGATTTAAGTGGCAGCGCAATTTGGTTTGGTAAGCCAGCTTCTAGGATATCTTCAACCCAAAAATCACCAGCACCAGTTTCTTTCCCATGCAATGCAACCACTAGCCCTATCAAATGCATCATGTCAGTAAAAGAACATACATACTTGAAGCAGATGGTGTTTTACAAGTTTTGAATAAATCAGCAAGCATCTTATTACAACCAGGATATTGCCATTGGTAGTATGGCTTACTTGCCCATTAAAAAGAAACATAAAATATGTTATGTTTGTTAAATTATGTCCACCTAATGTATTTCCAAAACTCTATTCATACAAAAAAACTCCACAAGAATGATGTGCCAATGCCATTCTTGTAAATAAATTCATCTTCATGGATGTTTTGTTTCAAAAGGAAAGGTCCACAATGAGTCACATCATTATGCATGAATTTTCTATTTGTATATCGTTACTCAAATGTATTTTTATAACAATCATACATAATTTTCATTTCAACATTTGAGAAGCTTTCAAGAGGAAAGCGGAGTGAGAAAGTCCGCACAAAAATGGGCTTGTAACTTACAAGGTCAGCTTAAACATGACTAAGACACAACAGGAACCTCAAGCTCAAGCACTTGATTGCTACACCAAGAAAAAATTCCTATTTCAGAAGCTGAAGAAAATTACCATTCCATCCCAGGAGAATTTTCCAATTTTATTATGATAAGCAGTTCATTATACAGACCTGTTACACAGAAGGTAAGAGCACATTCCCACGAAGTTTAACTCTTCCACTTTCATCTTCCAAAACCAAATGATCATCTGGGTGTATAAAATTATGAGGTTTTACAAGTGAACCAGCAGATTTCTGCATATTACCGATAAATTATAAAAACTTTATCATCTGTACCACAATCTCAATCTCAATATCTGAAAAGTAAAAGGGGAAAATCAAACACAGGAAAAAAAGGACCTATATTGACAATAAATACCTCCTTAGAGTACTCATCAAGAATAGAAGGTTTGCGCTTCATGTGCTTGTAGAGGGTTCCAACAATTATGCATTCCTTACCTTCTTCCAGTCCCAAAACTGTACAGACTGAGAAAACAATGCTCACTTTATCAGTTTACGCCAAACCATGAAACTCAAAACTTTATCAACTAAAATATCTAATACTAGTGTAATAGTGAATGAATACTTTGCAATACATGTCATTCAAACCAAAAGCATAACTATTCATCAAAGTAAGAGTCAAAACAACCAACAAAAAGGACCCAAATGACAAGTTGCAATTCATACCAAAAAAGCATGGACACTTTGACGAAGGTGGCATGTTGAGTCAAACACCTACACTAGTCGGACACTTGTCAACATGAGTCAAACACGTGTCCAAACATGTTCTTTTTGTCAAACTTGGAAACACAGACAAATCTAAGAAGATGGTGTGTCCATGTTGACACTTGTTGAACACTTCCAGACATGTGTTAGATACATGTCCAAACGTGTCCTATCTTTATTATTATATACATATGCTTCAAAAACTTAGGGAACACACGTACCAATCGCTTAGACATGCATGCAATATATTACAAATATGAAGAAAACAAATTGGGATTCAATTATTTATAAATTAAAATTATAAAAAAACAATGTAGAAGTATAGCTATTGATCCCTCTTCCTTTAGATTTTAGGAATTATTCTTATGTTGCATATTTTTTATTAGGCCTTATGGTTGTGAACCACAAGTATATCATTGCCGAAGGTTCTCAACATTGTCTTGTGTTGGGGGTGTAAGATATTGAGTCCTGGAGCACTTAGACCATTACCAGAATAGGCATGATAGTTAGGTGCATGCCATGTACACGAAGCCTTTGGCTGGCCCCCCCTTAGAGTAGTGGTTGGGTCAAGGTGCTCCATTTAATCCCTATCTTTGGGCTTCTACTATTCGCTTCTTATGTGAACAAATGCATCCAAAGGAGCTCAAGTTGATACAAGATGACCTCTTTGCCACCGAGAAGGTCAAGGACTTTCTCGTATAGTCAATCGTACAGTTGTGTCTTGCATTTTTTGAATTTCAACTTGACGCCGTATCAATATCATGTTGCATGTCCATTGTTTGCACCTCTTAGAATAATACCCAATAGGTAATGACAAGAATACCCATGACAATCCTATTCTTGTGAAAATCCAACCACCCAAAAACAATGTCAATTGCATAGTCCGCAAAATTATATAACCCACAAAAAACAATTGTCTCATACCTCTAAATTATCAGCTAAAACATAGGCAATACAACCTTAATGCTTAAACTTCTAAAACGATGTAGAGTTAGAATTTAACACAAGGAACACGAACAGGTCTAAGCTTAAAAGCACAAAACTAGTGATAAGCCAAAAAATAAATAAACAAATAAATAAATGAAATATTTTAATTACCCACAATATTAAGTAAAAAATAAATCTAAATGAACGGAAATTTAAGACAACCCAAAGTCCCAAATCCTTGTTAGTCAAATACGCAGTAAAATTCCAAGTTCACTTCCATATCAACTCCAAAAAAACAATGGTACCAAAAAAAAAATGAACTCCAACACCTGGACGAATTCCCCATAAATCCAAACCATGCCTAAACCTCAAAATTAGGGTATCTACTGAAAAATTATGTTATAAATCAAAACCCAACATACAAATTGAACTGCAATATCACAAATAGTGGCAAATGCATTAAATATACAAACTTGGAGGAGATAGCGAACAATACAAAAATGGCAGTTACCAGGCAAGTGGGGCTTCCGATTGGGAACGAGAGAGTAAAGGAGGGTTCTCATCAAGTGGAGCCGAGCAAAGTATATCTGGCTGTACTGCTACCCCGTACATTTCCTTTTGTATCTCAAAGCTCTCATCCTGCAATGGACAAAATGGAAAATAAAATAAATTTGTCAGAAAAAATCTTGAAAATCTATAAGACAAAACAAATAAAAAGAGAAGATCGAACGAAGTTGTAAAAGAGAATTTGAAAATATTTCTTTTTGTCTGTACCATGGATTGATAGATTGTTTTCTTTGGATGTTGCTCTCTGTGTCGACTTCCATGGCGGGAAACCCTGAAACTGCAACAGTTGCCTATTATAATCTGGGTTTTATAGTGCTTGTCTTTATCGTAGTACTAGTGAAGGAACAATGTGCATTGCAGATAACGCGTGCCTGTAGTTTAAGCAGGACTGGCCCTGAGTTATTAGGGACTTAAGGTGAATTTTTTAAATTGAGCCCTTTATATATCATTATTTAAAAAAGAAAAAAATTGTTTGGATAAAATAAAAAAGATAAAATTTTTATTTCTATTGCATTACAATTTAATAAAATTTAGATAACAAATATATATATGTATATATATAAAATAGTTGAACTTCAATTAATTGAATTAAATTTTTATTTTTTAGCTTACCAATGCTATAATAACTAAAATTAATTGGGGGTAAAGATGAGAATTTTCGACACAACTCAATCAATGTTTAAAATTAGCAAGCTAGGGTTGACTATTTTTCAACATGAATCCAAGTATGACACGACTCAATAACATGAATTATTAGTTATATATTTTAATGTTCATTAAATGATATCATGACATTTTTTTAATATTTTATTAAACTCCATCTAACTGAATAAAAAAGTATGCAAAATAATAATTAAGGTTAGTATCTTTTTTTCATTTAAGATATGCATTTTTTTGTTACCTATTTTAGAGTCAATCAAGTAAAAATTATATAGTAATAAGGTATAATTTTTTTAATTAGAAAAATGCAAATGAATTAAAATCAAACATTCTATGAATAATTTCATTTGGTACAAATAAATTTTATAAAATTCAACTTATGGGAAAATTTTAATCTCTCTATACACTCGCTAAGTTATTTTTAACTAAAAGTAAAAATTTTCACATTAAATATCAATTGGACACGAATCAAAATAACGTCATACGACAACATGAAAATAAATGAATTGAGTTAATATTGAAGTAATTATAAAATAACACGACATGATACACTCCCCTAATTGGGGACCCTAAATTTTATTTAAAATTAGAGGCCCGAGGCGACCGCCTTAGTCGCCCCAACTCAGGGCGGTCTTGAGTTTAAGGTAATGCATAGTTGTCATTAGGCGTGCTACTGCGCACAAAAGACTAATTGAAACAAAGAACATAAAACAGAAGCATTGATCCAGCGTTCATTTTCTAAAAAATTAAAAGGTGCCCTTCAATCTAAGTAGGTAATTAGTACAAAGAAATACAAATAAAAGCCTAAAATTAGACATGAACCTATTAAACATCATTATTTCATGCACATAAAAAGTTATTACATCCCTAAAATGGATGAATGGTATGTATGTAAACCAAAATGAAAACATCGTATAATAAAAGTAATTACATCAAAATAATCATTGCGGTAAAACAACATTAAGAATATGAAATTAAAACGGAGCACTAACATTGACCCTTACTCCAATAACTATAAAATAAGCTCTAATTAAAACACTGAAAACACTGAAGAATATGCCACTCTGTGCTCTGTATGTTGGCAAGTGTAGATGAAAAAGAGACAACTTTTTGCTCTATAGGTAGGCATAGATTAAAAGAAGACTACTGGTAATTAATAAAACACTGAACTCTATTAATTATTTTTTCCCAAAGATTGAGATTGCTAATGAAAATTAAGGACTATAAATGAACTTGATTAGTCAATATTATTGGCCATTTTGCCTGCAAGCAAGGTTTTAAAAAGCGGCCGCAACCGTTACGTAACGCCGTTACGTAACGGTTTTGGCGGTTACCGCCATCCGTTACGGTCGCTTTTGCAGTGTGATTGGGATTCACAGGTGTGTCGGCCGTAGTGGCTGCCATAGCGGTCGTAATGGTGCCGTAATGGCTTGTTACGCATCGTTACGTAACGGTTCCAAACTGTTTCTTTCGAAAAAAACACACAAAAAAAAGCTGAAAATGGGAGAAGAGGGATAGAGAGAAGAGGGAAGATAAAAAGAGAAAATGGAGGAGCAAGAGATAGAGAGAGAGAAGAGGGAAGATAAAGAACATGTTATTGATTTGTTGAAACTGTAAGACCTATGCTATTCTATTCAGCTGCTATCACTAAACTATTTTGTTTGTGTGTGTCTATTTATATATTGTTTAATAATAATAATAATAATAATAATAATAATAATAATAATAATAAATATGGTCATTATCTATTTAGCTTGGTTAAAATATGTATATATATATATATTTAGGCTCTTATTTATTCTCTTACTTTTGTCATTGTTTATCTTATATATAATAGTTAGTGATTGATTTTTTGTATAATATAAAGTTATTAATTATTAAAATAAAATGTAAAAAACTCAGTTTATAATGATTTAAAAATATGAAATATATTGGATCATACTTAAAAATTTACAAAAATTGATCAATATTTATTTTTAACCCAATAAATATGATCATGGAAAAAAAATATGCGTATCAGTAAGTTTTTTTCAAATTGTGCGAAAAATAAAAAAATTCATGATTCCGGTTACCGCAACCGTTACACTACGGCCTTTACACCCCGCAACCGCATCACCGCCACCGTTACGGCGACCGCAACCGCTTTTTAGAACCTTGCTTGCAAGTATTACATTTAGTCAATATAACTAGATATTTGGGGTATCCTCTGGTTCCTTCATAGCTTCTTCCATTCCTCTCCCTTGTCATTGCAGCCTTATTTTCAAGGGCAAACTTGGAAAAACTATTCCTAAACAAAAACAAAGGCAGCTCCATGGAAAATGGGAAAGTAGTAGTACTTGGGAGACTAATTAATTTCTCCTAACAGAAGAGAATAAATGGATCAAACATGGCAGTTTGACATGGTAGCTCCAGTCTTCCAAGTTCAAACCTCCAACAACAGGACCGGACCTGAGATTTAAGAGCCCCTCTTACATTTAGGAAAAAACGAAAAATAAAAAATAAAAAGAAGTTGATGGATAAAGTAACAACAATATGGGTGTTTGGAAAGTGAGTTTTTTTGTAGGTTTTTTTAGTTTTAGAATATTATTGGAGAAATTTTTTTTTGTGTTTGGGAAGATAGTTAGGTTTTTTTGTGGTTGGATGTGATGTTTGTGAGAGAAAAAGTGAAATGATTATTGGGTTTGATGTGATATTTTGTTTGGATTTGTTTTTTTTTTTATTTTGTAAAACATTTGTCTTGTAGTAAAAAAAATAAAAAATAAAAACCTAAAAACCAAGTTGCCAAACACCGCCAATATTTTTATTTGTTAGCGGCTACAAAAAGTTTACTTACCCATATAATCATTAAAATTATATACTAAAATTTACTTTTTGCTTATAATTAAAATTATAAATCGTCTGCTTGTTTCTTGGTACCAAAAGAATTTATCAAGCACTCATGATTGAGATTGAATAAATTTTTTTTTCTGCTTTTTGCTTCTTTTTTTTCTTTTTTCACATCAGACAATATGCTTCCTAGGAGTCATGACTATATATAATAAAAAATTCACACAAATTCACAATCACTAACATCTGCAACAGAAATTAGAGCACCACAAAAATTATAGATTTCCATTAAAGCACATAAATCAGAGACTTTTCTAATTCAACCAAAAAGTCAAAACACTCAATCAAATCACTCTCAACTTTTTTACACATCTTTTCGTAACAAATCAAAAACTAAGCCTAGCTTCTCTTCTTATTTTCTTTTTTTATCTGTTTTTTTTTTCTTTAATAAAAACAACAAAAACAAGAATTTAAATTATTTGTTTGCACTTTATTAATCATTTTCTAAATAAACTGTGTGAACTGAATAGTACATTCACATGAACTAAATTGAAAATGTAGGCACACAAATCATGGCAAAGAAAATTAGTGAAGTGAACAAAAACTAGGGGGCAAAGAAATTAGGGCAATAACTTCTTCCATTAAAATGTGACATAAATATATATATATATATATAGAGAGAGAGAGAGAGAGAGAGAGAGAGAGAGAGAGACAGAGACAGAGACAGAGACAGAGACAGAGAGGAGTCACTCACTGCTGGGTTGTTCTTGTGTTGACCGAATCACCGATGCCGTTCATGCTGTCGCCGAACCTGGAGTTGGACCCGAACCCGGAAAGTTGGTTGGTTCCCCTTGTGCTGGATAGGACGAGTTCCTGTGTTCTCTCTCTCTCTCTCTCTCTCTCTCTCAAGGCTGATGAATTCAGTTGAATTTTATTTATTTATTATATATTTTTGGACATTTACACTCTTACGCCAGGTTTGTCTGACGGATTAAGTTGGATAAGATTGTTAGTAAAAGGATTATCAGTGGAGAGATTATTAATGTAAAAATTATTAGTGAGGGAATTAAGGGGTCTTTTGGAAAGTGGGTTATAATCCACTTCCCATATTATAACCCACTTCCCCCTCTCACAAAAAATTGATTATAATCAGCTTTTAACCAAAAAGTTGATTATAATCATTTTTCTCAAAATAGCCCTAAGTAAAAGTATATTTATTTTGATGATAGCATGAGAGATAATTAATGATTAAATTGTTAAATTATTTTTATATAAAATAAATAAATAAATTATTTCTATATTAAAAAAATTAGAACAAATATGAAAACAAATCGGTACACTTGGTAAAAAAAAATTAAAAAAATAAACTTTTTATATAAAATAGATTCAATTCTCTCATTATTTTTCTAATCTCACTCAAAATTCAGCCAAGCTAAACTTCTATGTGAGGGTATTTATAGTCCCATGAGCTTATTAGTCCCCTTCTATTTTTGCCAACCAAACATGGGCTACATAGGACTCACAGGATTGATAGTCCAACCCCCTACCTATAGAGCCAAACAAACATCACCTTAAGTTATTAACTTATACTCTATTATCTTAATTAAAAAAAAATTAACCTTTGACTCTTGTTAAATTTTTAATAACCAAAATTATCTTTAAAACAATAATTGTTTATCATTTATAATTATTTATAAAGAAATATGATGATTTGATATTTATTTTGATTTTCAAAATTAAAAACATTAACTTTCAAATTAAAAAAAATTATATGCAAAAAAAAATAATAATCAGTGTACTTGGTTTCAGTCTTTTGAATTCAGTTTTTTGAAAATTGAGTTATTTGTTTTTTGTATTTTTTTTTAGTGAATATTTTTTAAATTTCAAGTAATTTTTTTTACTTTTCTAGATGTATCTAAATAGTAAAATATCCGTGAAGAAATATTTTAAAAAATTAATAAATACACAAAAATATGAAAAATGTACTGAATTTTTATATATTTTTTGTATTTTTGGTATTTAGTAAATTTTTTAAAGATTTTTTTCACAAATATTATACTTTTTAATTTTATTTATGTTAGGTGTGCCTAAAAATTAAAAAAATTACTGAAAATATTAAAAAAATTAATTGAAAACAAAAAAAATATGGAAAATAAAAGAATAGAATTTTTTGAAAAGTATTTCTGAAAACCAAAACCAAACAAGCTGAATATTTTTTTTTTTTGAAAAATTTGAAAAAACTGAATTATTTTTTTGTACATAACTGAAAATTTTGTGTCTATAAAGGAGTATGATGATGGAACATTGATGTACAAAATGAAAAAATTGATAATTTTTTTAGTTTTAAAACTGGAAAAAATTGATAGTCTTTTCGATTTTATTGGATAGTTGAATCAAATCAATAAATAGAAAGGGTAAAAATGTTTAATCTTATACTCTATTTTTTTCATCAGTTAGAGAAATAATTATTTGAAATATTACTACGTAAAATTGATAATATTCATAGGTTTAAAAATTAAAAAAACAAATAATAATATTATCAATTTTATTAAATAAAATTTATTAATTCAAAAAATCTTAGACAAGAGCTGAGTTAGTATAACATTTATAAAAAAGACTTTTAAGTAATTAACTTTCTATTTTTTTCAGTTCGGCGCCCAACATATGGGCCATTTTGGGAAGCTGGTAAAAAGCCAGCTTCCAGCTTTTTACCAATTTTGAGTCACATCACCTCTCACAAAACTTACCCATAAAAAACAAAATAGTCACATCACCTCTCACAAAACTTTCCCACAAAAAGACAAAATAAGATAAAAAAGCCAAAAAACCAGCTTTTTACCAACTTCCCAAAACACCATATACGTGAAGGAGAAATAAATTTTAGGAAAATGTTTTGGATCCCAAAACCAACCTCACGTGATATGTTACAAGTCATACCATTGAAAAATCTCACTAAAATATAAAGAGTATTCGATATATGCCTATTATGTCATTGGGTGTCCAAAAATGGAGATGTAGCATTACTGTAAATTTTAAGTGTCATATTGTTTGATAAAGCCTCATTATTAGATTGGGTCTTCAATATCTATAGGGTGATTCTACTTATATCACTATTTTATCTATTCACACCTTTTATATGATCTTTTTTTTTTTCCTTTCAATTTTATCTATGTGTGAAATTATTTTTAAAGACAAAACACTAAAATTACATATATTTTATTATCTCCTTACACCCCTTAGTCTTCAATCCTTACTCTTATTGTTTCTTTCTCAAATTTTCTTTTATCTTACATATCTTTTTTCAAAAAGTGAGAATCATAGTGTTTTGATCATCAAAGAAAGCAATGGATGAAGAAACGGTGGTGAAAAATTATCAAAAAAGTGAAATTGTGAGTTTTTTTTATTTGTTTGGTAGGTTTTTGTTTCGTTTTTATAGACTGTTTTTCGACTTTTGTTCGGTGTTTCGAAATCGAACAGAATAAAATAGTCTGGCATCACATTGCCGAACAAAAAATATAAGTTTGGTAACCAAATGCCGAATAAAAGATACATATCCAGTAATTTAAGGCTGATTTTTTAAATTTGTTCGACTACTTATTACTATGTATTTTCAGTTTTATTTTTTTTTATTTTTTTGCTTGGAAGGATTATACTTATACTCATTGTAACAACGAAAGTATTGCATTATTAGTGGACTCCAGTCATAAATTCATTACAGACGAGGTTTGTTAAGTATTTTTGTGAATAAATTTTTTTCTTATTTTTAATTTGTATTGAGTTTTATTAATAATTTGACGTATAAATGTATTTCTTATGTTTAGATTGTTAGTAGTCGTCAAGTATTAATTAAATGGGCTTCTAACGTTGAGAAGAAGACTGGATTTGTCATTGTTATAAAGACATCAGATGCGGGAGGTAATGGTAGAAAACCAAGACTTACACTTGCTGTGAAAGAAGTGGTTACTAAAAAGACAACAGGAAGATTAAGGGGGAACGATTGAGGTTGACAAGTTCTAAAAAGTGTAGATGTCCATTTCTATTAAAGGGGGGAAAAATTACCTACAAATGATGAGTGGATGTTGCATGTCTTATGCGGAGTGTACAATCATCCACCTGCTGAACATCTTGAAGAGCACTCATTTGTTGACAGATTATCTAATGAGGAAACATCCTTATTAGTTGACATGTCAAAGAGTATGGTGCGACCAAAAGAGATATTAATTACATTGAAACGAAGAGATATTGGTTAAATCAAATCATATCTCTTACTTCGAACAATTTCCAAAGAAGTTGAAACCATATATCTGTCACATAAAAGGTGTACAAGCATATGACAATTGTGGTTTCAGGGCAATAGCTGAATTGATTGGTTTAGGTGAAGATGATTGGCAACAAGTTAGGCGAAACTTGTTGACTGAGTTGCATTCGAATGTAGTGCACTACATGCAACTATTTGGTTCATAAGAATGGGTTGATGACCTTACCTCTGTCTTATCCTACTTTGTAAATGGAAACCATTTCATGTAGGTAATTACCGAGCCTACTTTGATCATTACCATGTCTTATTTTGTAATTCTACTTATTGATTTCTTTGTTATAGGTTTATTTGCAACCTAGTCATCTAGTACCTTCAATAGCAAATAATTGGATTCGTTTTCATCACCTGTGTGCTAGTGGACGAGAGAAAGCATATACTATCCGTATTCATCAATTCCGTACTTTTGTCAGCCCTAATGTAGTAACTACTGAAACTATCGATATAGACGAATTGTGATAACATGTTTGATTAAAAGTTACAAATAATGACAGATTTTATGGATGCTTTTATGGATATTCGTACACTGATTTTTTAATGAATAATTTTATGGATACTTTTTATTTATGATTTTATGGATACGTGTTTGATTTATGGATGTTTGAAAGAAAAAGTATATCTTTTAATGTATAGCGACAGATGCCTAAACAAATCTATTATAGTTTGACAACATGACACTAGAGTAATCCAATTTGTATAGCAATGTATCACTGAATAGGCACTTCACAAACTAATTGGAATTAATTTCTTGTTATTATCCAATCGAATGGTAACATATTGCTAGGAAAAAAAAGTTTGTCTGGTAACATGGCACTGGATGAATTCAAATTCGTTAGTATTATATTACCGAATAGGTCCAAATTATTGTTTGGAAGAAAGTGGCTCTATAAATATATAGCAACAAAACGCTGGACAAACCTATTTTTCCTGGCAACATAACACCGGAAGAATGTAAATTGTCTAGTACTGTGTAATCGAACAGACACTTCACTATGGGCTTCACCGAACCCCTCGTCTTCCCTGTTTTCTCTTTTCCTCCGTTGCTTCTCTTTTTTCCCTCAAAAAATTAGTGGTGTAAAGAGATGAAATAGTTAATTTAGGGTCAGTTTTGGTATAGCGATCCCGGTCTTTCTCCATTCGGTTGTTGTATCCGGACTTGGGTTCCGTGGAGCTTGTTGTTGTATATATCTTGTTTCCATCCTTCAATACTTTCTATTTGAGTTATAGGATGTTTTGGGTAGGTTTGTTACAGGCTTGGTGTGCTTGGGAGCAAATGGTTGCTGTCCAGAATTTTGGTCCTTCGCTCGAGCGAGCACTTTGTCGCTCGAGCGAGCCCTGTGTTTTAGATCCTTCACTCGAGCCAGGGTTCCTTCGCTCGAGCGAGAGTTGAGTTTTTGTGTCTGGTGGCTCGAGCGAGAAGTCTTGCGCTCGAGCGTGCGTCTGCGTCTCATTTTTGACCTGAGAGCTGTGTTTCTTGGCTCGAGCGAGCTTTCCTTTGCTCAAGCGAGCGAGGTGTATGTTTTGGGTTTCTTCGCTCGAGCGAGCATTCTGTCGCTCGAGCGTGCTTCTGGGTTGCAGACCTGAAGCTTTGTATTGTTGGCTCGAGCGAGACTTTCTTCGCTCGAGCGAGGGTTCTTTGTGTCTGGTCGCTCGAGCGGCCCTGTTGTATATCAGCAGGCAGCAGCGGGAAACACTTCACTTTTTTCATCTCTTTTATTTTACAAACCCTAGATCTGAGCTCTCTCTCTCTCTACAAACCTTCTCTCTAAGGTTTCATCTTCTTCTAGTGAGTTCCTAGCCTAGCCTCTTTGTATAAAAGATAGAGGGTGTTGAGGGCTTTGTTTTAATCTGAAAATTATTGAATTTGGAGCACGTTGGGTTTTGGTCTTCATCTCCGTTTGAGCTTTAACTTCGAGGTAGGGATATCCTACTCCATCTTATGAGCTTTGTCTTTAAATTTTGGCATTTTGATATGTTGGGGTTGTTGGGTAATATTGAAAAAATTTGGGGTCTTTGTGTAATTTACAAAAGAGGGGGGTTTTCATATATATAAACCCATATGTATGTAATACTTTGAGAAAAGGAATTAATGACGGATTATTGATGAAAATGGAACCTTAGGGTTGTTATGTGAATTATGGGAAAATGCCCTAATTAGTTTGGTAAAATTAATTTGTATAATTAATTTTGAGTTATGGGAATTGAATTGAGGATAGTGGAATTGGGGAATTATGGGATTAAAGGGGTGTAGTTGGATTAATTTATCGCTCACCTAGTCAAAATGTTGATAACATATCCATTTGGTGGACTTATTTTCTGTTTAGAAATAACTACTTTGGGCTATTGGTGGAGGATAGTCTTGATTGTTGTAGACAATGCATGATGATTAGGCGAACTAAAACTAATCAATTGAGTATGCCATAGAATATGGTGGTTGGTATAATACATCGAAATTGTGTATTGATTGAGTGAACATGTATGTGATAATTGCTTATATACATTGTGTTATATGGGAGAAGATAGGGGATGTACTCCACGGTTTAGGGGAAGATAGGGGATGGACCTCTAAACCGGATTTTGTTTGACATTGATACAGCACTAAAATGTGTATCATTTGTGAAGTATGGAAGTGTTTTTACATGTTATTGATATAGCACTAAAATGTGTATCATTTGTGAAGTATGGAAGTGATTTTGGCTGAGACTGATACAGCACCAAAATGTGTATCTATTATGAAGTAAGAAATGTTTAACATGAGTTGTTATCCCAATTGAATTGGAAATATTGTTAATAAGAGATGTAATCTCTGTCGAATTATCTGGCCAGGTTCTGAGCCACGTTTTTTAAATGAATTGATAAGAAAAGGAAAAGTGAAATGTAACATGGACATGATTGTCATGGAATTGTAATGTGATTTAAATGGATGTATAAGTGTTGACCACCTATCACGTGCTATTATTTTAATCATTGCTTATAGTTGGTTTAGTATATTTCTACTGAGCTGTGGCTCACCCTATATGGGACATCATTTCCAGGTACAAATGGTATGCCACCTCCAAGGATGTAGCTTGGGAGGCTAGAGGCTGAAAGATTTTTGTTGTTCTGTTATCTTTTGATGTATTACATATAAATTCAGGCCAAGGGCTTAATATGTAATTGAGTTAGTACTCTTTTCTTTGTGACCAAGTGTTGGCTTGGAAAGTTGTAAGCCCATAGGGCATTTACTTTTGTTGTCAACATGTAATACTTTTGTACGAACTACTCTGATGAATAGAAAGATGTTTACTTCTTTATATCAATGCATGTTAAGAATGTTGGGTTTGATGTATTATTTTGAGGGCGTGACATTTGGTAATATATCAGGGGTGTAATAAGAATTACATTTTTCTTAGTGGCGTAATGAGATGAAAGGTGTAAAGAGGTAAAATAATGGTGTAAGTAGAATCATTCATATCTATATCTAGGTTAATTACATGTTAGTTTCATTAAGTAAACTTAGGCATTATTTGGCATCTCCTATAAATATATATATTTTTATTTTTTTTGGGCCACATCACCTTTCAATTTTTTTTTATATATCTTTTCGTAAAAAGTCAAAAACTATACATCATCTCAAACATCCTCTTAAATACCATTAAGTTCTATTGACTTTTTAAATGCACCATTAAGTCTTAAAATGCCTATATTACCTTCATTGAATTTATTTATCCTCACTAATTTTCTCTTTTTCTCTCTTTCTCTCTCCACCATTTTTCTAAAAAAATTCTTCTTTTTTCTATCATCATCATCATCATCATCATCTCTCTCTCTCTCTCTAAATATTTTCAAATCGTCATAGTTGCCACACCACCACCGTCGCTATTCTCATCCACTCGCCACCAGCACCATCGCTGACCACCGTCATCGTCGCCAACTACGACCTTCCACCAACTTCTCTCTCTCTCTCTCTCTCTCTCTCTCTCTCTCTCTACCTCACACCACCATTATTTCAGACCACCACTACCACCATTGTTGCCAACCACTGCCACCATCGCTAACTACCGGCCACCACCATTGTTATCGTCCACTATTGCCGTTCATTGGCTACTGCTGCCGATCTACACTCCTTCATCGTCAATCTACCACTATCGTTCAATAAACCAAGTCCACCATCACCGATCTACATTCTATGTCTCTGTTTTCCACTCTACTATCATTGATCCACCGATCTAGTTGTATTAATAATGAAATTGACTCCAAATAACTTCAAACAAGAGTGTTTTTTCAGATATCGTTCCTCATATCTCTCTTTGTCTCTTTATTTTTCAAAATAGATCTATTGCAAATTTATTTATCAATGATAAATTTATCATTATATCTTGTTTTGTATGCGTATAAGAGGAGGTGTCCTGTGAGTAAGTGAGTGTGTGTTAGTGTGTTAGTGAGTGAATTGGTCAGATTTGGCATATGTAATTTATTTACAAATCACACAACGATAAATTTATCAGCCTATCTTGTTTTGTATGTATGTATAAAATGAGGTGTCTTGTGAGTAAGTGAGTGTGAGTTCACAAATCACCCAGTGATAAATTTATCACTGAATGTGTCTTTGATTATTTTGTTGATCTTGTATTGATTTATGACAGTGAAAACTGATGTGAACGTTTTTTTAGTAAAGTTTTTATTTTTTCTCCTCATCTTTCTCCATTATCCTTATCTTTTTCGATTATCTTCATATTTCTTTCTTGATTTCTCTTTCTATGTGTTGTTACTACTAGATCTGGGTAGGTGGTGGTGGTGGAGATGAACATTGTTTTTGTTAGAAAATGGTCGAAAAATGTCATCGAAAGTTGCTGGAGATTGGAGATGGTTGTTAGTAGTTAGAGACGGTGACCGGAGGTGGTCGTTGGAGGCTGGAGGCAACTGTTGGAAACCATGGTCGGAGGTCGAAGGAAATGGTTGTCGGTGGCCCGAGTTGGTCTTCGTTGGTCGGAGCTTATCACCAATAGTTGTCAATGGTAGGGTGTCGGGCAATGATCTTATGGGTGAGGGAGGGCATTTTGGAGATATTGATAGGTAAAAACATAAATAAGACTTACAGATAAATAAGTTCGGTCAATAGAATCAGCTCATAAGTGTTCCTAATATTTATATCTATATCTATAATAAACAAACCCAGAGCCAGAGCCAGAGCCAGAGCCAGAGCCAGAGCCAGAGCCAAAGCCAGAGCCAGGCCTAGACCCATTCAACAAAATTTGACCACTCCGGGGCAAATAGGGAGAATCCTACATCAAAATGAATTAATCATAGTATTACTAAAAAAAAATATTAATGATAGAAATTCCAAATAAATTATCAAATTGTTGGCTACATATTTTGTAAAAGCCAGTTACAGTTCGGCATGTGGCAGAATAAGGGTATTATGGGAAGAGGATTCAAGTCTTCGATCCTGATCGTACGCGTGGCGATGAATATTGGTTTTCACGTGATCTGAGTAGCATTAGATCAGTAAAGAGATGCAAGGTGACATGGCTCCAACGGTTACTCATATTCGAATTCAAATACAGGAGGGAAGTTCAACTGCAAGTGATGGCGTAGTGGAACTACTTCTAAGGCAGCATGATCAGCAATCATGGAGGAGCAGTTCGACGGTTTGAAGTGCAGTTCGAAGGTCATTCTTGACGAGTATAAATAGCAGGGAAGCCCCCAGAAAAAAGCCCCAGACTCAGATCATACAAACTAGTCTTTACTTCATATTTTCCTTTCCAGTTTTACATTTTCTGTAATTTAAATACCTGTTCTTTAAATACCTATACTTTAAATACCCGCACTGCATTTCGATTCATAGGAGTAGTTTCAAGTAGATTCGAGTAGACTGCTGCTGTAAACCTCTTCGAGGCTGAGTTTGGATTATTGTAAGTGTTCATCTTAATGAAATACTTCGATTGTTCTTCATATTAACTGTTATTTCTCTTAATTTCTCCTAAGTCAAGCCACCAGTAAAAGTCCTCTTCATTGAGGCTGAAAGAACTAAAACACAATCGTCTGATAATTGGTTGGCAATTATAATTTCTGTAAGGACTAATTGATCCTTGCTGGCACGCTCGCATTTACAAAAATACCCTTCGAAAAGCCAAAAAGCCAACACAAATACTTTTCATCTTTGATATTTTAAATGTGTCAATTGATCATTCGTATCTTATTAATTTTGTCTTTAAGGTCTATTTCGGCAACTGGGAAAAAAAAAAAAAAAAAAAGCCAGCTTATTAGCTTATTGGCGTATTTGAGTCACATTACCTCTCTATTTTTTTGCATGTTTTTCAAAAAAACTAAAAAAATCAAAAAATTAGATTTTATTTATTTATTTATTTTACTTCTCAAAATAGGCCTAAATGTATTCCATTGCTATTTCTATGTACAATTTTGATAACAAGGATATTTTTTTCTCATACCACCTTTGACAATAAAACAACCATTTAAATACAAATACGATAAGTAGTACAGAGTAATAGGGCTGAGCAAGGAATCCGTGAAATCCGTAATCCGATCCAGTCCAGTCCAATCCGATAGGTTTGGATTGGTTTTTTGAATCCGTGGTTCGGTTCCGGATTGAAGAATTAAAAATCCGTAGTCCACGGATTGGTTCTGGATTGAACCCCACGGTTTTGGATTGGAACCGATCCGGACCGTATACAAATAGTCTATATTTTTATTATACATCCTCTCCCATAGCATCTTCTCTTATTCTATATAAAACCTAAACTCAAACCTAAATTCGTATAATATCTTCTTTTATTACTTTTATTTATTAGTTTTTAGTTTTAATTTGTAATGGTTTAAATACTTACGGTGAAACCAGTTTTCTTATAATTGTTTAAATTCTAGAACAGTATGTCATTATTATAGAAAAACATGTTGCTATTGTGAAACTAATATGGCGCTATGTTTATGTTTTTAAGAAATTAAAATGTTAAATATATATTTTTTTGTTATTTAATTATGTGAATCCATGGTCCTAAACCGATCCAATCCGTGTTTAAATGGATTGGTTCGGATTGGTTCCATGATTTAAACGGATTGGATTGGTTCCAATTTTTTAGGAACCGTAGATAACGGATTGGTCCTGGTTTTACCTTAATCCGGTCCAATCCGGACCATGCTCACCCCTACAGAGTAAGGGCTCTTGTGGGAAGGTAGGGGGGAAAAAAAAAATTGCCTTTTTTTTTTTGGGCAAATTACATATACCCCCTCGAGGTTTAGCAAAATTACAAATACCCCCCTGAGGTTTGAAAAATTACAGATACCCCCCTGAAGGTACTATTTTCATAACAAATTAGGGGACAAATTGTTATGAAAATATAAACCTCAGGGGCCAATTTGTTATGAAAATATAAACCTCAGGGGGGTATCTGTAATTTCTCAAACCTCAGGGGGATATCTGTAATTTAGCTAAACCTCGAGGGAGGTATATGTAATTTGCCCATTTTTTTTTGTGTGGTTATTTTTTGGCTTTTTCAAAAATGTATTTGGATTTTTTTTTGTTGGCTTTTTTGCTTTTTAAAAATTATTATAATATGGTGTTATATCATTTGTGAAAATTAAAACATATTTCCCTCATGCATATTTTTGAAATTACCATTTTACCCTCCTTGTTTAGTGACAAATTTTGTTGGGTATTTTGGTAAATTTCTGTCCTTGCTTATTTGGGTCTTGCCAAAAGAAAATATACATCAAATAAGCAGCTTTTTGCTTATTTTCGAAAAGCAAAAAAGCTGCTTTTTTTATGCCTTTCCAAACTAGCCCTAAATTGACATAATCAAAATATCAATAATCAAAATAAAACAAACTTATAATTTGGGAATCGATAATGTATCTAATTTTTCATTTTTTTTGCCTTCACATTTTTTATAGTGTGTAAATGTGTTGTATAAAAATATCCTTACTTCTAATATCAATTTTCAATGAAAAGAGTAATTCTATATTTTTTTTTATAGAATAATACTATATATAATTTCATTTCTTATCTATTTTTTTCACTCCTAAACACAAAACAATAGTACCTACATTCATAAATGTATACAAGACCTCCTCACTTGTGTCTTTGAGTGGAAAAAAGTGGTAAAAAATTAAATTATTTGTAGTATTTTTCTTTTTACATCATATTTTGTCTATCATTTGACATGACACATATATTATTAGAATATTAATAACAACAGTGAATTTCACATAATAGTGTCATTATTTATAGGGGAATTGACCAGTAAATTCTGTTTTGTAGACTTGTAATCTGTAAGGTCTTAAATATTTTTTTGATGATTGAGTGATCCCTTAAATTATTTGTTGACTGTTTTGCCATTGTTAGTATAGTTGGAGGACAGGTGGCATGGTTATGTATGAGGAAGGTGGTGGGGTGTTTGTGTGTCACGTTGTTCGAAAAGTGCATTAGTAGTTTTTTAAAGTTTGGTTGTTTTTAATATGTGCAGTGTGACGTGAATTCCTTATTAATTGTTTTTTAGCGCGTAACATAAATTCCTTACTAATTATTTTAATTTTGGAGTGTCACATCATATTTGCCACGTGAATTCCTTACTAATTGTTTTTTGGTGATGGGGTGTTTGTGTCACGTTGTTTGAAAAGCGCACTAGTAGCTTTTTAAAGTTTAGTTGTTTTTAACACGCGCAGTGTGGGATGTGAATTTCTTACTAATTGTTTTTTGGCGTGTGACATGAATTCCTTACTAATTATTTTAATTTTGGAGTGTCACATTGTACCTGTTACGTTGTCTCATCGTTGGAGTGTCACATTAATACCTGTCACATTGGAGTATCACACTATACCTGTCACACATTCTAAAAAAAAAAAAAAAAAAAATTCCCCAATTAATTAGTGAGGGTATATCTGTCTAACCAATACCCATCCACATTTGAAAAATGACTTACTGGTCACACACTACACTTAATAAAGACTACTCAATCAACCATTTAAAACGTGAGACCAAATGGTACAGAAGTTCCCAAAATAGGACTTTCCAATAAATTTGCCTTATTTAATATCTAAATAATATTTATGATAAATAAAATATAATAAGAGAAGATGATTATTTTAATATTATCGAGATAGAAATGGAGTTGGCAACATAACTCGATTTGGTTTCTAGTTTTCAAAACAGTATTAGAATTTTTAATCTGTATTTTTTTTAGTTAATCTTTTTTTTGTTAATTTTTTTACATCTATTTAATCTTTATGTACTTAAAAAGTAAAAATTTGTGATTTTTTTTCCCACAGAAATAAAAAAATAAAAAAATAATACACTTTTGTATTTTTTAGTATTTAGAGAATTACAAACAATCACAAATTTTACGAAGCTGCTAGGTAGCTCGAAAATTGATTGGCCCGAATGGCTCGATTTTCCAAAACGACCACGTTTTGACTTTTTTTTCTTTTCCTCTTGCTTCCTCTTCTTCCTTCCATTGGGCAATCTAAAAAATTAAAGAAGAAGAAGAAGAGCACCAAAATATCAAACAGTAGCAAAATCTAATCTGAGAAAAAATCAAAATCAAAACTCAAAATCAAAATCAAAATCTAAAATCAAAACCAATCTGAAAAATTAGAGGAGGAAGAAGAAGAAGAAGAGCCCAAAAAAATCAAACCCAAAATCTAAATCTAAATCTAAAATCAAAAAAAGAAAGAAGAAGAAAAATAGCACTAATTTCAGCAAAAAAAACAGCCCCAATTTCAGCACAAAAACAGCCCCAATTTCATCACCAAACAGCACCAATTTCAGCATCAAAACAACACCAAAACAGCAACAATTTGACAAAAAGAAGACCAAAATAGCAATTTCTTCTCCTCCTCTCCTCCTCTTTCTCTCTTCCTCCTCTATTTCGTCTCTTCCTCCGCTATTTCTCTCCCTCTCTGTTTTGGTTCAACTTTTGAGTGGAAGGGATTAAAGGAAAAGAAAAAAAAATCAAAACGTGGTCGTTTCGGAAAATCGAGCCATTCGAGGCAATGGCTTTCGAGCTACAACGCATTTTCCCAAATTTTATACTTTTTAAAAGTAAGATTAAATGAATTTAAAAAGTAATAAAAATTAACCAATATTAAAAAGGTTTACTAAAATAAAAAAGGGACATTTAGACTGACATTGTGTCAGTGTAAATTAATTAATAAAAAAAAATTATAATTATAATTATTAATTTTTATAATATATTTTACCTTATTGTAATTACTTTTTCATGATCCCACTGCCAGGCTATTTTCCTAATAAAAAATACCGATTACTAATTGAAAAAAAAAAAATTAAGTTAAAGGGTAAATTGCCTTGACACCCCTTGAGGTTTACCCTTAATACAAATTCCCCCTTCACGTTTTGAAAATTACAATCCTCTCCCTTTCATTTAAAGTCACATTACAAATTACTCCCTACATTAGTTGGCTACTAACTAAGTAACTTTTGTTGATGTTAGCTGTTAATTTTTTTATAAATACAAAATTTACCCTTCGTTTATTTCCATCATTTTACTGTATTTTCTATTGCTCTTCATTCAAGCAATAGCACTCAATCTCTCAAGAAACCCACCCAACCCTATGACACTGCAAATCAATCAATCACAAAAAAAAAAAAAAAAACCAATCTCAAATGGTTTGTAGTTGTGCGGGGGTGATTTCCGCACTATGAAGAAGGGTTGAACTTCGTGGATGAACAGCGTGCCTTGGGAATTGAAGATCTGCACAGAATAACAAACGATGAGGCTGCCCGACCGAGGTTTGGTCAGAAACCCCTCCGATGGTAAAGTCAGGGACTTAGGAAGAAGAAGAAGAGAGAATACAAAGGGTATGTGTTAAGTGTGTGGATTTTCGGATCCCTTGAGAGTGAATAATGTTCACCTTTTATAGAAGAAGGTTGTTTGTCGTTCAAGTCCTTCTCTCTTCGCCATCTGTCCAATGTGTCTTATTCGTGGTCGTCTCCTATTGGAGGAGGACGACCACTCTGCCTGACACTCGGATGCAGGTTTGTTTTGTTTGTCTCATTAGCGGACATCTCTCATTGGAGGAGGACAACCACTCTGCCTGCCATTCAGATGCAGGTCTGTCATATATTCACCTTGTCCCTCTGCACCTCCATGTCTCCACGTTCTGTTCATACAGAAGGAGAGGAGCAGAGTTGTTTGTCTCTTGTGAGCCCAAGAAAGATCTTCAGTGAATTGGCCTTCTCTAAGTTGGTCTGCTCTAGAACGGTTGTCCAACCAGGAGGTCCAACATGTTGCTAAACCCACTTCGGAGTAGTTCTGTCCATCCAGAAGGTCCACCATGTTGCTCGGCCCACTTTAGAGTGACGCTCGTACATTGGGCCGAGCTCCTATGATTGTCTTACTTCGGAGCAAGTGTTGGCCATAGGGCTGAGGTTCGACCTAGCTCCACCTTGGAGTGAGTATTGCATTGGGCCTAGCACCAAGATTTGATTAATTTTTACCCACTTCATTTGCCCCCTGGCTTGCGCTTACGTTTGGCGAAGCGGAAGCCAATTTTGTCACAAACTTCGAAGTTTGGTTGATCACAACTTAATTTGAGCTTCGTGAGTTGTATTCAAAATTATTGTTCGGCCCAACGTTTGCGTTTGCCTAATATTTCGTAGCTCGGTTGTGCCCCCAAACTAAATGTGTATCTTCACTAGCCTCGTAATTGTCCAGCTTGGTGCTCTTTCAGTCGGCTGAGCGTCGTTGCTTGATTGACTTCTTGTGCATGGCTATGCCTTATAAGAATAGGTTTGTAATCTGATGGATCTCAAATTGCATGATTGGACGCTCTTAGATTGAGTTATGGCTCGGCCTTGTGTATGCTAGGTAGGTCCCACTTGGGTTCTTTCTTGCATATATACAGTGTGTATGTCGGTCATTCGTGAAGCTCTTTACTGTTATTACGTGCAAGCAAAAACGGGTATGGTCAACTGTTATTGCTGCCCCGTCTTTTCTGTTCGGTCAAGCCTTCACTTCGTCCGAAGAAATATTTCTAGTGCCTGTTTGGGCCCATTACCCAGAAGTCAAGCTGCTCATTTTGCTCGGTTTTGACAGAGTTTATGAACCCAATCGGTGGAGCTCTTTGACTTATTTCGAAATATCTCGATCATGCCCCATTTTGTTCAGCCCATACTTCATCTCCTCTGCTCGGTTTGTTGGTGCGTGACTGGTCCATTGTAGGCCATTTCATATTCGGGAATTAAACATCATTGTTGAGCATGGAGATCAGTAGTCTTCAATATGAATGGGCCCACATCCCTTTGCACGTCCCAGCTCGTCATGATCCCGTGCATCCCTTCAGAGCTTGGTTGGCTATGTCATTGACTGCTGCTCAGTTGGAAATATTTTGACTGGTTTGCTCATGAGTGTCGTAGCTCGGTCGGACTTGCGTCTTGTTCGGCCTAGCGCAGCTTCGATTCATTTCAGTCCATAGATTCTACTCACATCTAGCTTGGCCTACCTCATGCATGTTACAACTTGGTCGGTTATCTTTGCTGCTTGGTCGACCCTTCTCCGACACTTAATGGGCCGAGCAACTCCACTTAATTTACACACGACGTCTGCTCAATTCGGTCTTTTTATTTCGGTCTTCCGATTCTCATTTTGCGTCGTTCGGCTTCCTCCATTTCTGCTCGGTTCATTCTTGTTCGGTTGGACTGTTGCTCAGCCATGGGTTTGCCGTTGCTCGGCCTTAGAGGAGCATGCCATCAAATTCATAGCTTGGTCGCTAGCTTGGTTCGTCGCCGTCAATGAATAAGTTCGGTTGATTGTCGTTAATCCGTAGCTTGGTTCGCACCAGCTTTCACACTGCTCAGTGATCTCCAGTTTATGCTCGGTTACATCTTTTCAACGTCGCGCTCGGCTGGCCACTATCTTCGTCTTGCCATTGGACTTCAAGCTCGGCATTGACGGACGTACATACTTGACTGTCGAGCTGCCACGCGTCCATATCTGACTAGTTTGGGGCCGTTTTCTCATGTCTTTGCTTGTTGTTTGTAGTGTATTTGTTTGGTAGAATGTTGCATTTCCAACTTTGTTTACTGTCAATCTTTTGGTTGTTTACTTGAGCTCTGAAACTTGGTTTTGCCTTAGCTAGTTTTGACCCGCTTCCTTTGCTCGGTCCATTTTGGAGTGGATGTTAGTCGTCCAATCAACCTTTGTCGCTTGGTCTACTTCAGAGTGAGCATTAAGTGTCCGACCAACTTCCGTTGCTCGGCCCATTTCAGGTGTTGGGCGTCCAATCAATTTCCATTGCTTGGCGCACATTAGAGTAGGCGTTAGGCGTCCAACCAACTTCTGTTGCTCGGCCCACCATGGAGTGGGTATTGGACGTTTGACCAATTTTTGTTGCTCGACTCACTTTGAAGTAGGTGTGTTGGAGTCCGACCAACCTTTGTTGCTCAGCCTAGGCATTGGGTGTCTGACCAACTTCTGCTGCTCGGCCCAGTCGTTAGGTGTCTGACCAACTTTTTTTGCTCGGCCCAAGCGTTGGGTGTCTGACCAACTTCTACTTCTTAGCCCAGGCGTTGGACGTCGGATCAACTTTTGTTGCTTGGCCCAAGCGTTGGACGTCCAACCAACTTCTATTGCTCGGCCCAGGCATTGGGCGTCCAACCAACTTTTGTTGCTCGGTCCACTTCAAAGTGAGCATTAGGTGTCCGACCAACTTTCGTTGTTCAGCCCACTTCGGAATGGGTGTTGGCCGTCCAATTAACATCCATTGCTCGGCGCGCTTAAGAGTAGGCGTTGGGCATCCAACCAACCACTGTTGCTTGGTTGAAACGTTGGGCATCTGACCAACTTCTATTGCTCGGCCCAGGCATTGGGCGTCCGACCAACTTTTGTTGCTCGGTCTACTTCAGAGTGAGCAATAGGTGTCCGGCCAACTTTCGTTGTTTGGCCCACTTCGGAATGGGTGTTGGGCTTGTAACTCGAACTTTCAATTTCTTCATGTTTATGTTGTTTGCCCCCAGCCGAGCAACAAGGATGTAGCCCTACATTTTTCGTTGTTCGGCTAGACTTTGCCTGATGCCTTTGAAAAATTGAGTTGCTCTTCCAGTCGAGCAATAATAGGGAAACCTTGCAAGATTTCCCGTTTGGCCTTAATTGAATTAGTTGTCTTGCCCCCAACCGATCATCATTGTTCAGTCGTTACTTGACTCGGTTGTGCTTCTGTTTATCCCACTTTGGAGTGGAGAGCAAGCTTCGACCTAGCTTCTATTCAGACTTCATTGTAGAGGGCTCAGTTTAACCTAGCTCTTGTTTGGTCCACTTCGGAGTGGCATTTGTTCGGCACACTTTGGAGTAGACGGCTAGGTTGAACCTATCTTCTTTTTGGCCTACGTTGGGTGGCCTCTATCCAACCTACCTCATAGTGAAGGACTAGCTTCGAATCTAACTTTTGTTTGGCACACTTCAGAGTGGCCTTTGTTCGTCGCATTTCGGGGTGGACAGTTAGGTTCAACCTAGCTTCTATTTGGCCTATATCGGAGTGGCCTTTGTTCGGCCCACATCGAAGTGGTCAACTAGGATCAACCTAGACCTTTGTTAGGTCCACACTAAGGTGGTCGGCTGGGATTGGTCCAGACCTTTGTTAGGCCCACGTCAAGGTGGTCGACTGGGATCGGTCCAGACCTTTGTTAGGCCCACGTCAAGGTGGTCGACTGGGATCTGCCCAGACCTTTGTTAGGCCCACGTCAAGGTGGTCAATTGGGATCCACCCAGACCTTTGTTAGGCCCACGTCAAGGTGGTCGACTGGGATCAGCCCAGACCTTTGTTAGGCCCGCACTAAGGTGGTCGGCTGGGATCGATCCAGACCTTTGTTAGGCCCACACTAAGGTGGTTGGCTAGGATCGGCCTAGACCTTTGTTAGGCCCACATCAATGTAGTCGGCTGGGATTAACCCAAACTTATGTTTTGGTTGTACCATACCCTTGTTTGTCATTTTCTCCATCAATGGAGTCTTTCCTTCCAATAGGTGGAACAACTCAATTGCGAGGATATGGTAGAGCTTCACCACATCTAAACTTTGTTCGTCAATACAAATCTCATTCTTCAGAAGACTCAAGAGCATCTATCCTTTGTCATTCGTCTTCTCCATCGTTGGAGTTCTTCCGTCTAGTCGGTGGGACAACTGAATAGTAGGGATTCGGTGGCGCTTTGCCACATCTAGACTTCATTCATCGATACAAATCCAGTATTTTGACACTGTTAGGATTATTGGTTCTTTATCATTCGTCTTCTCCAATATTGGAGTCCTTCCGTCTAGATGATGAGACGAGTCAGTAGCAATGATGCGGTGGTGTTCCATCGTATTTGAACTTTGTTCTTCGATGCAGATCTGGTCCTCAAATACTTTCATAAAATATAGTCCTTTATTGATCATCATCTCTTTTATCGGAGTCCTTTAGAATGAGGCATTAGAACGACTAAACAATAGTACAGTGGTGTACACTGTGTCTGGACTCCATCTGTCGATGCAGATCTGGTCTCTCTATATCCATTAGTGCAGATCTGGTTTTCCGGCACTCTTCAAAGTGTTAATTTGTTATCCTTTGTCTTCTTTGTCAATAGAGTCCTTCCCCACAGTGGCAACAAAGGTGTCTCTTTCGTTCCCTTCACCAGAGCTTGTCATAGAACAATGTGGTACTTTCTTCCTTTGGTCGCGGTTGTCTCTATCAAGGGAGCTATGTTGGGGTGACTCGCCGACGATGACATGATGTTGCTCTACTACATCGGTGGTCTATTCGTTAAGGTCTGCAAGGTCTTCATGCCTTCTATGGCAAGAGATGTGGGTCCAAGCCCTACCGTGATCTCCAAACCCATTGAGTCGATGATGCGGTCACGGTGGTCTTTCTCAACAAAAAGACGTTGAGACGTCTCAACGGTAATGACCCGGCGTCGCTCCGCCGCAATGGGTGCCTGATCGTTGTGGTCCATAAGGTCATCGTGCATTGGAGGGAATGCCAGACCCTTATCTTTGGTTCTCTCCGTCATTGGAGTCATCTCTGCTAGCCTAGAGTGGGGTGTATCTTCGATTCCCATCACCGGAGTTCGTCACGAAGCAAATAGTGGTTTTCCCACAGACGGCACCAATTGTGCGGGGGTGATTTCCGCACTATGAAGAAGGGTTGAACTTCGTGGATGAACAGCGTGCCTTGGGAATTGAAGATCTGCACAGAATAACAAACGGTGAGGCTGTCCGACCGGGGTTTGGTCGGAAACCCCTCCGATGGTAAAGTCAGGGACTTAGGAAGAAGAAGAAGAGAGAATACAAAGGGTATGTGTTAAGTGTGTGGATTTTCGGATCCCTTGAGAGTGAATAATGTTCACCTTTTATAGGAGAAGGTTGTTTGTCGTTCATGTCCTTCTTTCTCCGCCATCTGTCCAATGTGTCTTATTCATGGTCGTCTCCTATTGGAGGAAGACGACCACTCCGCCTGACACTCGGGTGCAGGTCTATTTTGTTTGTCTCATTAGCGGACATCTCTCATTGGAGGAGGACAACCACTCCGCCTGCCATTCAGATGCAGGTCTGTCATATATGCACCTTGTCCCTCTGCACTTCCATGTCTCCACGTTCTGTTCATACAGAGGGAGATGAGCAGAGTTGTTGTCTCTTGTGAGCCCAAGAAAGATCTTCAGTGAATTGGCCTTCTCTAAGTTGGTCTGCTCTAGAACGGTTGTCCAACCAGGAGGTCCAACATGTTGCTAAACCCACTTCGGAGTAGTTCTGTCCATCCAGAAGGTCCACCATGTTGCTCGGCCCAGCTCCTATGATTGTCTTGTTTCGGAGCAAGTGTTGGCCATAGGGCTGAGGTTCGACCTGGCTCCACCTTGGAGTGAGTATCGCATTGGGCCTAGCACCAAGACTTGATTAATTTTTACCCACTTCAGTAGTGTGTGGGTGTGTTACAAAGAGAAAAGGAATGATAGGAATTGGGTATGGCCAAAATTATTCAACGATCTAGAATTTTCTCCAAAACATATTAACTAAAAGTAAGGAGATAATCAGAATAGAGAATTGAACCCTAGAGAGGATGATTGAGAGGATGGAGTAGAATCAGATTTTGTCGTCTACGGCCTGCTTATATTGGACAGCTAGACTGATTTCGTCGGTGATCGCGACAGTGAAGGCTTGGTAGCGTTTCGCCATCTTATGTATAGAGGCAGGCATGGTCGTCTGGTGAGGACTTGGGTATTGATTTGATGGTTATGGGTTCAGCGACTACATTCATATTGGTAGGTTTCGATGGGTTATGGTAAATGACGTGAGAGATGAAAGAAGTGGGTTATGGAGAACGGTACGAGAGAGAGAGAGAGAGAGAGAGAGAGAGAGAGAGAGATAGTTGTAGGAGTCCTATGGGAAGAGAGGTTTGTTGTTAGGTGAGATAATTGAGTGTGTACCATATGCACCTTATAACTAAAAAAGAAGATGACATAATTTCATACTTTTTGAGTCATAATTAAAATAAAAATAAAATCATCACCAAACACCACATGAGGCATAAGCAAAGATCTCATGAGTCATAACTAAAGAAGAAAATGACATAACTATGGCTGCATATGGTACACCTCTTTCAAGTGGTGTGTATAGTAGAATTTTTCTGAGATAATTTGGTAATTTCCCTTTTAAGTGTGAGGGTATTAAAGTAAATATATATATATATATCTTCTACTAACCTAGATAAATAACATACACTGACAAGGGGGTCTAGTGTAATTTATGAAGGGCAAATTACACCAAAGTTACACCAAAGGTCCCTATAGTTTCCCTAAAGTTTGATTTTGGTCCATGATGTTTCAATTTGAACATATTTGCCTCTAAGTTTTGTTTTTGTATCAAATAAGGACAATTGTGAATGGGAGTTAAGTTTTTGGATGGAAAATGGTCACATACATTGCATATGACCATCTTTTAGGCGAAAAAAAATGGAAATATATACTAACTTTTTGAGTCCATTCACTTTGAGTCACTTATTAAGCTGACTCACTTAGCTTGCTTACCTACCAACCCCATCAGATTCACCACTTCACATGGCAACACACAACCAGCATGCACTTCTCCTTTTCTCTCATTCACTTACAACCTCACTTTCACCTTTTTTCCTTTCTTAGATCAAATTGCCATCCATCAATTCCTTTTCACTCTCGCTCAAACCACTCTTCCTCTCCTCCTTGCACAAACCATTCCACAACCCCTCTTTGGATAAATCACCCTATCTACTTCCTTGCGCAGACCACTCCTTTTCAAGCCAACACATTACGTTGAAATTAGTCATTGTCAATGAGATAGAAATTTGGTTTGTAATCAATTAAGGTTATGAGATTGAGTAATATATGCGTGTATATATATATATATATATATGAATGTAGATGTCGATTGAAATAAAAAATGAAAGAATCCAATTGCTCTATTGTTATCTTCACTGAGACTTTACCCTCAGCCACCAAAACCTAATTGTTAAGGCTCTTATAAACTATTTCTACATCTAATTACATAAAATCTGTCATTCCAACACATAAATTCAATTCAATTTAATTTACATGTACATATATGTGTGTGCTGTGTGAATATATATGAAACAAAAGTAAAATAATTCCGTAAAACCCATCATTTCTCTACTCCACAAATTCAATATATGTGTATGTGTGTATTGTGTGTGTATATATGAGACAAACAAAAGAATTGAGCACATTGGTCAAACCCATTTCAATTTGTGTGTGTATATATGTGTGTGTGTGTGTGTGTGTGTGTGTGATGTGTATATAAAAGTTTTCCACTATGGGTTGTTGCAGTGGATTCAATGGTTTGCTTCGTTGAAGAGGCAAATTTCAATGGGAGGATTTAAAGTTAGATTTAGGGTGGTGAGAGTGGCAGGGCAGAGAGATTTTGGCGATGATGCTCTGATGGTGGTTCAGGGGTGGTGGGAGGTGGGTTTGGGGTTGATAAAGTGACGAGATTTGCTACTTGTTGGGGATGGATATTTTGCTATTTTGAAGTTACTCTGATAAGATGGTGGTGTAGAAGATGGGGTGTTTTGGTAGTGGTTGGTGGTGGTTAGTGGCTATGCATAGGGTGGTAATGTTTGGAGGTGGCGGTTGGTGGTTGTGGGTAGTGATGGTGAAAGAAAGAAAGAAGATGAATTATAGATAGGGAAAGATAAAAAGACTATTTTGTCTTTAAAAGATGGTCATGTGCAATGCATGTGATCATTTTCCATCCAAAAACTTAACTTCCATCCATAATTATCCTTATTTGACACAAAAACAAAACTTGGATGGCAAATGTATTCAAATTGAAATATTAGGGACCAAAATGAAACTTGAGAAAAACTATAAGAACCTTTGGTGTAATTTGCCCATCTATGAAAGGTAGAGGAGGGATCTATATTAAATTCAAACCTTAGGGGTGTCAGTGTAGTTTACCCAAAGTTTAAAAAGGGCCAAAATGACAAAAGACATCTTATTTGTGGGGTAATATTATGGTACACACCCTTAAAAGGGTGTATAAAATATGCAAATTATGATATTTGTGAGTTCGATTACTACAAATGTCATAACTCAAACCTATGAGAGTTATAACTAAAAAAAAAAAATGAAGTTATAACCAAATATCATATAAGGTAACCAAAATAATGTCACAACCAACATGATACAAAAATCGTAACCAAAGGCGCATATGGTATACACCACAAAAGATGTATGCAGTGGTAGAGTCATAAAATTATTTTAGGAAGGGCACTTATTAATCACTATACCATAATTGGGAACAAGAATATAATTCAAAGTTTTTGAGTTAATATTAAGCACAAAACATAAATATTAGTTAGAAAAGACAAATATTTAGCAAAAATAAGATTAGGCACATTATGCCCATAGTCTATGTATATAAGTTGTTAATTGTCATTTTTGTCACTATAATTTTAAGTGTATTAATTTAACTCTTGAAGTTTTCATATTTTGTTAATTTAGTAAAATTATCAATGCCCCTTCTAAAAATTTGACCAAAATCAAAAGTAAAATGATCCATTCAAAAGTGAATGGACAATTTCAAATTCTATGTTAACCCCTCAATTATTTTAAGGAGAGTGAATGGACCATTCTTTCCTTAATTTTCATTCAATTTATTAGTAGGCGTTAACAATTAAACTAAATTGATATAATTTGAAAATTAAAGTGCAAAATTGATTCAATTGTAATTATAGGATTAAATTGACACGATAAGTAACCTACAAGGACCAAATTTGTAATTTGCTCAATAATAAAATAAGAAGGGCATTTCAAAAAAATAAAATATAGTGTAAATTACACTTTGCACTAAATATCACTTTAGTCCTTACACATGAAATCGTGACAGTCAACCATGCACTTCTGGTCAAATCTCACTTTGATTCCTACCATGAAATAGTGATTGTCAATCCCTTACACTTCTGGTCAATTGTTAATGTCTCTCTTCTATTACTTCATTTTTTAAGTCGTTAACAAAATCCAATTCTATGACAAACATGTGACTACGAAATGAAAGTAAGAGAGAAAAATCATTCTCATTTTCTACCAATACACAATTTATCCTACGTGATAAGCATGTGAGAGTTATATAATACTATATATGTTCATACGTTGAAAATTGGGAAGAAGATAATAAAACAAAGTTTTTGAAATCAAAAAAGGCAACAGAGAAATCGAAGAGAAAGGATAAACAAAAGATTGTATTACTGTGGAAAACAAAGTTTCGTGATTCTAATTTATGCAAATCTCTAGTTTACCTCCTTAACTGGTCACAATTTGCATTTTGTTTTAGCCAAATACAATTATAATTTGATGTAAATTTTGGGAAATGCATATGAGCAGGAAATGGAGGTGGGTTTCTTCCTTTGCCTTTATTTCATAGTCATATATATTATTGACTTCTGCTAAAGACTTATACAGTGGAGTAATAAAAGGGAAACATTGACATTTAACCAGAAGTGTAGGGGTTAACTGTCATGATTTCATGTGTATGGACCAAAGTAGGATTTGTTGCAAGTGTAGGGTACAAAGTGTAATTTACCCAAAAATAAACAAAATGTGTTAGAATATAAAAATTAAATTTGTAAAGAAAAATAAAAATAAAATAAAACAAAGAAGAGAGAAAAAGTCATTTATGTATTTAAAGTTGTTATGCCATTAACAAAAAAAAAAAAAATAAAAAAATAAAATAATAATAATAAGAAAACCCTTTATAAAAAAAATAATTTTAAAAAGATCTTAAATGTTTTAGGGTGGACACAATTGTAATTTTTCAAGAATTAGACAAAAATTACAATACAAATAATATGGATACTAATGTAATTATAAAACATTGAGGGTGTCCTATGGTGCATCTATTATTATTTTATTTTATTTTTCTAACTTTAGTATTGGAATAATTTGGCATGATTTGTAATCGTACATTATTTAAGTTGTTTTGACTATTTATTGTTACTTTAATGTTGGAGGTATTGATTAGTTATGAAATTATGCTGGATGGTTTGGTTGGCGTTTATTTTTTTTGTTTCACCCCTAGGATTTGGATGATGGAATATTGGTTGGGGTTTAGTCCTAATTTAATATTTAATTGTCCAAATTTTGGGGCATGACATGCATCCGTTCTAGGTGTGTATCATGAATTCTTTTTAGAGGAAATTGATAATAAATCTAATATGAGAAGGGTATAAAGTATTAGAATCAGTAGATATTTTTTATTAGTAAGAGGTTCATCATTTGTGAAACAGTTTGGTTGTTAGTTTTGGAGGACATTTTGTTTTCAATTTTACCCCTTAATTTTATCTGTTGACTTTTTTTTTGACTTTCTGTTCAAATTTATTTCTATTTGTTGAAATTATTTTCTATTTGCTCAATTTTTTTTCCCTATTTGTTCAATTTTTGACCCTATCTGTTCAAATTTATTTTCTATCTATTCAAATTTATATCTATTTGTTGAATTTTTTTAACTTATTTTTTTCTTATTTGTTGTACTTTGTTCAAAGGGTAAATTACACTGACACCCCTTGAGGTTTTTGTTTAATACGGATCCCCCCTCATGTTTGAAAAATTACATTCCCTTCCTTGAGGTTTGTAATCTCATTACAAATTGTCTCTGGATTGTTGATGTCATGTCCTAAATTTTTCTAAATGACCATTTTGCCATTTTTTCTACCATTTCTTCTTCCTATCATCATGACTACATTCTACAACTTTTCATCATTAAATTCTATCTGAACATATTCTTGTTGAGTGATGATATACAAACATAAATTTTATATAAAATTTTCAAACACACTGATATAATTTAATGGTGACTTTTCACTTTAAAACAAATCATTCATAAATATGATTTATATTTATAACATTACTATTACAACATTTTTATGATATTTTTTTGTATAAATTTTTATATATGAATAGAAATTTTCATTTTTATTTCCACCATAATTTTTTTTCTCATCTATTCACCCACATTTATTACAGTATTATCAAATACCGGCATTCACATTTATTACAGTATTACTGATTTTTTGTATTTTTTTTTTTTGTATTTGGTGAATTTAAAAAAAATTACAAAATATTATACTTCTTAAGTATATTTTGATTAGGTGTATCTAAAAAATAAAAAAAATTATTTAAAATATTTAAAAAAATTTAGTAAAAATAAAAAAATAAAAAATAAAAAAATTCATTTTTGTATGAGTTAAACCAAAGAAGATGATTGTTATTTCTTTTGAAATGACATGGACACAATATCATCATTTTTTTATTATTTTATATGTATAAAGACTAAGGGGCAAATATATCATTTTAATCTGACAGAGGGGTAAGTGTAATTTTTCAAACGTAAGGGAGGAATCTATATTAAATGAAAACTTTAGGGGGTGTCAGTGTAATTTATCCTTGTTCAAATCTTTCTTTCTCTATCTCTCTCTCCACAAATCACTATCTGTTCAAATCTATTTTATCTGTTGAATTTTTTTAACCTTTTTTTTCCCCCCTTATCTGTTGAACTTTGTTAAAATCTCCCCCTCTGTCCCTCTCCCTCTCTCCACAAATCACTATCTCTTAATCTATTTTATCTGTTAAATTTTTTTTAACTTTTTTTTTCTTATATGTTTAAGAAATCTGTTTAGATCTGAGACATCTCTCATTATCTGTCAAAATTTATTTTAATTTTTTTTGAATTGATCTGTTCAAACACAACATGAGAAAAACAAAAAGAAAAAAATTGAACAGAATTAGAACAATATCATGGTTTGATTTTCTTCAACATCTAATTAAATGATTTCTCAAATGTGATGTCTCATTGGTACTAGAACCATTGAGTCTCTTTTTGCAACGCCTACAAATAGCTACATAAGTGTCACCTTTTTTAACCCTATCAAAACAATGCCATACAACAGATTTCAATTTAATATTTGTTGCAATACCAAGCCCCTATTTGTTTAAAATTTGAACAGATCTGTTATCTATTATGTTTTTCTTTTCTTTTTTTTTTTTAATTTGTTGCAATCTGTTTCTTCATCATCATCAACAACAACAACAACAACAACAACAACAACAACAAAAATCATAGATCTCACATTTACATGTTGACTTGTTGCAGGTGTGGATCACATTTACATAAATCTAGAGTTATGAAAATTCATTTTGAATAAAAAATACACTAAAGTACTTGCACAATACAAATAGTATCCAAGCATTTTATAAACAGAGATTAACTAATTAACTTACAGACGCGTGTGCATATGTGTGTGTGTATGAGAGAGAGAGAGAGAGAGTCAAAAGCCCTAAAATCGAAGATGGAAGATCAGAAGACGAATACACACCTTTTGAAAGCAAATCAAAGAAAATCATAAAAATCTAATAGATTTACCACAAAAACTAAGCAAACCAACAATAAAAGGTGATCTCTGTGTATAGATTTGGAAGAAAATCATAGACAAAGACAAAGAAAAAGACATGAGAAACTAAGAGAATAAATGAAGAGAAGAGAGAGAGAGAGAGAGAGAGAGAGAGAGAGAGAGAGAGAGAGAATGTAGAAGAGATAATGTATTGCAATTCTGGTTTAGACTCAATCCGTTTATTATTTTGGATCCAAAATTTCTTGTCTTGATGGTTGTTCATATCTTCTTTCGTCTCTTTCCTTGTTGAGTTTGGTTATTAGAGTGTCTTGGTTGTGTTTGAAACAGGTTGGGAGTTAGTTTTTTTAAAACTGTTGCTGCCTAGATTTTGGCTTGTTCGCTCGAGTGAACTTTTTTCTGCTTAATCGAACTTTGAGAAGTTCTAGTACTTTTGCAGGTCTGCAAAACTATTGGGAGTGTGGCACTCTTTGCTTGAGCGGTGTTTCTTGCGCTCGAGCGGTTGTGGCTTGAGCAGTTCTTCTTGCGCTTGAGCGGTCTTTTGGAACTCTCAGTACTTTTGCGGGCCACTCTCTCAGTACTTTTGCAAGCCTACAAAAGTATTGAGAGAGTGATGTCCTTCACTCGAGCGGTATTTTGTTCGCTCAAACGGTCTCTCTTTTTGTGTCTAGTCACTCGAGCGGTCTGTGCATATATCAGTTTGTAAAAGTCACTTTTCGAGTCACTTTTTTTATCTCTTTCTCTCTCTAAATATTTCAAAATCTCATATCTTCTTTCTCTTTCTCTAGAAAACATCTTTAAATCTCAAATACACCTTGATCTAGTGGTTTCTCAACCCTTGTCCTTTGGAGAAAAAGGTAGAACTCACCTAGAGCTTCATTTTAATCGGAGCAAAGTTATTTTTTGGCTTCATCGAGGTTTCTCCACTCTCTCTGGGGTCTTCTAGCTTCGAGGTAAGAATTTCTTTGCACTTTAGTATGGTTTTTAAGTTGGTTATTTGTCCTTTTAAAGAAATCTTGATATTGGGGATTTTTGGAACAAAGCTAGGGTTTTGGTTTGAAATCAAAAGAGGGGTTTTCAAAATGAGTTCTTGAATAAATGTGGTTGAGTTGTGATAAAATGGTGGATTTTACCCTTGGAATTGATTTATAAAGAAAATGGGATTTTGCCATAAGTTATGAAAATTTGATTTTGTAAAGAGAAAATAGAATTGATGTTGGTTTTACGAAATTGGGATGGCAAGGATGATGATGGTGGAGTTGGATATGAATTATCACTCCCATCTAGCGAAATTGGAAAGTATATCTTATTTGAAAATTATCTATTTGTTTAGAGATATCTGTTTTTGGCTATCGATGGATGATAGCTATGATTGTAGAAATTGCATGAGAATTAGGTGAACTGAAACTAAGTTCTCATCCATTTGCATTGAGCATTTTCTCATATTTGACACATTGAAAATGTATTTTGTTTTGAGAAAAATGGGTAAATACCTTGGTGAATCTGAATAGGGGTGTAGTTGTGGAATTATGTTGGCATGTGTGTCTTTGGTTGTAACAACCTCGGCATGTGATTAGCTTATCATCCTTAATTAAGAATTCCTAATGAGTAATTAAGAAGTAATTATGAGTTAATTGCATGTATATTATGTTAAATGCATTTATATCTGTCTGACGTAGGAATATCTGATTCAATATGCGAATTGAAGGCCTTATCGGCATCCGAACATGAAATTGACTACGTATATGTGTTATTTAGAATTTTTAGAATTTTAGAGGAAGTTTAATTATAATTCGATTCGAAACTAAATAATTAGAATAAAATGATTAGGTTTAATTAGATATAAGTAAGGTTTATTAGAATTAATAACTTAATTAAGCTCAATTAATCAACTTTGAGCAAGCCTATATAAAGCCCTTATGACTTGTAGAAGCCATTAGTCACTTCCATTTCTTCTTTTGTTAAGACAAAAACGTGAGGGAGAAGAGAGAGTGAAGAGAAGATTGAACTCAAGAGAGGAAATAAAGCATTTGGAAGAAAATTTGGAAATTTGGCCTCCTAGCTCAAATAATTAGTCATCTAGAGCCCAATTGAAGAGTTAAGGTAAGAATTCAACCCTTTAGGTATGTGATTAAATTGCTGACTTCATGGATTCAAGAGAATTTAGAGATTAAAGTCATGAAATGAACCAAGGAGGTAGGAAAAAAGAGCATTCCATGCATGCATGCTCATCATTATGTTTTGAAATTATTTTCAAGGAATTCTCTCTTGCATGTTAATGTTTTAACTTGGTTTTGGGAATTCATCATGTTGTACATCATTTTAGCCTAATTGATCATGTGTTGGAAGGTTAGAGTGCATATCATTACATGCATGTGATGGTTTCAAAGTTTCAAGTTTTACTTTTGAATAATTCACTTGTTTTTGGGCCTTGGTTAATGACTTCAATTCATGATGTTATATAAGTTTAGACATGTTTTCCTTAGTTTTGGCCCAAAAGAATGTGTTTTGAAGCTTTAAAGTTGGGTTTTTAACTTGAAGAACAAATCTGGAAATTCCAGAATTTGGTCGCACTGTTCGAGCGACCAAAGCTTTGCTCGAGCGTAAAATTTGAGCTCTCAAAAGTTTTGCAGAGTTTGAGGGTTGGCTCGAGCAACAGAAGTTGCGCTCGAGCGACCACTCTTTTGTTTTGAACCTTGGCTCGAGCGACCAAAAGTTGGCTCGAGCGTAAAATGAGAGCTCTAAGTACTTTTGCAGGCTTTGCAGACTGCTTGAGCGACCAAAGCTTGACTCGAGCGAACTGCCCTATTTTCAAAAATTTTGCAAGTGTTTTCAAAGTACATTTTGACATCTTCATTGCATCCTAGGCATTCCTAAGCCTTAATTAAGACATAATAATGAGGATAAGAATTAGACACATACCGAGATAGAAACGAAATAAGTTAAGCATAATTTGAGCATGTGTTTCAATGTGTGCCAGTTATATGTTTGTGTAGGTCATGCGCCATAGACTGTCTGATCCATTTGCTCTACTACTGGAACTATCTGTGAGTCATAACTTTGTAAAGCTATGTTCAACCTTAAGTATTTTCTGAATGACATGATATGATCAGTTTTCTAAAATGCTATTTTATAATTAAATGAATGATTGTCTAACTTTCTGAAAGGTATTTGTGGCATCCTTAGCATCATGTGATATCTATTATATGACCTGGTACCAGGGTTGGTTATGTATAACCGTTTATCTGCTCAGTATACATCCCTTTATGGGTCATCTGGTCCCTTCATAGGTCATTTGGTCCCTTTATGGGTCATCTATATCGTCTCATGTAATTATGAGTCATCTGTTAGAGCTATTAGATGTACCACGTATGTACCACATATGATTATCTGTGAGAATCTGATATGAATATGAATTTGTATAAGTATGTGAATCTGAATTTGTTTCTGATATGAACTCTAATTTCAAAATTTATTATGGACATCATTCATAAAACCTTTACTATGTTATTATGCACTGGGCTCCAATTCACTGTATTATTTTGTTGGGTATACCTCCTTATTGGAGTGTGGGACCCAATTGGTTTTGGAAAAAGAGTTTTAATTGGGCTTGGTTTAGTATAATATATTTTTATATATTATATTTGTGGAGGCCCAATCCAATTTGGATACCGCTAGGGTTTGATTACAACAACCCTAAATTCACAATATAGATTTGATATTGTTTGGCCAAGGAAAAAAAAAAAAGTATTAGTTTTACTTTTCCCGTGGGTGTACTGTACGGCTGCCATATTACCTTGATTCGGTAACAGTGCCGATTTTGTTGAAGATTAGTTAAGGTGCTTGATTGGTTCAAGCTTTTGTTTTCTTCGTGTGGAAGTTGATTTGGTTCGTTATTTTGGATCTTCTTCAACTCTGGTTCTGAAGGTTTTGGTTCATCTATTTGGTGAGGTCTTTCCTCTTGTTTATTTTGTGATTATTTGGAATTCACCTAAGGGTGGTTTTGTGAGACCATTAGTGTCTCGTTTGTAATCGTTTGGAACCTATTTGGTTGATAGTGGAATCGGATTTCGATCCCGTGGATGTACCTCACATTGAGGGAACCACGTAAAAATTCTTGTGTTGCCTTTGATTTAATTTTTCCGCATTAGTTTTTATTCCCATTGATTGATTTACTTGTGGGGATTCATCGATTTTCCCTAACCACTGGTATCAGAGCCCAGGTTTTCCAACAAGTCTCAGCCCAATAGTCCACGGGAGAAACGGGTTGTCGCTGCTCCGACCCAGGGCCCGATGTGTGAGGGGGAGATTGTTGGGGTTATCCCACATCGGTTGTGGAAGGGGCTGGTGGTTAGTTTATAAGTGTGAGGGAAAGCCTCACCTCTTGAGCTAGCTTTTGGGGTTGACCCGCATTCCCTTCCATTGATTTACACAAATAAATAAACCCCAATAAACCGTAAGCTCAAGAACAAGGAGAAAAGGCGTGCCAAAAGTGTGGATAAGAAGCAAGAAGATACAACGGCAGTTACTACCGATGATCTCATGGTCGTTTGTGAAGATGATTGTATCAATTTTGTGGGCCAAGAGAGCAATTGGGTGATTGATTCCGGTGCTTCTTTTCATGTGACTTCTCGAGTTGATTTCTTCACTACCTACACTGCAGGAGATTATGGTTCTGTTCGAATGGGTAATGAAGGTTTGTCCAAGATTATTGGTATTGGTGATGTTTGCTTGGAAACAAATTTGGGTTGCAAATTGTTGCTTAAAGATGTGAGGCATGTTCCCGATATTCGCCTCAATTTGATCTCTACTGGGAAGCTAGATGATGAAGGCTTCAACAACAAATTTGGTGATGGAATATGGAAGCTCACAAAGGGCTCCTTGGTGGTGGCTAAGTGTAAGAAGACTCATACACTTTATTCGATGCAAGGAAAAATTTGTAAAGGTGTTGTCAATGCACTTGAAGATGATACTTCTACTGAATTGTGGCACAGACGACTTGGGCACATGAGTGAAAAGGGGCTACAAGTTTTGTTCAAGCAAGAGCTTCTACCCGGTTTGAAAGGTACACATCTTAAAACTTGTGTTCATTGTTTAGCGGGTAAACAACATAGAGTTTCTTTTCATAAAAATGTTGCTTCTAGAAAAGAAAATGTTTTGGAGTTGATTCATTCGGATGTTTGTGGTCCTTTAAAAGTTAGAACACATGGTGGTGCACTTTATTTTGTTACTTTCATTGATGATTATTCAAGGAAAGTTTGGGCTTATCTACTAAAAACTAAAGATCAAGTTCTAGAAGTATTTAAGCATTTTCAGGCCATGGTTGAAAGAGAAACAGGGCAGAAATTGAAGTGCATCCGAACAGACAATGGTGGTGAATACATTGGGCCATTTGATGAGTATTGTCGCAGCCAAGGTATTCGGCATCAAAAGACAGTTAAGAAGACTCCTCAACAAAATGGCGTTGCCGAGAGGATGAACCGCACCATTGTGGAAAGAACAAGGTGTTTGCTTTCACAAGCTAAATTGCCAAGATCCTTTTGGGGTGAGGCAATGAGTACAGCGGTTGACTTGATCAATTTATCTCCTTGCTATCCTTTGAATGGTGATGTTCCTGAAAGAGTTTGGACTGGCAAAGATGTGTCTTATGAGCACTTGAGAGTGTTTGGTTGCCGAGCTTTTGTTCACATTCCAAAGGATGAGAGGTCCAAGCTTGATAGTAAGTCAAGACAATGTATTTTTCTTGGCTATAGGCGTGATGAATTCGGGTATAGATTATGGGATCCGGTCGACAAGAAAGTTATTCGAAGCCGTGATGTTGTGTTTCTTGAAGACCAAACAATTGAAGACTTTGGTAAAGGTGATCAACCAGAGCCAAAAACTAGTGATCTCATTGATATGGATCCATCTCCTTCATCTTCAGTTGATGATGAAAATGGGAGAGATGTGCAGCCACATATTGAAGATGTGGAGGATGATGCTAATCCTAATGAAGTTGAGCCAGAAATTGAGGAAGAGCATCCAACTCAAGAACCGCCACCACAACTTGAGTTGAGGAAATCTACAAGGGACCGACAACCTTCAAGAAAGTATCCTCCCAATGAATTTGTGTTGATTTCTGATCAAGGGGAGCCGGAGAGCTACCAAGAAGCAATTGAGCATGCAAAGAAAGATGATTGGAAAAAGGCTATGGAAGAGGAGATGAATTCCTTACTTGAAAATCACACTTATGATTTAGTGAAGTTGCCTAAAGGGAGGAAAATTCTGAAAAATAAGTGGGTCTTCAAATTGAAGAATGATAGGAAGAATCTGAGGTACAAAGCGCGTCTTGTTGTGAAAGGCTTTGGGCAAAAGAAAGGTATTGACTTTGACGAGATTTTCTCACCGGTTGTGAAGATGTCTTCTATTCGGGTTGTACTTGGCATGGCTGCAAGTATGAACCTTGAAGTTGAACAACTTGATGTGAAGACCGCATTTCTTCACGGTGATCTTGAAGAAGAAATTTACATGGAGCAACCAGAAGGTTTTGTGGAGAAAGGGAAAGAGAAATTTGTTTGCAAATTGAAGAAAAGTTTGTATGGTCTCAAGCAAGCTCCGCGGCAATGGTACAAAAAATTTGACTCTTTCATGATGAATAATGGTTTTTCTAAAACCACTTCGGACCATTGTGTGTTTGTGAAAAATTTCCCGGATGGCAAATTTATTATTCTTTTGCTTTATGTTGATGACATGTTAATTGTGGGTCAAGATTCTACCATGATTAACAAGTTAAAGTTAGAGTTGAGTAAATCTTTTGCTATGAAAGATTTGGGACCGGCAAAGCAAATACTTGGTATGAAAATTGTTCGTGATCGCAAAGAGGGACTGATTTGGTTGTCTCAAGAAAGCTACATTGAGAAAGTTCTTGAGAGGTTCAACATGGATAAAGCAAAGCCGGTTGGTTGTCCACTTGCGGGTCACTTCAAGCTTAGTTCGAATCAATGTCCTACAAGTGAGAAAGACAAAGAAGAGATGTTGAAAGTTCCTTATGCTTCAGCAGTTGGTTCTTTGATGTACGCCATGGTTTGTACAAGGCCGGATATTGCTCACGCCGTTGGTGTGGTGAGTCGGTTTCTCTCTAATCCGGGTAAAGAACATTGGGCAGCGGTAAAATGGATTCTAAGATATCTTCGAGGGACTTCGAATGTGTGTTTGTGTTTTGGGGATGGTAAACCGATGCTTGATGGGTTCACAGATTCTGACATGGCTGGTGATGTTGATTCTAGGAAATCTACTTCGGGGTATTTGATGACTTTTGCAGGGGGAGCTGTGGCATGGCAATCTAAATTACAAAAATGTGTTGCTCTCTCAACTACCGAAGCTGAATTTATTGCCATTACAGAAGCTTGCAAAGAAGAGTTATGGTTGAAGAAATTTTTGCAAGAGTTGGGTTTGAAGCAAGAAAGGTATGTGCTTTATTGTGATAGTCAAAGTGCTATTCACTTGAGTAAAAATTCTACCTTTCATTCGAGATCGAAACACATTGATGTGAGATACCATTGGATTCGTGATGTGTTAGATTCGAAATTGTTACAACTCGAAAAGGTTCACACAGATGATAATATCTCAGATATGTTGACAAAGACTTTGTCGAGGGACAAACATTTAAAGTGTCGAACTTTGGCGGGTATGGTTGATGTCTCCACCTAAGTCGGTAGGGGGAGAATTGTTGGGTATACCTCCTTATTGGAGTGTGGGACCCAATTGGTTTTGGAAAAAGAGTTTTAATTGGGCTTGGTTTAGTATAATATATTTTTATATATTATATTTGTGGAGGCCCAATCCAATTTGGATACCGCTAGGGTTTGATTACAACAACCCTAAATTCACAATATAGATTTGATATTGTTTGGCCAAGGAAAAAAAAAAAAGTATTAGTTTTACTTTTCCCGTGGGTGTACTGTACGGCTGCCATATTACCTTGATTCGGTAACAGTGCCGATTTTGTTGAAGATTAGTTAAGGTGCTTGATTGGTTCAAGCTTTTGTTTTCTTCGTGTGGAAGTTGATTTGGTTCGTTATTTTGGATCTTCTTCAACTCTGGTTCTGAAGGTTTTGGTTCATCTATTTGGTGAGGTCTTTCCTCTTGTTTATTTTGTGATTATTTGGAATTCACCTAAGGGTGGTTTTGTGAGACCATTAGTGTCTCGTTTGTAATCGTTTGGAACCTATTTGGTTGATAGTGGAATCGGATTTCGATCCCGTGGATGTACCTCATATTGAGGGAACCACGTAAAAATTCTTGTGTTGCCTTTGATTTAATTTTTCCGCATTAGTTTTTATTCCCATTGATTGATTTACTTGTGGGGATTCATCGATTTTCCCTAACATATTTATGTATATAGGTGACCAAGCACGTAACCAGGCTTAAGCTGTTGCCTGGAGATCAGTTTTGTCAACCAACCACTGCGCCTCTCAAGCAGGTTCCCTAGTTGAAGTGTGGTCAAATTTCTGTAAACAAGTTTTTAAGTTTTTGTCTTCTTCTGTTTGTCTGAACAGTTTTTGTATACTCTGTATTTAAGGCTAAGTCCCTTTGACTGTATCTGTATTGGTGACGTAAGACTAACGTAAATATGACGTCACATATGTATATGTATAGTTTTAAATTTTTGTCCCATATATGTCTGCACAGCTCTATAGATATTGTATTTTGATATTTGCTTCCGCTAGCCCCTTTAATTTTGTTAGTTTGTTTCAGAGGCCTTCAGTAATCCCAGGATCACTAGCCGGTTACGACGCTAAACCTATAAGGGCGGGTTTGGGTCATGACATTGGTGAGAGTCCAGAAAACCGTGCGAATAGGTGCTGAGCCTTCCGGTTAATACCGGTAAAAATGACAATTGGTAGTGCTTGTAGTCTACTTGCAGACACGTCCTAGAGATTCCCAATGTTGTATCCACTGTCCTGTTTTCTATTGTAAAGGAAATGATTTTATGAATTGTGATATAACTTGATATTGCATGGTTTTGGAAAGAAATGTAAAATGTTTTGATATGAGCATTGAATATGAATACACCTTATAGCCTTGTTAAGATTTATATATTGTGTTAGAATATCTTTACTGGGTTTTAGCTCACCCTATGTGGAAAACCAGTTTTAGGTGCTGATGATATATCTCTGCCAATGCCATAGCTTGAGAGGACTTGGAGCCAAGTGCTTCTTTTTGTTATTGTTGTAATTATTTTGTACAAACCTAGGGCTTTATTTGTATTGAGCTTCAAACTCACTATTGCTGTAACTAAGCATCGTCTTGGAAAGTTGTAGCCAATAGGGCATTACTTTATTTGTTTAACTTTTTTTTTGTATTGCTTAGTTGTGGCACATGCTGTAGATTCATTGTTCGGGCATATGAATGTATGGTCGTATGTGCCATCTTTTGTAAAATTGGATCATATGAATGTAATGTTATCATATTCAGATATGTACTGTTAATGGATAATTATCGTGAGATGGTATTATTGTCATTTAATAATTGTAATGGAATGAATTATGGTTATATTTTTGGGGCGTTACATGATGAGTCTAAATCGTCACCATTTGTGGTAGTGGCAGCGTACCCAATCAAAGATGACGATGGCGGTGAGTAATGCTAAGATCGGAAGAGAGAGAGAGAGAGAGAGAGAGAGAGAGTTAAATAGTAGAGATCAATGAAAATGAGTGGTTAATTGCAAATCCAAAACCATCGTTGTCGTCGCCGAAGGAGTTTTAGATGAGTTCTTCAATGACGATGACATAGCGAAACCCTAACTGTCCAACAGTGGCGGCGGAGTTGAAGCCACTTGGTGCGTGGCTAGGAGCGACGTCGGCTACTAGGCTCTGTAGACGGAGAGAGATAAGTAGAGAAAGAGAGGGAGTTGGAGAGCTGTGGAGAGGGAGAGTGAGAAAATGGTTTGGTTAGGGTTTGATTTGGGAACTATGTGTATATATGGATATTTTTGTCATTTCACCAAGTCTTGTCCTTATGAACATAATAAATTACCGGGTGAATCTTTGGTCATAAAAAATATATGATTAGATTTTTTGTTTGAGTGCACTAGGGGTCCTTGCGGTTCCGTTGCGGTCGGGAAACTTTTAATTCGCCATCCGTTCGCTGGATTGGCGGATTGAAAAAAATCAATCCGCATTCGTTCACCGGATTGGCAGATGCGAATTGAGCGGATTGGCAGATAGACGCGAATCGGTTTAGCGGTTTAAACTTTTACAAATTTTGAACATAATACAACAACTTGTTAATATTTTTTTTTTGGGGATAACAATCCAACTCAACATAACCAAAAGATCATCAAGTAAATTATCAAATACCAATAATAAATATATATTAGAAAACCATGTATTATCAAAATTATTTCATTACTTTTTTTATTATTATTTAAAAACTATTTACTTTGATTTTTTTTTTTTAAATGACAAAATCAAGCCTTATATTTTTCACAAAAAAAAAAAAATCCAATATCAATATTTGCTATTTGATAAAAGGATTTCCAAATTGAAAACAAAACAAAATATTTAAATTCTTTTTTAATTGAAAATACAAACATAATGTCTAAACAAATTACAAATATAAAATTTTACAAATTACTAGGGGTGCTTGTGGTTTGGCGATTCGGTTACGACCAAAGAAATCTCAAATTCGCCATCTGTTTAAACTAAACAGATTGAAAAAAATTAATCCATAACTATCTGCTCATCATTAAACATTCATTCAAATTACAGCAAATCAATTTAATTTAAACGATTTAAACAGATCAAAATATTCGCTAAACACTACTGGAGCGCGATACTTTTTATTTGTGTATTTAAATCCGAAAAAAGTAAATAATGAGAACATTTTGGATGGTGGAACGTGGATTATAAGAACAAACACCAAAATCACACCAAGCACGACGGGACAGGGCCTCCCCTTGAAAGACACGTACCGCCCCTTATGTAATCGGACCATAGAAGACGTGACACGTTCTCCTTGTGATCGTCTTTCCCCATTCCGTCATTTTCATGGTAAGTTTTTGGTAACTTCCAGTTCCGTCCGTCCAATAGCATCGCAGAACAATCCCAATCCAACCCACCTTTCCGAAGCCGATGCTTCTTTGCATCTGTCTCTCTCTTTCTGTCTAGCCGCCCTTCCTTCCAGAAACCTCTCAAATTCGCTCCTCTTTATATACCCCCACTCCATCTTCACTTGGATCATCAGAACCACAACCAACAATCTCTCACTCATAATTTCCTAAAATATTCTTCTTCAACTCAACTCCAGTAAGTAGTTAAGAGCGACGACTATGTTGATGTCGATTTTCAGCGCCTTCGATGCTCTCTCTGCCGAATCCTTTGGTCAGAAGGTTGGTTTTTCTTGGGCTGCAAAAGAGGGAAAAGTGGACGATTCTACGGTGGATCGTAAGGGAGCTTCGTCTCCGGAAAGTCAGATGAAGAAAGACTCCAAAGTCGTTGGGAATTCAACAACACAACACATGAGGAAGAGGAGACCGAGGTTCGCGCCGGAGTTGGATGGCGTCCACTGTTTTGAAACCATTGTCCCTTATTAGATTCTTCTTTCTTTCTTTCTTGCTGATTTGCTAATTCATGTATTCTGTTCTTCTTCTCTCTCTTGTATTTATATTCAAAACTCTGTTACCCATCATCAATCTAATACCCCATTCTTAATTGTTAGTCTCATTAATAGTCATTGGGATATGAATTATTTATTTATTTATTTATTTTTCATTATTTCTCTGTTCGTCGTTTTTTTGGAAAGAATTTGCCCTTTGGATCGCGATTTCCCTTCTCCATTACATACTCCACTTGAGTATTATGAAAATCACCTCAATAACTGAAATGATTTTTTTAAAAAAATTTAAATAATGATAAATTCATGTTAAGGTTTTTCATTTGGGCACACATTCTTCAAATATGTATATTATATGTGCCTTATATTTATATAAAAAAAATGACATAATTTTATATTTTTTAAATTATAATTAAACATAAAAAAATTATAATTAAATATTTTAAAATAATGTCATTATTAAAAAAAATAATTATAATTAAAAAAAATAACATTATTAAAGGTATATAAGGATGTGCATGATAAAATTCTCCCTTCATTGGATTACATTTCTAAAGCCTTTCATATTTTTCTCTAAAAACAATTGAGGAGTTGTTTGAGATAAAGCAAAAAAAAAAGGTTTTTATTTTATTAATATTTTTGTCTTTATTTTGTTATTAGAAAATTTACTCATAAATTTTATATAAGAAATATAGATTCATTTAGTTTTAATAGTTTTCTTAGTTTTTTTTATTTTTATTTTGATAGTTGTATTTATTTGATTTGGTGTCAATTGAGTTAAGTAAATGTTCTTTTGTGATTTATTTTTCCAATTTTCTCATTCATTTTTTGGGATAAGAATGAAAAAGTGAGGTGTAAAAAATTCTTTTTGGGGGGATTGGTAGTTGAAGTTTTGATTGTCCAGCGTTCAAATCTATATTTCTGTTAGTGTGATTTTTTGGTATTACATTAGAGTATTACATTAAAGTGTTACGTTTGGAAAAAGTAAACTAAGAATTTTTGTGTATTACATTGATTGGAGTGTTATGTTTGAAAAAAAAAATACACTAAAGAGTTTTTTAGAATGTTACATTGTTATGTTTAAAAAAAGTACACTAAGTGTGTTACATTGATTGGAATGTTAAGTTTGGAAAAAATATACTAATGAGTTTTTTAGAATGTTACGTTTGAGAAAAATATATTAAGGAGTTTTTTAATGTGTTAGATTGGAGTGTTATGTTTTTTGAGTATTAAATTAGAATGTTACATTTGGGAAAAGTACATTAAGGATTTTTTTTAAAAGTGTTATGTTTAGTAATTTTAACACTATAAGAAAACTCACATTTGTCCTTCAACCAATAATACAAACGCGTTTATATTTGGTCCTTTATGTAATTTATACTAGAATGAGATCTTTAGATCCATAAAAAAAAAAAAAAAAAAAATCAAACAGTTCATAAAATCACCATTTAAGATTTATTGATACTTCACTCTTTTTTTTTTTAAGTCTGCCTTGTGTAGGCAAATCTAATGAATAATAAAAAAAATTCACTAAACATAAAAAAAAAAAAAAACTACTAAAAAAGCGAACCGTTTTTTGTCCTTTTTTTTTGAAAGTACTTTCTGGACTTATTTTTTATTTTTATTTTTTACTTTCTCATATTGTCTAATTGAATACAACTCAAAAAATAAATTTTTTTTTATATGACAAGTTGCATAAGACAAAAATTAAAATCACAAAATAATTAACCCTAAGCACCCAATGAACGAGAGGTTGAGGGTAAAAAAGTCACGATAAAAATTCTCTTATTTTCTAATAAGAAAAACGATAACATAACTTTCACAAAAGAAAATGTATTTTTATTTCTACACATCAAATATTCGATATCTTCTATTTACGTACAACTTTTTTCAATTTACATCATTTTTCAAAAAAATTTAATTATAATTTTGTCTCTTGAAGAAATTACCATTAGGACAAAATATGCACACCTTCTCTCTAGCCATCTTCATTGCCAACCACCATCTTTTACCGCTCCCACTTGTTCTCGTCATCACCAACATGACTAGTGTGAACCCATTCCCCAGCATTGCTCCAATTCCCATTGTAGCCTTTTACCTTCATTTAGGGGTGTAATTTTGGCCTGCAAGCCCGCGGCCCACCCTAAACCCACCCGCGGCTCGAGTAGGCCTAGTCAGGCATGGGCTCGAGCCCAGCCCGGGACCCTAGGATTGGGTTGTGTGTTTTGGAGCCCAGCTTGGCCCATGAGCCCGACCTGTGGCTCGACCCAAAATTTTTCCCTCCTCTGGCTCGGCTTGGTCTGACTCATCCTAATGACTCCCTGTCGACTGTCACTGTGCAACGGTAACAAATTAAAAAAAAAAAAATTGAAATAGTCAAATGATCGTTAATTCCACAACGGCCAAATTTTATTTTATTTTATTTTTTTATAAATTAACTCATCCCTCCCCCAACTCTTATAAATACTACCCTTCTCTCATTTTATTTCCCATGAACAAATCTCTCTCTTAAACTCTCTTTCTCTTTCAACTCTCAACTCTGTCAATTAATTTTGAAGTCTCATCCCTAAGTGCCAATTGTGATTGTGCAAGAAGAAGCTTTTATTAGAAGAAATTAATTTTTGTATCGAATTGCCAGTTGGTAATATTAATTATTTGAATTAATATTTATTAGTTACTCATTTGTTTACGTTAATTATTTCATAACATAGATTACTTGTTATTGTTTACTCATTAGTTTAATTAATTGTTAGTTGATATATATTATTTTACTTACATTACTATAGATCCTAATATTCCTAATGTTTATGTCGATGTTGATGCATATACACAACATGAACACTACAAGAAATAACAGTTTTGCCGACCAAAATATTAGTAGCCAAAGGTCACTTTTTTAGTCGCCAATTCCAATTAGTGACTAAATTTTTTTGTCCCCAAGTTAGTTGCCTAAACCCTGTCAACGAATGTTTTAGCGACTAAACGTGTGTTTGGTCGCTGAAAGTGAAACATTTGGCTACTAAAATTTTTAGTCGGCAAAACCTACCTTTTAGCTACTAAATTTTAGTTGGTCGGCAAAGGGCCAATGTTTGGCTACTAAATTATTGGTCGCCAATAGTCAATTATATTTTTTTAAATTATACATTTACCGACCAATGTTTTAGTCGCCAATACTCAAGGAATCGGCGACCAAACCTTTTAGTCGCCAAAAGCTCATTTGTGAAAAAGAAAGTTACACTCTGCTCTTGTGGAGATTCGAACCATCAACTTCTCACACCATAAACTTTATCTAACACCCTCATTCCACTACGCCTCCATAACACCATATGATTATATATGCAACATATATTATTTATATAGTACATAGACCCGTATTAATATAAAAGTATATATATATATATAAAGATAATTATTTTTTATTGAACATAATTTATGTAAAAATAAATTATTTATTAGAAAAAAAAAGAGACCACTTTTGGCGACTGAACATAATTTTAGACGCCAATTCTATACTTTTGGCTACTAATAATTTTTTAGTTGTTAAAAAATAAAATTCCTGCGCTAAAATTAGTACTTTTGGTGACTAAACTTCTTTTTAGTCGCCGAATGCCTCACTTTTGGCTACTAAATTATTTTTAGTTGCCAAAAACCCTCACTTTTGGCTACCAAAATTTTTTTAGTCTGTAAAAGCCTCACTTTTGGCTACTAAATTTTTTTTAGTCGCCAAAGGGCCTAACTTTTGGCTACTAAAATTTTTTTAGTTGGTAAAAGCCTCACTTTGGCGACCAAACATCTTTTTAGTTGCCAAATGCCTCACTTTTGGCTACTAATTTTTTTTAGTCGCCAAAGGGCCTTACGTTTGGCTACTAAATTTTTTTTAGTCGGTAAAAACCATATATCGGCTACCAAACAGATTTTTAGTCGCCAAAACCTATACTTTTGGCTACTAAATTTTTTTAGTCACCAAAAATCTTTACTTTTGGCTACTAATGCTTTTTTAGTCGTCAAAACCTGTACTTTCAGCGACCAAAGGTACTTTTTTAGTCACCAAAGATGCTTTTTCTTGAAGTGGAATATGTTGATTCTCCTTTTAATATACCCAAATCCCTCTTCCAACAACATCATCATCATCTAGGGGCACGACTAGCAGTGTTCAGAAGCATTTTGAAAGAGTATTTGTAAATAATCCTGATGGTACAATTACAATTAAAGCAAAATATAACTATTGTGCACATTTACTTAGTGCTGCATCTGTAGGTGGTACTAGTCATCTAAAAAGGCATGTTAACAAACATTTACAAAGTCAATAACCTGATATTAGAACTCAAATACAATTAGGGGGTTCATCAACTAGTAATTTGCAATCATTTTCATATGATTCTATACATGAGCAAAATTCTGTAGTTGATTATATTATTAAAAAAGAACAACCTTTTACTAGTAGCGAATGTCTCGATTTTTTAAAAATGATTTACGGAGGTTTTACACCGTAATATCAAGGGTTTTTCAAGAAATACTACTAGAAATAAGATTTTAAAAAAATTTGAGAATAGTAAAAGTGAATTGTTTGACATTTTTTAAAAATTGAACGGAAGAGTATGTTTAACATTTGATCTATAGTCAAATAATGGTTTAGAATATCAATGTATCACTGCACATTTTATTGATAATGATTGAAAATTAAATAAAAGAATCATTTCATTTAGATTAGTTGAATTTCCTTACACTGATCATTCACTTGGGGTAAAAATAAGAAATGTATTATATGAGTGGGTTTTGTAAAATAAAATATTTACTATTAGTTTAGATAATACAACATATTACAATCAGACTGTAACCCATTTGAAATCAATTTTACAATTACTTGTTGATGGTAATTTATTTCATGTTCTTTGTTGTGCTCATATTTTAAACTTGATTGTTAAAGAAGTTATGCATGTATATGAGACTTCTATACTAATAATAAAACATGCAATTGTTACTATTATGTCTTTTGCTAATAAAATTTTAGAATATAGGAAATTTGTCAACGAGAAAGTATGCCATTTAAAAAATTAATTTTAGATATAGACAACAGGTAAAATTCAACATATAATATGTTAAAGAGAGCTTGTAAACAAAGAAAAACAATAGATTTATTTTTTACAACAACATTAATAGGAGAAGTACTGACTCTAACAGAATTTAATTGGCGCGAAGTAGCCTTCTATAAAGATTTTCTAAAAGTTTTTGAACTTCAAAAACTTATAGTAAAAATACCTATTCCTTACTGCTCTACTCATAGATTACAAGTCAACCGTTATCATCGCATGATTTTACAATTTGAGTTAGAAATTAGTACTGAAGTTAATTACCACAATATTCAACAACGATTTTCATTGATTGGTCATTACAGATGTTTTATACATCTTGCTAGATTAGATACCCTCGGTGGATGCTAATCTCCATTTTTCTCCTTGCAGATATTAAGTCAGAAGCCTCTTCCTAAACCACTTGCCATAATACCATTGTGTCAAGCAATTACAACACCACTAGTCGACCTAGTAAATAGATACCAAATTCTTGGTACTATTCCTAAACTTAGTTACACTTTTGCTCTTGCAACTGGCCCATTTTCTTTTCAGTCAATGCAATCATGCCTCCAAATTATCTATACAGGTCAACACCAAGAACAGATTATGTTCTTAAACCTTGCTTATCCAACCTCTTCTACAAAGAACCAGTCCACAAAAATATCCATAACCCTACTGATTTAGTCAAATCATATTTCCCTTCTAGATGGCATTTTACTCATTCCTATCTAAACAAGTCAATTTCTTTTTACAAAGATATTCTTTACCATCACCAGTCTGTTGTCATTGAACCCATTTATGATCGAGTCCATACCAGTAAAATCATTTACCATTCTTTGTATATTCAAAGTATTGCATCTCTTGATGAGTGGGGTCTTCCCTTTCTATTATGAGACCCCCCTAATCATCCGATCCAATATAGTTATTATGATTACATTGATGCATGGTTTAAAGTCTCTTGCATCAAAATAAGTCTTTTAGTCATTCTTGGTTTTTCTCTTTTGATCATAAATTCAAGTCAGAATTCCTTTCTTGGTTTTTGAGATGGAGGTCTCAACTTGGTGCCATCCCAGAACTCCTCCATTCCATCCTCATGGAACAATTCAACTATTTTTCTTCAGTTTACGTAATCAATCGACATAAGAGTCAATTTCCTATATTGCTTCTTTTTATGTCCAAATACAAAGTCCCTTGGATATTCAAATGGCAATATGGTATTTCTAAAAACATAGTCATTTGACAACATTTTTCCAAATAGTGGGATGTATTCAAACACCATCGCATTATTGAACAAGTCAAACAGGAATTTCCAGTCAACATTCCTATTCCTACAGTCCCAAGATTAAGTCTTTAAAGTAGAACCTAACTACTCCAGTCAGTCAAGGAAGCCTACTTCCCTTTACAATAGTCAGACTTAGAAGCCCAACATCTAGCTTTCAAACCTAAATCATCCAAGTCCAAGCCCAAGTCAACCACCAGTGATGAACTTATTCAAATGACAAAGTTATTAATGGCCCAAGCAAAGTCACAAATTGAAGATGAAGCCTCAGATGAATCATCCTCTTCTGAAACCTTAACTAGTTATGATCCATATGGTTCATAATTTCAAGATGCACAGGACCCATATGCCTCATTTAGGCAATAGATTTTTTTATATATAAATAAAAGCTTCAATCAATACTCTTTTTCTGAGAAAAGTTGCTTTTATATATATATAAATATAGATATAGATTCCCCATTAGTCACTATACAGTCATGCCTCGCCAACTTTTTTACCGAAAGTAATGAATAGTGAAAAAAGTCAATTTTACTGTTCACTATTCACAAATTAGACACAGTCAAAAGTAGTAGGCAACACCCATGTGCATCAGTCACTCAGTCAATCACCGAAAGCAGCAGACAGCACCCATGTGCCTTCACATGCTACTTTCCAGTCAGATTCTCTTATCAGTTTACACAACACATTCATTGGCTTACTCTTATCTGATCACATGCAGCATAGTCATTGGCTTTCTCTATAAAAGACCTCTTCAGTCATTAATCGAGAAAATGAGGAAAAGAAAGGATCTCTCATCAAATTCTCAAATACCCTTTCAACTTGTATTAAACATTAAATATTTTGCAATATGTATTCTGAAGTTATTTCCAGCTTTCAATAAAGCATTTAAGTCACTTACTTTTGTTTTTAGTATTAATTACTTGTAAGTCATGTAATGGTTCAGGTTAAGATTCAAGTTTTTTGTCAAAAATTGGACTTAGTCTAAAAGTTTTCTAAGTGTAAAAATTGTATTTTTCAAAACTTACGATTTTGAAAATAATTTTTGGCGATAATTATTCCTTATACATTAAATAGTCTAATTTGATTTTATGGAATTTTTCTACGAGGTATTAATCACTTTACTTCAACGTCAAACTTAGAAATTTCAGTCAGAAAATTATCTTTGTACTAAAACTAGCAGAGTCACCTTTTGATTTAATTGGATTTTTATTTTTTTATATTGTTCTTTGAATCCAAATGGAGGGTATTTCCTTATTTACATTGTAAACTTACGTAAATAAAATATAAATGTAAGAGGCTAAATAAAAGCATTTACTTAAATGGTTACATATGGAAATAAGGTTGATGTGCTTGGAGTGCCTTAGGAATTGTGCTGTGTGACTAGTTGTGTCTAAGTTGACTGCTCGAGCGGTGAAATGGTCGTTCGAGCAGAGATGCGAGGCTCCCAGTATTTTCACTGTAGACCTACAAAACTTCTGAGAGATTGTGTTCACCGCTCGAGCGGTGAAATGTTTACTCGAGCGGTCTGTTCGGGATCAACTTCTTTAATAGTCATTTTGGGGTCACTTTTCTTCATTCTTATCAGATTCTCTCTCTCTCTCTCTCTCTCTCCTCTCTTCTTCCGGCCATTGTTGAGTTCCAAGGCCACAAAATTTTGGATTTCATCTCCTTAGAGTAAGATTCTCACCCATGTTCCTTATATAAAAATGAAGAGCACGACGAGGACTTCCTATCAATCTGAGCGGATCGTGTTTTGTCGACGTTGGAATTTTGAGGTTCCTCCTCTTCTTGCTAGAGGCAGGGATTTCTTTACTTCTTTTCAATATTTGCTTATAGATAGATGAGTGGTATGTTAGTATTGCATAAAAACCTCATGTTGAGGGATTTTCTTAAAAGCATATAGATGAAGTAAGGGTTTCCAAATCAAGAGAGTTAACCTTATGATTTATTGGACTCAAGGAAGTTTTGAACAATTGGAATATGATTTTGTGGCTTAAAGTAAAAAGGCCTAATTTTTGTCAAACCCTAGTTATGGAGTTTATTTTTAAAATGATGAATTATTTAAATTGGCCTTAAAATTAAGTTTATGATAATTAATTGTTGTGAGAATGATTATGATATATGAGGGTTGTGTTAGAGGAATTGATAATAGAAATAAAATTAATAAATTTTGGGAAGTGTATGATACCAATTGTGTAGTATAATTGAATATAAGGAGTTGGCGTTAATGTTGAGAAGTAAAGAATGTCATGGAAAACAAATTGTAATTATTTCTAAAGATGAACTTTTACCCTTATCATGGAATTATGTTGTTGGTTTAATCTATGAGTTGTAATAATGAGTGACATGATGAATTGATGGGTTGTGATGTTGAATAAGGGTCCGTTTCCTTCTGGCTCGTGACCGGTAAAGCATGACACTTAATAGAGGTTTCACATTCCTTTCAGAGTAGCGCCCAGAAAAGCATGTGGTTTGTTGAGATATGTGGAGGTTCCACGTTCCTTCCGGCTTGTGACCAGTAAAGCGTGGCGCTTGATAGAGGTTCCGCCTTCCTTCTGGAGTAGCACCCGAAAAAGCATGTGGTTTGTTGGCATGGCATGGTAAAGCTGGTTGTTGGCATGTGGATGCTCATTGAGAATTTTGTGATAATCCCATTATGTAATTATCAAAACTGTTAGATGTGTATTGGAAATGTGTAATATGAAATATGTTGTTAATGAGTTGACTCTTATAGTTCAATTTTGCAAAATTTGTTGTGATGTGTTTGTGTTTGGTGTTTTGTGTGTATTGGTAAGGTGACGAGTTGTGGCGTAATTAATGAGTGTGAAACATGAATTAGAAGTAGTAAATGATTAGTTGGCTTAAAACCTTTATCCAAGGAAACAAGGTTTAAGAAAATCATTCGAATGAATTTTGATGAGATAAAGAGTTAACAAAAGAGGTTTCTACGAAATGTCAAGTGGGATTTTGTGAAAAGAGTATCTATGTATGAAATCTATTTTGCCTATAAAATGACACATTATTTATAATTGTATGACTCATGATCACATTTATCTATTGATTATTGTTAAGAATCATTGTAGATCCCTATTGGACCTCGTGTTCATCCCATGTTGTTTAACCATTTTTCAGGAACAGAGTCGGGTACAACAGTTGGAAGATCAAGAAGTTACATTATATTATGAGTATGTCATATGTAAATTGTGAATGAAAGATTAAAGGATAGTTGTGTTGAGGTGGTTCTTTCTATGTAATTATTTATTTTGAAATCTTTTATGTAACCTTTACTGGCATATACTGTGGATATTGTTATGAACATTTTTAGTATCATTGTATTTATACAAGAGTGGACCTCTTTTATTCTATTTAGCTTGTATTACTTCTATAACTATTTTTGGAAATGGACTTTTATAAGGAAATTTGGTAAATTATCCGAGTAATGAAATTGGGGGCGTGACAAGTCACTTACTTCTCTATTCAGTAGTAACTCTTTTCAGTATTTGTTTTCAGTAAGTATTAACTCTCTTAATATAGCGATCCCGGGTTTACCCCTTGTTGTACAGTAATCCGGGCATGTGTCCGTGGATGTTAGTAGTTGAGTATTGTCTTGTTTACATCCTTTCTTACTTTGTATTTGAGTTATAGGATGTATTGGGCAGGTTTGTTACAGGTTGGTTGTGTTTGGGAACCAAGTGTTGCTGCCCAGAATTTTGGCTGGTCGCTCGAGCGAGGGTTTGGTCGCTCGAGCGAGAGTTGGTTCTTGTGTCTGGTGGCTCGAGCCAGAGTGGCTTCGCTCGAGCGAGCGAGCGATTGCGTCTGGCTCAGACCTGAAAGTTTTATTTCTTGGCTCGAGCGAGCTTTTCTTCGCTCGAGCGATCTGGTTCGTCCTTCGCTCGAGCGAGCGGTCCTTCGCTCGAGCGAGCGTCGTATTGCAAATCGGAAAATTTGCACTGTTGGCTCGAGCGAGCTTATCTTCGCTCGAGCGAGTTCAATTGTTGTGTCTGGTCGCTCGAGCGACCGAGTCTTCGCTCGAGCGAGCCTGTTTATATCAGCAAGGCAGCACCGAGTTAAACTTCACTTTTTCATACTTTTCTATTCTCAAACCCTAAAATTTGAGAGCCCTTCTCTCTAAAATTACTCTCTCTCTAAGATTTGATCTACCTAGGGTGATTTCCTACCCTTAGGCCTTTGTTAAAAAGATAGAGGGTGACTTGGGCTTCGTTTTAATCGGAAAAAGTTTGGTTTTGGGGCAAGTTGGGTGTTGGGCATCATCTCCTTTTGAGCTCAATCTTTGAGGTAGGGATATCCTACTCCTCTTTATGGATTTTGTCTTTTAATTTTAGCATTTTGATGTGTTGGAAGTTGTTGTGTAATTTTGAGAAAACTTTGGGCCTTTGTGTAATTTTACAAAAGTTGGGGTTTCATTTATAATGAACCTAGAGGCATGTTTGGTGTAGAAACATGGGATTAATGTTGAAATAGTGATGGAAAATGGAACCTAAGGGTTGTAATGTTAATTATGGAAAATGCCCTAATTACATTGATTAATTAATTGGGATAATTAATTGCAAGAAATGAGGAATTGAAATGTTGATTTTATATCCATTTGTTGCATTTATTTTCTGTATAGAAATAACTGCTTTGAGCTATCGGTGGAGGATAGTCTTGATTGTTGTAGACAATGCATGATGATTAGGCAAACTAAAAACTGATCATTGAAGTGTGTCATTGAGTGTGACGGTTGAAGGAATGCATTAAATTTATGTATTGATTGATGTGTATAATAATTGTTTATATGCATTGTGTGTTGTGTTGGAGGAGATAGGGGATGTACTCCACGGTTTAGGGGAAGATAGGAGATGGACCTCTAAACCGGATGTTGCTTGGGAGAAGATAGGGGATGGACTCCAGAGATATAGCTCATATGCTTATCTAATGATGTGTTGACATAGCTCTTATGCTTGTCTTTGGAAGTATTGATATAGCTAGTATGCTTATCTTTTTGTGAAATGGGTGATTGTTGGACATGAGTTACTGTCCCATATGAGTTGTTGGCCAGGTTCTGAGCCATGGTTATAAATTGAGAATTTGTAAGGAAATGGGGAATGAAAATGTTAAGTGTTGGCCAACTATCAACTGCTAATCTTTTAGTCATTATTCATAACTGGCTTAGTGTATTTCTACTGGGCTGTGGCTCACCCTATATGGGAACATCATTTTCAGGTACAGGTAGCATGCCACCTCCGAGGACATAGCTTGGGAGGCTAGGGGCGGGAAGACTTTTTGTTGTCTTTTTGATGTATTACATGTAAATTCAAGCCAAGGGCTTAAGGTGTAAACGAGTTAGTACTCTACTCTTTGTAACCAAGTGTTAACTTGGAAAGCTGTAAGCCCTTAGGGCATTTGCTTTTGTTGTTAACATGTGATACTTTCGTAATGAAACTCTGTTAGTGGGAGAATGTGGATCTTTTATATATATCAATGCATATCTTTATTGTTGGGTTTTATGTTGTTATTTTGAGGGCGTTACACTTAATACTCTCTAAATTAACTCTCTTGTTTTTACTAAGTGTTAACTCTCTAAATGGCATCAGAGCCAAGTTGTTGTTAGTTGCTTATTGATTAGTTATCTTTTGATTAATCGTCTCCATTCTATTTCTTTAATTTATTCAAATCTTCTCTATTCTTAGTCGCTTATTAAATATATATTACAAAATATATATACATATATATTAATATATTTATCTATATCCATTGAGAGAGAGAGAGAGAGAGAGTGAGAGAGAGAAAAAAACACGTGATCATTTCCCTTTTTATAGGGATTTGATCTCATCATCATTAAAGCCCATGATTGCAACAAATCTATCACAAAATTTCCACCATTTGAAATGATAAAGCTATCTACTTTTAGTCACTAATAGAACACGTAGCAACCTCTCATTGGGGTGTCATTTCTGGTACAAACAGGTTCTATAAAATCTCATTGTATGAAATGTTTGGAAGTGTAAGTCCTTTTTTTGAAACTTTTAACCCTTATAATAGTGGTGGCGGTAAGGACAAGGGGTGGTGAAGCAATGAGGGTAGGGGTGTAATTTGGGCCCAGGCTGGGCCAGTCCGCCTTTAGGCCTCGCAGGCTCTTGCCATTTTTCAAGTCGGACTGAGCCAGCCCATGGACTGAAAAGTTCGGGTCAAGCCCAGGCCCACTCAAATTAGGGCTTGGCAATCCTCCTTTCTCTCTCTCTCTCTCTCTCCAAAAAATAAATGATAGATATATTAATATATAGATTATTTATGAGGGATAAAAAATAAAAGAAAAATTGTAATAAAGTATTTTAGTTAAAATTAATTAGATGTTTGGTTATGTTTCATGTGGTGGTATTTAATTATATATGACTTATGTTTTTTTGGTTATGAATAAAAAAGTATGAAATTATATAATTTTCTTCTTTTGAAATGAACAATTATATATATATATATAAATCAAAATGAAACGAAATATTACAATCATTAAATTAAATAGATAACATTTATTTAATGAAGAATTTTTATTTCAAAATGAAATAAAATATTACAAAAATTTATATCATTAAATAAAATAAATATAGATTATTGATGATGGTAGATAAATTGTATCATTATAGATCAAATACATCACAACTAGGTTGGCGCCTACTAGCCTACCAATCATTTGCATTATACTCCACATCAATAATCAAATAGATATATTACGAAATGAAATAGTAAAAAAAAAAAAAAAATTTGTTGATCAATCATCGGAGGAGGCAAACAATTCACTTGCATTGCCTGAGGATATATCATCCAAATCGCTTTGAATTCTCTCATTTTTACTATAATTTTGTCTTCTCATAAGCGTATGCATATGATCTCTTGATATCATTAGTGCCTCAACTATTTGGGGTGAAAGTCTACTGCGATAATCGCTCAACACTCGTCCACCTGCACAAAAAAAATTGTTTCAGAAGCAACTGTAGAAATATGAACAGTTATCACAGGCCGTCTGTGAAAGCACAAGCCACATAAGTTGATTTTGTTTCCACCAATCTAAAATATAAAAATCATCATTTTCATCCACTGGTGGGCTATCCAAATAATGTTGTAATTCAAAACTACTTACGTTTGTATGTTGAGATATTCTTCTACTTTTTATTGCTGAAAAAATAGTTAATCTTCTACCTTGAGATGAGGCTAGTGTAGTGTGTGTAAGTGTATTTGTAGATACAGCTTCCCTATATTCTTCAAATAATTTTGTGCATGTTTTCATAATAGGGGCAAGTTGTTTTTGATCAGCAAAAATACGATCTAAAAATTTTTAAAAACCAATTTCTTTAAACCTAGGATCAATTATGATGGCTAAACCTAAAAGATGAGGAAATAGATCAAAATATTTATCAAATTTAATAGATAAAAATATTTATCAAATTTTTCTTTCATTTCAGTAATAATGGTTATATAATATTCATTACCCACATATTTTGCGAAAACTTTCATTATTTCTACTAACATATGTAAAACAAATTGATTATTAATATTAGTTTCTTCAAATTGAAGATCAGGTAGTGTGGGTTTAGTACACCAATTTTTGGTAAGAGTAGTAGGACTATCCTATTAAGATTAGTAGACTGAAATTGTTTTTCTATTAATCTTATTTCATCATCAAAGGAGGTGGATGACTCATTATTGGTGTCGAGAATAGGTTGCTGAGTGATAACTAATACACCTTTATCCTTGGAAGGTTTAGTAAAGGATGTGACAATTTTGTTAAATATTTCTTCAATAGCGTCAATTGTATGAGTATCTTGCGTGATTAAACTAAGTTTGCGGCGGTCACTAGGTAAATTGATAAGTGGCTTTCCAATAGTTTTACTAGTGGAAGTGTGACTATTTGAATAATCATCAAAGATAGTTTCAATTTTATCTAATTGTTTACCAATAGCTTTTAAATATTGATCAGTATAATTATTTTGTTCAATAACTTTCTTAATTTCACTTTCATCACCAGGTATTTTGAAAGGCGAAGCATTAATAGTTGATCCTTTACGTTCAATTAAAATCATTTCAAGAGGAGGATGACAAAAAGAAACAAAAGTACGAGTAGAAGTTTTTCATTTAGTTTTTGTTATAGTATTTACTTGTTGGTAATTTTCAAGATAATAAAAAACAATTAGATTTCAGCTTAATATTCTAACATAATCGTATTCCATGATTCAACTATCGTTGACCTTTGTTTTTTAGTATGTGTAGATCTATAAGTATCTCGTTTGGACTTATTTTCTTTAGATTTAAATTCTTCGTAGAGTGTCTTTAGATTAGGTATGAAATCGGTCTAAATAGTTAATAACTATGGATTAACTGGGGGGTTGACTTCAAAGTTTGTTTGAGTTGGGGATGCTTGAGACTCATCATCATTTTCTTGAATTTGGGTTTGTTTTGAATAAACAAGTTTACTAATCTAAGATGTTGAGGAGGTATCTATTCCTTTTAATTTACTTTGGGATTCTAAAAAATGTCTATCTTTTCTAGTAAATAAAGATGTACTAAAAATTTCATCTTCATCATTAAGTTGAGAAGATTGACTATTTCGTGAAGATTGATGAGTGTCATGTTGTAAATGTAGACGATTATAACTTATTTTGACTAAAGCATCATTATATATGATTTAAATCATTAATATCATGTTGACTCTTGTGAGAATAATTTTCATTTATAGTTAGCCTATTTTCAGGAAGAGTTATTTCACTCCAGACTATGGGCCTTGGGACGTCAACATTAGCGTCAGAAGTACTACTTTGAATAAGTAAGGTTTTATCTTTTGGACTTTTGACTAAAGCATGAATATTAAGATTAGTCTTCATACATTTATTATAAATTCGATAAATTAAAGCAATAGATTGGGAACTAGCATGCATATTTGTAAATTCACTAGAAGTTTGAATATTTAATGTTAAAGTTTTGACTAAGTGAGGGTCAAAAAGACTGAAAACAAAATCAGGAAAACAATTAAAATGGATTGGTCCTTTATGGAGACCAAATTCCATCATACTCGGCATACTAGTTTGATAATTTCTGAACCTAGCATCTCTTATACATAAGAGAATAGATGAATTTATGCACTGAATAGTTAATGGTTTGACTGCAACTTGTATTAATCCTATACGAATAAAGTTGTGACCTTCTAATTTATGTTTTCTTATAGATTCTTTGGTTAATAAATGACATGTTTTATGTATTTTAGTTAAAGCATAAACTTATTCAATAGTTTTGACTTATAGATTAACGTTAAAAGAGGATTGCAGAAAACTTGTTTTTATAAATTTCTTTAATTGGTACTTTTGGTATATTCCATCCTAAATCTATTTTTAAATCTTGGAATTCATGTTCTTCTTCGTTCATCGGATCAGGTATAGAAGCAAATGAAGTTTTAGAGCTAACTGAAGAGTTACTTCCGAATAAATAACTCATGGTTCTAAAATCTATAAATTTAATTCGAGATGATCTAAATTCTTCGTTGACTTATCATGTTTTTACGTACTATGTTTTCGCTGATACCTTCTTCGAGAATCCTATATGGTTCATCTGTCTAACCAAAAGACTTACACTAGATGTGGGATGAAATATAGGTGGCTACTAGCAAATTGGAAAATGTTAGATAAGTAGAAGAATAGAGAAGACTTGAATAAATTACAGAAATAGAATGGAGACGATTAATCAAAAGATAACTAATCAATAAGCGACTAAGACACATGCAGCATAGTCAAAAGATATATATATATATTACAGAATAAATATATTAAATACATATATAAATGTATAAATTTATTTGGATATTAATGGATATGCATCAGGAGGACACAGGCTAAAATCTAATGGCCACCATATCCGTTACCAAAGTAAACCAATGGTAAGAATTTAAATGTGCTCAACAACTCCTACAATGAAGGCACAACTTTGACTAAGGTTGGACACTTGTCATCCATTTAAGACCCCCACCCATCATCCAATTGTCTAGATTGAAGGAGGTTATAACAACCCCTATATTTGAGGAACCAACTAACAAATTTGCTAAGAAAGAGGAGGAGATTGAGACAAGTGTCACACTAGGAGGCAATTTAGCAAACAACTTTCAAGATTCTATGGAGATTCTTAGGAGGCTGTTGCAGATTTTCAAGAGGTCAACCACGATTTTCAAGAAGACTTAGCAGTTATAACTACTCCATTTGAAGATGGAACAAAACTCCAATCAATCAACCATTCAAATCAACATAGTACATAGCATCAGTGCTATTTATCCCTAGTTTAGTCCTAGTTTAACTTAGGAGTAGATTTGAATGGCATCTTTGCCATAGATTTTATCATTAGATCATGACATCCATGTCAAATTAGTTGTTTCTTTTTGCCTTCATTAGCATTCTTTTGAGACTTAAATTGTGTTTTAATTCCATTTGTAACTCAATTTCATGTTTTTCAAATTTGTTAATATGCTTTTGTAATGTTCAATCCATTTGAAATTATAAATGTAAGTGTTTTTGAGTTCATTTCTTCCTAGTTATCTTTCTTCTTGATTTTACAAATTCCGTAGAGATTTTAAATCCTCCTAATTAAGGCAAAACAAGAACCATGATGTTTCTACCCTTTGGACCTCAACACAACCTGTTATTTTCAGAAGTCAAATTTTTCCAAAAGCATTTCGACAACTTAGGTACTGTTGCCTTGGAATGCTCACAAATCATTCTGTGTTTTAGCCAAAACTTGTGTTTTAGTCAAAAGATATAATTTTTTTTTTTTTTTTTTGCACAAACAGAAACTAAAACTTTTTAGTAATTTCTTTCACAAACAACAAAAAAGTAAAATATTATACATAAACAGATTTTGTATTTAATTTTTTTATCACTAAACACAAACAAAGTTAGAAAATTAGAAATTAATTTCCATGATACACTGCCAGCCTAGGTGATAATCCAGAACCCACACTTGAATGATTTCCATGAATTCCCACTATTTTTTAAGGAAATTTCTCCGGGCAATTCTAACACAAAATTATGTAAGTTTTCATTAACTTACATAAGTGATCTCACAAAAATATGTAAGTTGAACATAAATTCATGTAAATTCGCAAAATTACGTAAATTTTCATGAACTCACACAAATTTATGTTTAACTTACACATTTTTGTGAGATAATTTATGTAAGTTCGTAAAAACTTATGTAATTTTGTATAAAGGTTGCAAACAGTGTGCATTGCACACCGAAGCTGAAAAATCTAGAAACCCTCTAGATGTTGATTTGTGATTATGTAACAATTTTAAACAGAAATAACAATCCCAATCAAACAATCAAGAGAAAGAGACACAATGATTTTTACGTGGAAAAATCACAATTGGACACCTCCAACTGTGATAAAAAAACCACGGGCAACTGCCACAAGACAATCCACTAAGAAGAATTAAAGGAATTACACAGGTATACTCTCAATTATCTAGCGAATCCACAACGCCTAATTGAACCAACCTCTATGTGCCTCTTCCAACCCCATCTTCACCACGGAATTGTCTTTCTGATGAGCCACTCCGGATTCCACCAAAGCTTCAGGCTCGAATTCTTCAGAATCCACAACTGAAGAACAACTCTCTCTTTTGTGTATAACAAACAAACCTTTGATGTACTCTCTTTAAACCATGAGTTGAATACTCAATAAAAACATCAAAGAAAACTTAACAAAATATCTCCAGATATAACCCTTAAGAACCAAAAAGAAGATCTGGAGAGATTTAATGAATGAATCAATGAATAGCCTAGATTTGGGAGAAACCCAACTATTTATAGAAAACCAAAACAATCCTAGTTGGGAAAGAAAACCAACTTCTTGTAGAAAACCAACTTCTTGTAGAACTCCAAAGTAATCATGTTTTTGAAGGAAACCAACTTCTTAAAGAACTCTTGTTACAACCTTAGTTTTGATCCATGGAATTTGACAACAAAAAGTCCTAACAATCTCCCCCTTTGTCAAATCCTGGATAAAACCAATCTAAAACAAATTGCCTAACAAAATCTCTCAAGCAGCACCACCAACTATGAACTAACACTCAAATCCATGCTCTTGAATAATTATCCTGAAATAAAACAACCACACACAAGCCAACCAAAATATGTGGAACTGGATTAAATAACAAAATATAAATCCATCCATAAAAAAAATACTAAAAATCCAACTGTACCAAAGAAGGATATATGCAAAAGTAAAAACACTGTACCATCAACCAAATTACTGTACCATCAATAGACATCAAACACTGGTAATGATGAACCAAACTCCCCCTCATTAAAAATAACCACAAACACTGAAAACAGTGAACAAGAAGAAAAATGACAAAAAGTAATATGGTGGAGCAAGCAAGGAATTTCAGATTTGTACCTTGAAACACACAAGATTATCCAAGAAACACAATTACTTGAAAACACAATGTGCACAGCCTCTAGAAAATTCCTCATAAAAGAAAGTGATGCATTATGTGAAAAGCATAGATCCCATGAGAAAAGTGTGTGTGTGACTCTTGGAGTTCGACAAACACTAGATTCAAATCCTAGTAGTGATATGAAAGCTGGACCTCCGATAAGAGAATCTTAGCATAACTAAGGAAAGTCAAACCTCTAGGAATCAAGGGGTATTTGGTGAGTAAAGGCGGAGGCTCCCCCTCAATTAATGAATCCTTTATTTTTCTTTTTTTTTTTCACATCTTTTTCTTTTCTTTCTTTTGCACATTTTTTTTTCTTTTCTTTTGCACTTTTTTTTCTTTCTTTCTTTTGCATATTTTCTCTTTCTTTTGCACATTCATTGGCGGCTGACACACTCAAGAGTATGGAAACCGAACCAGAGAAGCATGGATATATTAAGGATGGCCTGGTTGGTGACTCTGAGGTAGCCTTTTCCTCATGCCTGGACTACAAAGAATAGAGGGGAAAGCCATGGAGATGCAAAAAGATGGAAGGTGGTTAAGAGACTCAACATCACCCATGATATGCTAGTATGGGTCAATTCCTCTCGAAAAGCAAAAGATACAATGTCAGAAGTCCATGAAAAAAAAAATCACTAAGATGGAAGACTCCAGAATTTGCTAATCCAAGAGTGTGTACAGAATGAGACATACTAATCAAAGAACACACACTCCAAAATGAGTAATGACCACAGAAAGCACACACATATTAACATGTAATGGTTATTCTCATCAATTCCAATATGCACCAAGGACATCTCAAAAAAATTCAAGCTTGCAAAACCATACTAAGAAAATCTTTTTGGGTTTTTTTTTTTATTTTTTTTTTAATTTTTTTTTTCTTAACCAAAGCAAGACAAAAAAAAACAAACATCTGAAAAAAAACTAAAAAGAGTAAACACATTAACACAAGTCAAGTTTTCTTACCCAAATCTTTTTGGTTTTAACAAAATTAGGTCTAGCGGTCTTGGTGGTGTTGTGAACACCCTCATGAATCTTGGTATTCCGCTTGGACATGTAAGGTTGTCTACTAACCCAAAAAGTATTCGAATTTCTACCCTTTTGAGACACTCTCCCATGCAACTTATAACAATAAGGGCGAATATGACCATGCATACCACAATGATGACAAATAAAAACAGGGTGTACCTTATTTTCTTTTACCTTACCAACTCTAGGGAGTTTGAGAAGTCTTTCCTCTTGTTGAATCTTTTGTCCTCCCTTTCCTTGAGTTCTTGTATCATGAGATGTGGAAGCACTCTGTTTTTGCTCTCTCTTATCTCCAAAGCCAATGCCACTCTTGTCTGAACAAATTTGTTGAGATCCAATGATATCTTCCAAAGTTTTTGATCCTTTGTTCCACAGACCAATGGTGACCATGGCACACTTGAGCTCTTCCTCTTTCTTGATCATTAGTTCTTCCAAGGCAACTTGTGACATCTCGAGAGATTCAATCTTTTCTTCATACATGGCATGAGTTTCCTGTAGCTCATTCCTCTCTGTCTCACAAGTCAACAGTTTTGCACAAAGAACTTGTTGGTCATCAGCTATCTTGATGGCATTGATCCTAGCCTCGGAAATCTCCTCCTTAAGTTTGACATTCTCATATTCACATGTTTTGAGTTTCTTTGTGAGTTTGTCATTCAATTTGAATAAATTAAGGGACTCCTTATACAGCTTTTCATAGGCTTGCTCAAGCTCTTCATGATCACTCTCCGAGGATTCATCATCAGTAGTATTCTCAACTGACCTTTTCGGAGACTCTGTTTGTCCTTCAGTTTTGGAAGCCACCATGAAAGCAAGGAATTGCTTATGTCCCTCTTCGCCTTGATCTTCATCGTCACTTTCGTCTTCATCAGATTCTGATTCATCATCCCAAGTGATGGCGAGGGCTTTCTTCTTCCTCAAACGAGTGGGGCATTCTGAAGCAAAGTGGCCAAATCCTTGGCATTCATAGCATTGGGCACTTTTAGAGTTGCCTTGTATTTTTCCTTTTTCCTTCTTGGCTATAGAATTAATTTTGACTTTATCTTTGCCTTTGGATTTATGAGTATGAGTAGATTCCAAAAGATTCGGATTCTTTTTTAAGAAAGATTTTTTAAATTGTTTAACAAAAGCAGTCATAATCTTGGAATCTATCTCACAATTCTCATCAGAATCCCCAACCACTTTATGAGCACTACTAAAAGCAATATCTTTTTGTTTCTTTTTGAAATTCCTATGTGCCTCATAAGTTTGGAGATTTCCAACCAACTGATCCAGCTTAAGGGTGTCAACATCTTGAGCCTCCTCAATTGCTGTAACTTTTGGTTGGAACCGATCGGGCAAGGATCTCAAAATTTTTCCCACAACTTTGGATTCTGGTATTTTTTCACCTAAATTGAAGCTGGAATTTACAATGTCACTCAACTTCGCATAAAATTCATCAAAGGTCTCACTATCTTTCATAGAAAGGTTTTCGAAACTAGATGTGAGCCTTTGAAGTTTTGATCGTTTAACAGAAGGAGTGCCCTCATGAATAGTTTGTAAGATATCCCAAGCCTCTTTTGCGACTTCACAATTGCAAATCCGACTAAACTCTTCAGGTGTGACAGCGCAAAAGAGAGAATTGATAGCTTTACTATTCCAGCTACTATTTTGGTAATCAGTTGTGTCCCACTTATCAATTGGTTTGGGGAAAGTTACTCCATCAACGGTAATCGTTGGTTCAGTCCACCCATTCATGACGGATTGCCAAACTTTTTTATCAATAGATTTTAAAAAAGATCTCATCCGAGCTTTCCAAAAAGAATAATTGGATCCGTCAAGTAGGGGTGGTCGAACCATAGAATTTCCCTCACGAATTGTATCCATTATCACAAATCAAACAAGATCTCGTTCTAAACGATATTTTTTTTAAAAAAATAAAGCAAACCAAAAGAATTTTTAAAAAAAAAAAAAAAAAAAAATAGAACGACCCGCTCTGATACCAATTGAAAAATCTAGAAACCCTCTAGATGTTGATTTGTGATTATGTAACAATTTTAAACAGAAATAACAATCCCAATCAAACAATCAAGAGAAAGAGACACAATGATTTTTACGTGGAAAAATCACAATTGGACACCTCCAACTGTGATAAAAAAACCACGGGCAACTGCCACAAGACAATCCACTAAGAAGAATTAAAGGAATTACACAGGTATACTCTCAATTATCTAGCGAATCCACAACGCCTAATTGAACCAACCTCTATGTGCCTCTTCCAACCCCATCTTCACCACGGAATTGTCTTTCTGATGAGCCACTCCGGATTCCACCAAAGCTTCAGGCTCGAATTCTTCAGAATCCACAACTGAAGAACAACTCTCTCTTTTGTGTATAACAAACAAACCTTTGATGTACTCTCTTTAAACCATGAGTTGAATACTCAATAAAAACATCAAAGAAAACTTAACAAAATATCTCCAGATATAACCCTTAAGAACCAAAAAGAAGATCTGGAGAGATTTAATGAATGAATCAATGAATAGCCTAGATTTGGGAGAAACCCAACTATTTATAGAAAACCAAAACAATCCTAGTTGGGAAAGAAAACCAACTTCTTGTAGAAAACCAACTTCTTGTAGAACTCCAAAGTAATCCTGTTTTTGAAGGAAACCAACTTCTTAAAGAACTCTTGTTACAACCTTGGTTTTGATCCATGGAATTTGACAACAAAAAGTCCTAACAGAAGCATTTATCATTTTTTAAAATAAAAAATTAAAAAATTGTATCCTTACGACTTTTTATAAAAAAAAAAAACTTTTATCAAAATGAAGGTATTTAAAAGTCATCATAATGGGTTGGTACAAGTTTCAAATCCCTTTCTCTTTTTTGCCTGCCTTGATCAAAAGAAGAAAAACAAAGTCCATATTACCTTCTCCCAGGTGCAAGCATGTCGAAAAACATATGAGAGGGGTTGTAGGAACTTGATACTGGCAAAATGATTAAGGACAATAAATAAATAAATAAATAAAAGTTCACATAATGATTTGATCCTACAAGATAAACTAGTGAGAATATTTTCATGGATCAAAGTGGAGGTGGTCCATAAAATAAATAGTAACTTACATTGATCGCTTTTGAGATATGAAAAAAATATAATAAGTCTTACAAGTTTAGTATAATTATATTATGTTTTCTTAAGATTTGAATTTATATTATACTTTACCCTATTTTTATCAAAAAAATTCATTAGTTTTTTTCTTTTTTAATTAGCAAAAAGAAATATTCTATTGATGAAACCAAACATATAATTACATATGGGATTGCATCAATAAATGGAGGGCAGTGCAAAGAGCATCACAATAAAACTTTGCAATCCTAACTAGGTTGGCACCACGAGGCTTACCTAATCATCTGCTAGCACTACTACAAAGTTGGTGAGAAACCAACAAAGATAGAAACAGAGGGAAAATAGAGAAAACAGCCACACAACTAGAAGCAAGCTGTTGCAGCCACCTCAAAGCAACCTCTACCTCCAGCACCGACGGATCTGATCCAAATTGGAAATAAAGTCATGCACTGTGTACAAGCTCCCAATTGAACGACTTTTCAACCAAAAGGCCACTCTAACTTTTATGAGTTTACAAATCTCCCTAATATTTGGTTGAGCATTATTGAAAAGGCAGTCATTCCTAAGTTTCCAAATTAACCAACACACTGCAATGGAAATAGCTTTCTATTTATACTAAAAATGGCAACTTAGTGTCAAAAGCAAATAAATGCCATTGAAGCTTGAACTTTGAGGACACCTCATATATTCAGGAATTAAGACCTTCTAGCCATAAAGAAGGCTAATCAACAGGGACCAAACATTTCTGCAAGCTTGAGAGGCCTATTGGCAAGTCTGCTAAGCCTAGAAATCTAGAAGATCCTACAAGTTACAGGAATTGAAAGTCCAATTATCCTAAAAAGTTAGAAGTGGTTCAAACCCCATGTCCTACAATGGTGCTGGAAGTTATCCCATGTTCCTAAAATTTGTTAAGTCAAAACATATGTGGAGATTAAACTGGGATTTAATGGGACACATGGCAACCATTTGATGATATTTTTCATATATGGTTGTTAGTAGTCAAAGTTGTTGTTTATCTCAAATTATCCTTAGATTAGCAATTGTACTTCATTTATCAATCAATGCAAGTAGTTTAGTTATCTTTTGCACCTAGCAAATTTAGTAAAAGTCCTCTTCATTGGGGCAAGATCCAAACTAGTGGCGGTTTTTCTGAGCCATACTCAGTCATTTTTCTGTGTTAGAAGTCAAAAATATTCACACATTCCTACACCTTAGACCAGGTTCACAAGTCTTGGCGCACCCGCATTTAATCCTAATTAACACGGCCTACATGTTCGTCTCTTGGATTTTCTAAGTGGTAAACAATTTTGGCATGCTCGGTGGGACTTTAAGGTGATGTCCAATTGATTATGCCATTTTGTTAATATGAAAATTCAATATCTTGATTTTTAATATGCAATTTGGCATTGTAAGGAAGAAATCCATTGGCATGAAGATGAGGTTCAAAACATTGAAAATGAGGTTTCTTGTCTTGACAAGGTTAAGTGTGAACTTATGGCTTCATTCTTTTCATCTTTCATGGAGGAATCTAGTTGGTTATACCAAGAAAAAGGCCAATTGAATGATGAAATTCATCGGCCTGAGAATAAAATTGATGACACGGGGATGGAAATCCAACATCTTCGATGTGATATATACTATTTGGAGAAAAAATGTTGTAAAAAATTTCTAGCTTGACAGGTTCAATCCTACAAAGCAAGCAAGAGGCAATTTAGAGCATTTCAAAGTAGCAAGCCTGTTAGGCCTTTTACCCAATACATAGGGGCACAAGTTCTTTATCTTGAATTTGGTCCTAAATTCTGTCTTGTCAAAGCAGAAATCAGGTATGAAATCGAGATGAAGGAAAGTTAGAGCGATCTTGCGGAAGCCATGAACCAAATGGTGGCTAGGTTTGAAGAAAGGTTGTCCACTCCTTTGTTTCCATGGACTTTTTATTCAGTAACCCGAACGTGGGAGGGCAAGTTCTGCACCTTGAGACTCAGTTCGAGTTCTACCCTGAGGTTAATTCAGAAGAAATTTGCCCTGATTTCAATCTAGAAATCTGCATTGAGTTTTGCCCTGAGGTCAGTCTAAAGATTTGTTCTAACTTGGCCATGAGGATAGAATTGAATTCAATCCTGAAGATTCAGAAATCAGGCTTGAATTCAACTTTGATGTTGAAGCCGATAACGAGTTTGAGCCAAAAATCTACCTGGAGTTCTACCATGTGGACATGATTGAATTTAATCTTGGAATCTTAGAAATTGATTCAAGAATCACCACTGAATTCAACTATGATGGTGAAACTAATGATGAATTTGAGCCAGAAATCGAAGGACAATTCAACTCTGAATTTGACTTTGAGACATGGTTTCAGAATGTGGTAAGCCAAAATCTAGAACTTGGTCAAAATTTTCAATACTTTTTCCTTTAAGAAAATGCAACTAAAGGGCTATTGGTTGTATAAAATGTATAAGCCAATCACAATTTAACACGTGGCATGAGAAGGGCAATTTAGGAAAGTAATATAAATCGCCAACTATAGTCAGACACGTGTCAACCCATACTGGAAATAATGGGTCTGCGTAGCACTGGAATAATCGAGGGGTATAAGATGATGTGGCCTAACGATTACTCACAAGGTTCAAACTCAAAATCAGGAGGGAAGTCTAACTGCAAACATGGCGTAGTGGAGCTAACTGTGAGAGAGCATGATCAGCGATCATGAAGGGAGGTTTCGACGGTTAGAAGTCCATTTCGACGGTTATCATTGAAAAGTATAAATAGCAGAGGAGGCCCCAAAAAAAAGGACCCAGACTTAGATCCAGAAACTAGTTTTTATCTACTTTATTTTCCTTCCAGTTTTTACATTTCTTATTCTTTACATTTCTGTACTTCAAATTCTTGTATTGCACTTTATTCATAGGAGTAGTTTCAAGTATCTTGTTCCTGTAAACCTCTATGAGGCTGAATCAGATCATTGTAAGTTTTTCATTTTTACTTAATGAAATGCTGTAATTGTTCTTTATTTAATTATTGTTTACCAAATTCTCCTAAACAAGCTACCAGTAAAAGTCTTCTTCATTGAGGCTGAAAAAACTAAAACACAATCGTCTGATAATTGATTGGAAATTAATCTTTTGTAAGGACTGATTGATCCTTGCTGGCACGCTTAAAATTACAACACTAATCTTCGAAAGCCAAAAAAGCCAACAAGGGCAAAATGAAGTTAGCCAAGTTTATGATATTTTGGCTGGGGGGGGGGGGGGTATGATTTTTGTAATTGGAGAAGAATAACTTTCTCATATTCCTCCATTAGATGATGGTTTTTTTTGGCAACTCCCAAAATGCTGAAAAATATTGCATGTGTAAGCCAATTATTGGCTTTTCCTTCGAAGATATACATCTGAATTGGATTTGTGGAGCGCACCAAAGGAGGAATTTATTCTTTTGGCTTACACAAAAGCAAGAAGGTGACTCCAAGAAGTCTTAAGTAGCAAAAGAAGTTCTTTCAGGCCAAACAAGGAAGAGATGCAAGTTGCGTAAAAAAGTTCGGCCAAGCATAATCGACTCTTCAAAAATTTCTTGACATCTCATTTTCAATGACTCGAGAGGAGCATTGTTTGTACTAAAAAATGGCAACTTGGCGTCAAAAGCAAATAAGTGCCATTTGAAGCTTGAACTTTGAGGAATCGCCTCATCTATTCAGGAATTAAGACCTTCTAGCCATAAAAAAGGCCCATCAACGGTCACCAAACATTATTGCAAGCTTGAGAAATCTGTCAAGCCTTGTAGAAATCTGGAAGATTTTGCAAGTTACAGGAAATAGTCGACCTGGAACATAGTGCAGAAATTGTTTGACATTCTTGAAAATTGGTGTTACTTAATGGTTGCAGCGGTAGGCGCTACCCGTTACACCTGCAATTGCAAAGTAATGAAGATTCACACGTGTAACTGTCGAATTGAAATTATGTAGCGGTGTTGTAACGACCGTAACGGCCTGTAACACACTGTTACACGTCTCTAATGTTCTGAACATCAATTTCCTTTTCCAAAAAAACAAATAAAAGCTTACAAAAAACACATCTTTAAGCTTGATTGGATGGTGGAGGTCCGCAAAACTCTTGAGTTTTTCCAATTCCAAACCTGTGATTCCAAACTTGAGTTCAATAGGTTGTGATGTGAACCACGTTTTAGACCCGTGACTATATTCCACAGCCTTTGTAAGCTTTAAAACTCTCCAAGTCTTTATAGGCTTTAAAACTCTTCAACCATTTTCATTGATTACAAACTCAGGGTTCAATAGAGCGAGCGAGCGAGAGAGAGAGAGGAAAGAGGGAAGCTGAAGAACCAAGAAAGAGGAATGAGGGTTCAATAGATAGAAAAGTCAGAAAAAGAGGAAGAGCAGAGGGAAAGGAAGAACCTGCTATGTTGATGTCGAAGATGGTGTTGATGCAAAGATGTTCGGTTGCCATCTAAGTATACGATTACTTTTGTTGTAGTTCCCATAATATATATATATATTTTTTGTGTGGTCATTATCTCTTCTTTGTGCAGCACCTATGTATTTTTTTTATACATGTCAATTTTAATTCTTTTATTATTTATCTTTGGGTTTATATTTATTGATTATTTTATTTTATTTACTGGTTATTCAGAAAAAGAAAGAATACTCAAGTGATTCAAGTCTAAAGAAAAAATCTTGTTAGATTTTTTTTCTTTACAAATTATTTTCTAATTTTTATTTTATTATATTAGCATGTAAAATAAAAAATATATAAACAGTGGTTATATTTATTTTTGTAATCATTTCATTTAATATTTAATTATAAATATTTTTTATTTTGTTATTGTGATGTGTTGTCTAAAAAATGTCTTTCAAAAAATAAATAAAATCAGTAACTCAAAAATAATTTTTATTTATGGCATAATTTTTGTTTTTATAATCATTTTATTTAATAATTGCGAATATTTTTTATTTAGTTAGTACAAGTATTGGTCAAATAATTATGTAAACATTTAAAATCAATTATTCTTTAAAAAAAAAAAGAAAGTGTTGATTTGTTTTAAATTTAGAACTTTAAAATTAAAATGTTTGTTTTCGATTAATAAAAATTAAAATTAAAATTAAACTTTACGATTGATAAAAAAATTCCATCTTAATGCTTGTTTCAAATTTGAAAATGCCACGGCAAAAAGGTACTAATGATGAACCCCCTAATGATGATATTGGTTGAAAATTTGAAACTCTAGTTGAAGGTACTAGACATCACATTATTTGTAAATTTTGTTGACATCTCGTTAAAGGTGGGATTACACCTTTCAAACAACACTTTGCACATTTTGGGATGCCTTTGGGGTTACCAAGCTCGCCCAACAGTTCAGACTCCCAACTTCTAATATGACATCACTAGTGTAATGTGAAATAGAAAATGAGAGTCCAAATCTAGCAACTTTTATAGAAAATCTATTTTATTGCAAAACATTTGCCAGAAATGGACTACATCACTAGATTTCAGAGTCGCCACCTAATATTTTGGGGAATTTAGGAAACTCGTGACTCACGCCAAAGGCCACCGTTCGTCATAACCAAAGTGTCTCGGCTCGAAAATTTAGATATGAGAAGGGAAGGGCATTAATTGAGCACCTCCCTCACGCGATCGTAAGATTGACCTCTACTAAGTTATGATGTGGTTTTTATAATCAATGTATATTCATGTTCTGATTATTAATAATGCTACCATTACTATCTGAAACAGTCAAATATAGACTGTGTTACTGATTTTAGTTATGCTTTGATTTCATGCATTCTTAAAGAGACTTTTTGTACAAACTCGAGAGCATAAAAATCAGTTACATTCCAATATAAGTAACATAACTTCTATCCACCGGCATTCAAATAGATATCCCATCTAAGTACTTAGCCTCATGATATAGTGACGAATGTGATAAGGGAAAATACACATGCAATATGCTAAAACCCAAATATATATGCATGCATGATCCTACATATAACCAGCTAATGCAATACATACATAACATGCGCCTAGAAGCCTGGATACTAAGATGTGTCATGGATATCATCTCAATATATGGAACAATGCACGTATTCATCTTTAAAAATAATAAATTTCAAAAATGCAAGTGAAACGGACTCGAATGCATGAAAAATGGATGCAATATATAGGTATGATATATAAAACATGATACAGTACCAAAAGCATGTAAATAAAAGGGTTAGAAAGATGTGAGGTTAGAAATTATTACAACAGTGAGGGGAGAGAGAGATTATTACAACAGTGAATCAATTCAGCCAAACTACTGTTGAATCTAACAAATCATAATAAAGAAATCAACCAAGAGTTCCAGAACCATCCAGAAGAGCACTCGCCAGAAATTGTTTACTTTGTTCTTGGAAGGGCATGGCCAGCCAGACACAGAATGAGCCGGCCAAACTAGGAAGTGGCCAGCTGAATTCTTCCTCTGGCTAAGGCTTAGGTCAGTGCAGAATTCCAGGACAAAGACCACAAAGGCACTTTCTGGGGGATGCTCATCCCTTCTACCTCCTTTGCCGACGGGGATCAATTGGGGAAAAGGTGAATGGGCTAGAACCCTTAACAATGATATAAATAAATATATACAACAAATATTTTGTAATAAATCAATGATTAAATGAATCAAAATCAAGAACAAATTCAAGCCCAAGAAATGGATAGAAACCTATATCTTCTCTTTATGAATAATGGCAAATCAATGCCTAAATTCATGCTTTTATGTGGAAAGCATAGATTAATGCAAATCATTTCTTGGTGGAAGTTTTGATTATTAAAACAAGGGATTCATCAAAGCTATTGAAAGCTCCTCATCTAGTCATAGAACAAGGATAGTTACACCCCTTTCTATGTTCACATATGATTAAGAAGGGAGGTTTCAACTTCCTTTGACCCAAAATCTCTTATCTTACTTCCAAAATATTCAATGAAAAGGGGAGGACACAACTTTTCCAACCCCAAATCTCATGGATCACCCAAGCAATCCTATGAAACAACTCCTAGTATTCATTGATATTGAGTAAAGAGTGAAAACACATGGATTGATGCACTTAAGAGATAGGATATGTGAAGGAAAGGAGTGTAACAACAAGAAAAGCTACTCTATTTATTGAAATTGTAAATGGATGGCTAATAGCTACTCCCAAACGCATCCACAAGGGTCCAAGGTACATATGAATTAGAAGTTAAAGCCAAGGAAAACAAGAAGGTAAAGAAAAAAAGCTATCAACTCAATGAATGAGTGGCTAAATCTACTTCCTTCACATCCATGTAGACTTGTTACATCTTTACAACAATTACATAGTGAAATCAAAACATGAAATGAAGAAAAGAAGAGAGAAAAGTGATTAAGAGTGTAAGAAAATCACCTTTTAAGAGGATAAGTCCTTTTGATTCACAAACTCCCTTTTAATTCCCTCAATCCACTTTAGATGCATTGTTTAATGTCCAAAGGTCTTAGCAAGGTGCTTAGAATCAAGTTTCAATAGAGCTTGAATGTTCAAATTTAGAAGGTGGTAGGTAGGATATGCGGTCAAGAGAGAGAAGGGTCAAGAGGCTTTTATGAGCTTTGGGCAAATTTTACAACCCTTTGAAATGAACCATCGAGCTCTATAAATATCTGAGATATTTGAGGTAGGTAAGAAAAACAAGCTGAAATTCCCGAAAATGCTCTGTACCCAGAACATTCAGTCGGCCGTGTTACTTGGTGATCGGCCAAGTGTATTTTTGACTGGGCAACATATGGTATTCGGCTAGTCAAAAAGCACATCGTCAGATCAACAAGAGAAGGTTAGCCTGATTTGAAAGGAGAAATAAGTATTTCAGAGGATTTCATCCCTTCCATTATTCTTTGCTCAATTTGTTTGAAAGAATACAACGCTTTGATTTTGAAAATTTGAGCTTCAAAACATTGTAGTAACGTCTAGAGTTGCACCACTAAACTTGTTTTGAAAAAGGTTTCCATTTTGATTGAAAAATATTTTGTCCAAAACAAGCATTTGGATGGTTTAAAGCTCGACCCTTAGGTTTCTTGCTGTAGAACTTGTAAGATTAATACATCTTGTCTTCATCATCGGGAGCTTAAAAGAGAGCACCTATGTCTTAAGGCTAGTCAAAATTGGAGTGTCTACACACATCAATCAAGGCAAGTGCATTCTTGCCCTAATGTTAGTACAAATGCGATACAAGAAATGATGAAACATTTGCAAGATAAGAAAATGACTAAAGAAGACAAATAAAAGAGGGAAGCTAAATTGGAAGCACATATTAGGAAAGATGATCTCTATGATGAGGATGAAGAAAGAGATTTTATAGACCTTCGAGATGATGACTCTGACTCTGATCAAGAGATGAGCAAGGCTAAACAAGCAAGTATTCGTTCATAACAATAATGAGAGTAAAAACAAATATTTAGACGAGGTGTTGGAGGTCATGGATCACAATATGATATAGGTGGTAGTTCTTGTGCAAGGGGTAGTGGTCAAAGAAAGCCAAAAGGGTTTGGTATTAGTGGGCTTTTTTGTAAATCATAATCCGTGCGTGAAACTGGTAGGAGTGGACGTAATTGGGTAATTGGATAAGGCCAGTGCTCTTAAAGCAAGGTTAAGAGCAATGGATGTAGAACTCCAAAAGAGCAAAAGTTTAAAGCAGTAGAAAATCTCTACAATGAATTTACAAAAGTTAAGGGAGAGGTTGGACAGATGGTGTCCAAGTATATACTCTATAATTATATTCCATTCAATACAGTTGATTCAGAGTATAAACAATCCATGCTTGATGTTGCTGCTGAAGTAGGGCTAGGAGTAAAGGGTTCTAGTGATTATGAAGTTTTTGAAGTATATTTGGCCATGGAGCATGATGAAATGACATAATGGATAGGATTATTCAAGGGAATTTGGAAAGAGAGAGGTGCATCTATCATGTGTGATGGTTGGAGCAATCTAACTAGGCAACACATCATCAACTTCTTGGTATACTGCAATAGAGGTATTATATTTCACAAATCAATTGATGCCTCTAATAGTCTTAGTAGGACTGCTGAATGTTATTTTGGGCTGATAGATAAAGTTGTTGATGAAATTGGAGAGCAATACGTTGTTCAAGTGGGGTGACTGATAATGAACTTGCACTGAAAGCTGTTGGCAAAATATTGACGAGAAAAAGAAAATATTTATATTGGACAGCTTGTTCGTCACATTGTATCGATCTTATGCTAAAAGACATATTCTACAAAAAAGTGTAGTAAAGGTGATTAAAGATGGTAAAACCATCACCAATTTCATTTATAATACTGGAAGGATGTTGAATTTAAAAGACAATTCACTGGAGATAGAGAATTGCTTCAACCTTCCATCACTAGATTTGCTACAAATTTTATTGTCATTGAGAGTATTGTTAGATATAAACAATCATTGAGAGTTATGTTTAATAGTGATGAGTGGAAAAAAAACAACAGAGCTTTGAAAAGTTCATGAGCCACTAGTGAGAGTATTGAGGTTGGTTGATGAGGATGAAAACCCAACAATAGGGTTCATATAAGAAGCTATAGATAGGGCAAAGTTGGCAATTAAAATAGATTGTCACTACTACACCGACTATTAGAAAATTATTGATACTTGATGGTCTTTTCAATTAGAATAAGATTTGCATGCAGCTGGTAAGTGTTATGATTTCAATTATAAAATGTATATTACTTTCAATTACTAATTATAATTTTATTTTTGAAGGATTTTTTAAAAATCCTCAATTCCAATATGGTGTTACCTCATCCAATGAAATAATAAGAGAAGTGATGGATGGTGTTAAAAAAGTAATTACCAGATTGGAGCCTAATATGGATGCTAAAGCAAAAGCAACAAATAAAGTACGTACGAATTATTTAAACTTTAATAGTAATTATTTACCTTCGTAAATTTTACTTCTAATGATTGCCACAAATTGTAATTGTTGCTATTTCAAGATAAATAAGAAACTTTTAGAACTCCTTTAGAACAAAAAGCATGGAAACAATTAAATCCAGGTTTTATTTTGAAAATTACAAATTTACAATACATGAATACTTCAATAATTTTCTATCTTATTTTGACTTGTATCTAAAGTAATGTAATTTTTTTTGCTAAGTGGTGGGTTCTTCATGGTAGTTGTGCTCTTGAACTTCAATAAATAATTGTGTAAGTGTTAAGTCAAACTACCACATCATCTCACTGTGAATGTAATTGGAGTACTTTTAGTCTCATCCATATGAAGACGAGGAATAGATTGAAATATAAGAAAATTCAAAAATTAGTCTTCATCACTTACAACATAAGATTAAAATTGAGACACGTTAAAAGAAGAAGCCAAGAGGAGATTGACAGGAGCTTTAATTCTATTAACTTGGATTACATGTTTGAAGAAGATGATCCAATAAGTCCATGGATAGAAGAAAGGGAAAATCCTGTACTAGATGGTGTGGATAATTTTAAATAACTAGATTTGGTCTCAGATGATGATAGTGATGGTGGTGGCGATGGTGGTGGTGCGATGACGACGACAGCAACAAAAATGATGATGGTGGCACCCATAGATATCAAACTCGGCGCACTTCTCAAAGCTTAACTCCTACTCCAACTCAAAGTGGTAATAGCAATGGTTTGAGACACCATTTAATGTAGGAGGTGATGATAGTGATGGTGGAGGCGTTTCTCACGGTGATGGCCACAGTGGTGGTGGTGGTGGTGGTGGTGGTGGTACTGGTACTAGTTTTGGTGCAGGAAGTAAAGATTTCATTGGAAGATTTGGATTATGTGATGTTAGAGGACATTATAACGTTGGAGAACCTGTTGTACCTTTACCCCAACTACCTAGGGTGTTTCGTGGTAGTGATACATGTAGGGATGAAAGAAGAATAAGAAGAAGCAAATAACAACAATTTGATTCATTTGATAATAGTCAGAGTAACCCTTATCACATTTATCCATCCTTTAGTAGTGATAGCCAAAGCTGTCCTTACCCGCCTCAATAAAATTACCCTTGGCCCTGTCAACAATATGGTTCTCTAGGATACGCTTTGCCAGATTATCTACAAACTTGAGAAGAGTATGTTGATCATTTTCAACCAAGGTATCCTTTTTCTCCCCCTGTCCACCAAACAGAAATGGACAACATGATGACAACATTTACTTATATATTTCCTAGTGGATGGAGTGAAGGTAGCAACAACAATCAAGCTCAACAATCTAAATCCCAAGATGTACCATGTTACTCATTTTGGTGGTGACATCGTGTAATTTTAGTAGTAACATTATGTAAAATGTAATCTCCGTCATTTGTGAATTGTGATATGATGTTATGTATATACTTTGTCAGGTTTTTACATTAAGGATGTATACTTTTTTAAAACTATTCAAGTTAAAATCTACATAAGCCCTGTTTGGTAGAGTTATGGGAAAGTGATTATAGATTATAGCTTAACATATTATAACTTATAACTGTGAACATAAGCTGGTAACCTGTTTGGTGCAGCTGTAAGATTATGAATTTAAGCAACAAAGTAGTATTTGGTAAATAAGCTATAAAATAATTTTTTGCTGTGTAATTGTCATTTTTGCCCTTATGAACATAAAAATTGTAATTTTGTCATCTTCTTCACTTTAAATTTTGAAAAAGTTATTTCATTAATGGAAGTTGATATAATTAGTACCTAATTTGGTACATTTTTCCATTACCTTATTTTTTAATTTTTTTAATTTTTAATTTTTAAATATTGAGTGCACAAGGGAACAATAAAATGTCATTGCAATAAAAATACAATAACTTACTATTAAGGCAATAAAAATGAAACTTCCCAGATAGTTAAAGAACTCCTAATTTCGTCTGCAAATTGACATACAAATATTATGTCTCCTCACTTCCATCTCGTTGTCATTACCTGCAACATCATTTCCATGGCGTGCTTGTTGAGACGAAGATCCTTCCTCTTCATTAGGCACATAATCCGTGAATTTATCATAAGAGTCAAATGCAATATCGCGGAACTGACTTCGTCGGATGAAATTATGAATTGCCATTGTTGCACAAACAAGTTTGACTTGGGCCAGTCACTTGTAGTTTGGTGAGATATCTTTTATCATCAGCCATCTTGCTTTTCAAACCCCAAACGCTCTTTCTATTACACTTCTAAGTGATAAATGTGCTTGGTTGAATTTTTCTTGTGCATTTTGGGGGGGTTGACCATGTTCAAATTGAGTTAGATGGTATCTCTCTTCTTTGTAAGGTGCAAGATATCCTTTCATGTTTGGATACCCAGCATCCACCAAGTAAAATTCCTCTATTTCAAAATTCCAAAATGAAATTAAAGTAAGCAATTAGAAATGTAAAAATAAATATGAATATGTGAGTGCGGTGCATATACTATAGCAATCAAATATAAAACAGTTACCTCCTTCTGGTTTTGGAAAATTATAATTAGGATTCCTAATTGTATCTAAGAAGATCCAATTATCATGTGCACTTCCTTCCCATTCTGGCAAGCAAACTGTGAAACGCATATCGAAGTCACATGCAGCCATTATGTTTTGAGTCGCATACCCCTTTCTACCTATTAAATGAGGTTGCTTATTTGGAGATATATATGCTTTGATGTGTGTTCCGTCAATTGCTCCATATAATCTTATTACAAAATTGAGAATAAAAATATATTTATTCATTATTAGAAATATCCTAACAACATTAATTATATGTAACACCCAAGTTCCATTTGTAGTTAATTATTACCTTGAAATGAGGATAGTGTCTGCGATTGCTTCTAATATATGGATGGACACCATTTCTCGGTTGAGGCCTTATCCAATCAATAGACATCAGTGTAACAGCTTTTAACACCAACTTGAAGTATTTTGAAATTGTCTCTCCGGAATGTTGAAATCTTTCTTTGACATTTTTGTTTCGAATGTCACCGCTAACAATATACAAAAAAATTGCAACTTGCTTCTGAATCGAAACTTTTCATCTAGTTTGAAGGCCATAGTTATTCTATAACAAATCACACAATTGATAAAATACCTCTCTTTCCATTCGAAAATTTTCAAATATTCTTGTTCGATTCCCTTCTTGTAATTCGACCATCCACTTCCACCATGTTAGAGAAGATGTCCCACATGGTTCTTTTATCAAATAATTTGTCACATATGTGACTGTAACTGTTGCCGCTGTTGCTAAGAGCATATTATTATTTTGTTGGATTTGCGATGTGCTGCCTTCATTTTCATCTTCATCTTCAGCATCTTCATGATCATGATCATCATTCCATTCATCGTCACCACTGTTACTCATCTCCAAAATACTTACTCATTTAAAGACTTCTTATTTACTATTACAATAATGAAATGAACACACAATAGTACAAATTTCTAAACTACAAGAATTCCCAAATATATTTGCTAAACATAAACTACAGAAATCAATATATTTGCTAACACCGAACTGCCCCAAAATATGTGAAAACTAGAATAGTAATTCCCATAATTACTTTAAGCCTTGAGACATTATTTGACTAACTACAAATCAACCAAAGCATTTACTAGCCTTACTCACACTTACTTCATATGGGATCACTGGTTCAGTGGTTACAAGTCAGCCTACTATGGGTAAGAAACAAAAGCTAATCTCTATAATGGGTAAGAAACAATCAGCCCAATAATTAGAAAGAAATAAAAAATACAAAAAAATTCATAATAGAGGAGAAATTAAATACATTAGCACATTAGTCTAATTGGTTTAAAAATTAGAGCATTGGACAATATTTTTTTTTTTCTTCATAATAGCCTGGTTAGATGACCTAATAATCTTATATACATAATCTATCCAACTTGACCCAAAGTGTATCTGTGCAAATGTACAAGTATATTAGAAAGTTTATTTGGTATCCATAGGCACCATGTAGTTCAACACATGAAGAAGTTTACAGATAAATGATGAGCCATCTTTAGAAATCACTTTTGATTATTTGGTACCATGAAATGCAAAGAAACTAATAAAAATGTAAAGGAATAAAATTTGGTACCTTCAACTTCAAAATTTGAACTAACTTGTAAAGCCAATGCTCCACAGCAAGCATATGTAGTATAGCAACAGCAAATAAGATCAGGCTATATGAGAGGGAAGGCAAACAAATCAGGGAACATCGGACCTTGATAAAAGTTTCAGCCTTCACTTATTTACACACAACAACCTAAATCTCACAAGAGATTCAACCTTTCTCATAATAACAGCAGCTGGAGAACATCTACATATATATAAAAGTCTTAACCACGCACCTACCATTCATATTCAAGATTGAAATCAATGCCACCTACTATTCAAATGGCATCCACCTAATAAAAATTGCATCTAAGAATAAATGCCATCTACCCACCAACCATTCAACCATTGAACTAACAAAGTCCAACATAATAAAAGTCCAACAGAATATTAATAGAAGTCCAAATAATGAGTTCAACATAAAAGCCCAACATACTCAATATTAATAAAAGAAAAAATAATGAGTCCAACACAATAGTCTACCATTAATATAAAAGTCTTAATAAATGTCTTAAACATGAAATAATTAGGAAATTCAAAAACATCCAACTTCATAAATAATTAGTCGCGATAACTTATGGTGGTCTTCTCCATCTCAATCTCCAACTTCAGAAACCTCAGCCGAACTTTATCCGTATGAAGAATCATAAAGCACTCACGACGCTTGTCTCTTAAGAACAATCTAGCAGCCCATACAGATAGCTCATCATCCGGGGACACACCAGGGATGCTTTCCAACTTCGCCAAACATTCTGTAATTGAAGGATATCTTGATGAGGTTTGTGTTGAAGTTGCTGAAGATAATTCAACCATATTGACTATACGATCAAGTGTCTTATTAAGTAGAGCTGCACCAATAAATTTCTTCTTTGTCTTGCTCTTGGTTGATGAACCATCAGTGTTTGATGGACGTTTTTTGTTTAAATCTGAAAGATGAACCACCTCCAAATCAGCATCATGCTCCAAATCAGCATCATGTGGGATATAAAATTCCTCCAGAGTCTCATCAGTGTGAGGCATAACCCCCGAGCTAGGGGTGTATGCCCATTTTCTTGTAGCAGCTGCATCTGAGAATAGTATGTCTAAGTCTTCAGTGAATTGCAACGACATACGCCAAAATTTAGCAGCATCAGGATACCTCTGCAACAATTACAAATGAAAATTTAACAATTTCAAGTAATAAAATTTGGTTTGTTTAAACAAAAAAACAAACAAAATATGTACATTAAACAATTCACTTACCTCCAATTTCTTAGTCCATCACTCATCAGATACAAAAATAACTCCAGTCAATGTATCACGGCTTAAGCTTGTCTCACCCCTTAACAGATTATTCCATAAAAGCCAATCTTTTTTCAACACATCCCAATGATTTTTCATTTGTATTAGTTGGTATGCTTTTCCAGTCATCCTTTTAAACTTAGTTATCATATTTTCCCACCCGACCCTATCTAAGTGTGTACCAGGTCTGTGTCTAGCCGTCACTTGCTCAAGACAAAGCTTAATAAAAATTTCATTTGATTTTGCATCCCAGTGAGCTTTAACAGATGGTACTTGACTTGATTTTCCCTTGTTCTTCCTATTTTCAGATTGTTTTTCCTCTTGGGTACTCATTTTATGAAAGAAAAGAAAAAATCTTTAAAACAAACTCATTCATCATTGCTTGCATTACAACAGCTAGATTAGTACAAAATAACCATACATGGCAACTACGTCAGACATATCAACATTTACTGGGTATAAAGCTTAGTACAACAATTCATGGTAAACTACATTAGCACAAAAACACCAGGTATCTCTAAACGGCACCTATTATCATTTGAAGAGTAATGCAACTGACATAACAATACAAATTGTGAACAGACCCACAATAATCTGCTTCATGAAAGCACTGGATTGCTCAACCATTTGGTTCTTCACTTTTAGTCCTACAGTCTCCATATTTTGATTTTGATAAAGTATTCTCTTATTCCTTAGTCTCTCTACCGTCGTCATAGATTTTGAGGTCCACCACCTCCAAAATTGACAATTTCTTTTCTCACAAATGAAATACAGTCTCCCTTTAGATGGCTTGTCAGACTCGGTAACCCTTATGGCAGCTCTTAGCCCACAATCACATTTCAAAGCCTCATACCTCAAGTCGAAGGTCTCAACACTAGAATAATAGTTACTAGAGGATGACATGCCTCTGCATTAATTAGGAAGAATTGAATTCAAATCCTCTAAAATTGATTGGGAAGTTAATTGTAAATACATTGCACCTAAGAAGTATTGATTGAATAAAATGTTTCTAACATATAGACAATTTGTTTGCCACAATTTCTTTTGACACCATTTGATATATCCCCAATCAAGTCCGTGTCCAAATGATGTATTGCAACTAAAGGTGTAAACTTCAAAATTCACCCAAAAAATAAAAATAATAAAAAAAAAATTATAAATTGTAAATTGTTACACATGGATTAACCAGCAACATGACTTGTCTAAAGTTGGCACAAGAAATACAGGTCTTTGTGGACAATACATTATCTTCAAGTAAATGTAGCCTTATGTTAATTAATTGTTATTGCCCAATACATTGTCTTCAAGTAAATGCAGCTTTACTCTCAATTATCTGGAATGATTTTTAGACACAGATGTTTTGTCCCTCTGTTTATTCCATCGGTAGCCTTATGCTATTTTTTTTACTATGGTTGTAACGCTAGAAGGTGCTTGATCAAATCTTGATCTTTTAAGTTCTACCAAACAGGCACAAAGTCATTCTAGTTATATCCTCTCAGGCTTAAAAGGAAAAAATGAAAAACTAGTCATTCAACCACAAAAGCAAACAGTAATCTTTTGATAATAAAAAAAAAAAAAAAGAAAGAAATTTCTCAAGCAAATACATTCACATTCTCTACTCTTCTCTCTTCTCTACTCCTCTTTGGTCCAACTTGTCTCATCTCTTTCCTCTTCTTTTTTTCAAATTCTTTCCCACCCTACAAAACTACCCAGATTACTCTGAAACAGACAGACTTTTTAGAGATAATCACTTCTGGGTTTTGCAATGCAGGTCTATTTCAATCGATTCATTTCTCTGATTTCTTTAAAATCTTTTTTTTTTATTATTATTTTTTATTTTGAGATATGTGTTGTAACAATGCTTGTTTGTTCAAGAACTTTCAATCATTTGAATTTTTTTCTTGATGAAAGTAACAATTCAAAAAAAAAAAAAAAATCAAACAGTATGAAAGTAACAATAACTTATACATCAACATATGAACTCTAAAATAAATCTAATTGTTTCTTTCTTTTTCTTTTTCTTAGATTTTAAATTTATTAGTTTTTATTTCATTTAATTTTGATTGTGCATAATAACAAGAAGCAAATGAATTGTTTCTTTAAAAAAAACATATCAAAAAGAGGGGAGAATTGAAGCAAGAAGAGAGAGAGAGAGAGAGAGAGAGAGAGAGAGAGAGAGAAACGGAAATGATAAAGAATCGTACCTAAACACTCAAGTCTCGGACTCGTCGAACGGCTGAGGAAAAAAAAAAGAAACAAAAAAGATGATGAAAATCAGAGAAGAAGAAGAAAGTGGAGAGAGGAACAGAGAGGGTGATCTGATCTTTGTCTGTGTAAACCCTAACTCGATGTGTATATATATATAAAATAAAGGGCATGAAATCTTACCTTTTTGGTGCAGATCAACGGAAAACAAGGAGGAAAGGAGTTCGATCGACTAATCTTGGAGATGTGGAGGAGTTTGATCGGCTGATCTTGGAGATGTGGCGGATCGGTTACTAGAGAGGAGAGGAGAGTGTGAGAGGAGAGGAGCGTGCTAGGGCAACATAGAAAAGGGTTTATATAGTGGCAATTGTGACACCCGAATGTTTTAAATTACAATAAATAGAACTCAAAAAAAAAAAAAAATAATAATAATAATAATAATAATAATAATAAATGCATAATTTAGGAAATTGGAAATTTTATTGTTAAGGAAGTACGTTGTGAAACACCACATATTAAATATTTTAGTAAGTGGTAAGTGAGGTTTTATAGTTGGGAAGTGAGGTTTTTAAACATAAACCTAACTTATAGTCATATGTAATTTTAGGAGTCATCACGAATTACCAAAGAAGGTAATAACTTTTAAATTAGCAAAATAGTTAACATAAGTCAATGGTCAAAAAAAAAATAAAGATAAAATCAAACCAGTAATAAATATAGAGATAAGGGTGGACTGGAGTGAACAAGTGTCAAAATACAGAAGTTTCCGTGACTTCTTACCCACGAATTACCTTGCTATAAATAAGAAAGAGTGGCACATTGAAGGCAACGAAAAGAAAAGAAAGAAGAGAGGAGAACGGCATGGGTGAGATCTTGAGTGGTGGTGAAAAGAAACGATAAAGGAATTAATTTAAGGTGAGTTATATTATACCTTGAGTTACCAAAAATTATTTTACTTATATTTTGACTTACCAAAATCTATTTTATATAATTTATGTTTTATTAATATATTAATAAAAGTTATGTTTTATAAAAGTTTCAGCTACGTGGTTTTATTTCTGAACCCTATTTGCTTAAAAGTGAAACCCATGGATATGTTTGTTTTACTTTTAAAGAATATTTGGCTATGACCTTATATGAAAATATGTTTTGTGAGTACCACCACGGGAGTCCCATGCCTTGAGGACTTAAATAACCATTGGCTAGTGGTTGACCACTTTGTGGTCCAGTGTTTGTCATGGATCCATTGACCAGTGTAGTGATTGTCACTTAGTGATGTACTGTGGTTATAGTGATTATTTTAGTTTCTGGCACTTAATTAATTTGTGTATTCAACTCAACTCAATTTATGTTAATGTTTTAGCCTAAATAAATATCCGTGGCCATTTTGTGCCCTACACTCATAGTATGATATTTCTCACTCTACTATGTGCTTATAGCTGTTACCCCTTTCAGGTGACGAGGTTTAACGGGATCAAGATGGAAAATGAATCGCTATATTATTTTGTTTTCTATATTTTATTATTAGACTCTTGTAATACAATGTAGTTCAAGTAAATTATGTTTTATTTCCTTTTAAATAAACAGTTGGTACCCAGTCATTTATTTTAATTTATTTAATTTATCCGCTTGCGTTGTGACTACAGAATTATCCGAATTACATTATTTTTATCTTGTTACGACGCCGAGCCTTTGGAGCAGCATTTCAGTCATTTCATCCCCCTCAACCACCTGCGCGCTTAAGTTGTTTGAATTAAGCATCCCTAGAGTAGCTTTGGAATTTAAGCTGAAAATAGCTTTAAATAAGCTATAATATGATAAATTCAGCTGTACCAAACACAACATTATAGCTTAAATTAAGTCAAAAGCTTAAATAAGTAGCTTTTAAGTTCTACCAAACAGGCACATGTATGCTTCCACATGTATAATAATTAAAAAAATAATTTTATACATCCAAGTCCAATAAAAGAAAATTTTGCCACAAGTGTAATATGGATTTATGACATATAAAATCATTAACTATTGAAATAAAATATAAAAAAACTCATTTTATAGTGATTTAAAAATATAAAATATATTGGATCATACTTAAAAATTAACAAAAATTTATTAAAATTTATTTAAACCCCAATAAATGTGATTTTGAAAAAAAAAATGTATTGGTAAGTTTTTTTTTTCCAAATTGTGCAAAAAATTTTTAAAAAAATTCACGATTCCAGCTACCGCAATCGTTACTCTATGGTCTTTACACTCCACAACCGCAACTGTACCACCGCCATCGTTATAACAATCACAATTGCTTTTCAATACCTTGTGCAGGAATGTTTATATTCAGCCTGGATTATGGTGTAGGAATTTGCATTCGCTCCTGGATCATGGTGTAGGAATGTTTACATTTGGCCTGGATCATGGTGCAGAAATTTACAATCTTCCTGGATATGGTGCAAAACTTCATGGAAAGTGGTAGGAATCCTAGACAAGGTTTTGATGACATGGCAGAAACTTCCTAATGTGGTAGGAACAAATTGGCCACGTGGCAAAGGATTGATAACGTAACAAATATGTGGTCGGACAATGGCACTGTAGAAATAATTGAACCAATGGATGATGTGGTAGCCGTATTCCATTTAATTTAATTAAATAGATAATGGAAGATACTAGGTCAGCCCAACTATCCTAAAAAGTTGAAAGAGGTTGAAACCTCATTTCCTACAATGGTGCTGGAAGTTATCCCATGTTCCTAAAATTTGCTAAGTCAAAGCACACGTGGAGATTAAATTGGGATTTAGTGGGACACATGGCAACCATTTGATGATATTTTTCATACATGGTTGTTAGTGGTCAAAGTTGTTGCTAAATTGGGCTTCATGGCATAAATCATGGGCTACTTGGTAGCTAGTGGTCAAAGTTGTTGCTTAACTTGGGCTTCAAGGCATAAATCATAGAACACATGGCAAGATTTAAAGCTGCCACGTTTCTAACAATTAGAGTAGTAAGGGAAGGTCAAATTGCACTATAAATAGACTCCAAAGCCAACATTTGAATAGGTCCAACACCAAACACTCAACCAAGAGTTATTTCATATATATCTTAGCTATTTTCAGCTTTTATCTTTCCTTTAAGCAATTTGATTCTTGCAATTAGTTGTTTAACGAATTAGCCTTAGTTAGATTAGTCAATCATACTTCATTCTCGTTAATGCAAGTTCAATTCTAGTTTTTTTGTTCCAATTGTTCTTCATTCTTGTCCATGCAAGATCAATTTTATTTTGTTATCACCTGAGAAAATATTGACGTCCTTTTCATTGAGGCAAAAACCGAATCGGTCGTCCATCTTCCTGACCACACTTAATTCCTACTTCAAAAATCAGATATTTACACCTTGGACTAGGTTCAAAAGTCCTGGCATGCCCTCGCAATCCAAAGCATCAACACAAAGCGCCAAAAGTCGTGTTTTTCCTTTTTAAGGGTAAACACTTTCCAAACTTGAAATTCCTTTTTTTCTAAATTTTAACCCAAACAAACATTGGAGTAAATCCTCAACTAAGCCAGAAACCACCCATTGAATCCCCTAAATCCCCCACCAATTGACCATTTAACTTTTATGTTGTTATCTTTTTTATGTTGAAATATATATTTTATCTTATTTATCTTTGTATTTTCATACTATCTACATTAGTCAAAACTATAAAACATATTATATTTTTATCAAATCTTAAGAGAAATCAGTGTAATTTATCTTAAAATTGTTGGAACAATTTTCTGTGTAAAATAAATAATTTGAAACACAATCAAACAAATAAGAATAAGTAACTTACATAATTTATTTACTGAAATGAATAAGTACAAAATTAGATCAAGTCAAGTGTGTGACACTCTGTCCTTAAGACAAATTCGCCCTGCTTCGGTGCTTACGGATAAAAGGTGTCTATCTCCCAGGATACAATGATCTACATAGATTGTAGTAGCACTTCAAGCAATCTGTACGGCGAACCAAACCCGTGTTCTATACTTTCAGAATTTTTTCCTAAAATAATATGAAGAATATATCTTATGCAAGAGAGCAAAAGAAAGGCAAGAAAATGATTTTCAGAATAAGAAAGTTGTTGGAAGAGGGTCTGCATTTATAGGGCCGAACAGGTATGAAATTCAAACTGAGCAATTATGAATTTGAATTAAACAGATACAAAATCAACCTGAATAGGTATGAAAATGAATTGAACCTGTTGAAATAGGTTTGAATCTGTCCGGGTATAAACTGTTAAAACAATTTGAAAAAACTGTTTTGAATCTGCTGGAAAGGACTGGAAAAGGTACAATTTTAGACAGAAAATTTGAATTCAAATTTGGCGAAAAATTTGAATTAATTTTGTTCAGAAAAAATAATTTTTCCACAAAAATTTGTAGAAAAAATTCAAATAAATTTTGTCCAAAAAATAATATTAGAACCGACTCGACCCACAACCCACACCCACGCCCAGCATGACCAGCCGGTCGGACGAACGATGGCGATAGCGCGCGTGCGTGTGTGGTGGTTTGAGCCAAATGCCACTTTGTCCATAACTCCTCCCTTCTATAAACTTGGGGTGCCCCTTGGGGCCCAACCCAAATATTCCCACCTAGAACTTTTATACATATACAAATTCTCTTAAGTTTCTAATGTGGGATAACCATTTCAAGGAAACCCACATTTTACTTCTTTAATAGTCCATTCCACGAACCCAAAAACAACGTCAACTTTTTATTCACTTATAAATGGTTTTGATGAACTGTCTTTTTCGTGTGACTTGCTATGCGGTAAGGAACACGTCACCTCTTTGGACCCACTCCAAAAGCCATTTAGGACCCACTCAAAATTGGGCTTAAAGTTGGCCCAAAATAAGCCTATAAAACCATATCTTTCCAACAATCCCTCACATGAATAGAATTTGACGGAGAGAAAATACAACAACATGATCTAATTATAGAGAGTACATAAATTAGGAATATTCTGCAAAAGATAAGTAGCTTTTGGCTTTGAACCTTCCCTTGTGAGACACTATCGGATTTACTAGCTAATCAATGAACATAATGTCTTGAACTATTTAGCCATTTGTGTAAACCAAGACAATAGAACTCACACAGTATATTACCAGACACAATTTAGTTCTCACTATTGTGTTCATTTTGGCCCTAAACAACCCGGTCTTTCATGAGTGCTCTAAAGAATTGTAGCCCTTCACAAAATCTCACAGAACCGGCCCAGTTCACACTCATATAGGTGATTCTTATGAAAAGTATCCTGCTATACTCCACTTGGTATTCCTAGATATAAGAATCATTAAAAGTATTACTTAACCTAAAACGCTGCAGACATCACTATTTCATTATAGAAATGGGTAGGAGTTTGACTCCCCAGTGATCCTTATGAGTCATACACAACTCGGTTGTCCCTTTGAACCTAGATCTTGGGATCTCCAGTCAACTAGGTTGGGTTTCCATTGTGGTAACTCTTATTTAATAGGCTTAAGTCTCATTCCCCTCTATGAATTCTCAACTAACTCTTTTGCTAACCCTTTGGTTAGTGGGTCCGCTATGTTGTCTTTAGACTTCACATATTCAATGGAAATAATTCCATTAGAGAGTAGTTGTCTCATGGTGTTATGTCGACGACAAATGTGTCACAACTTACCGTTATACATATGACTCTATGCTCTACCAATTGCTGATTGACTACCACAATGTATGCATATAACAGGCATCGATTTTGGCCACATTGGAATATCTTCAAGGAAGTGACGAAGCCATTATGTTTCTTCCCCAGCTTTATCTAAAGTTATAAATTCTGATTCCATAGTAAACCTAGTAATGCAAGTCTATTTTGAAGATTTCCAAGATATAGACCCCACCAAGAGTAAAGACATACCCACTGGTGGATTTTGAGTCTCTAGTATCCGATATTCAATTTGCATCACAGTATCCTTCAAGTACTGTTGGATATTTAGTATAATTTAGCCCAATGTTACAAGTAAATCGGAGATATCTTAGAACCCTTATAATTGTTTTCCAGTGTTCTACTCCTGGATTACTCGTATATCTACTTAATTTACTTACTGCATAAGTGTAGTTCATCAAGTACATTAAGCTTCCAATAATTTAGGCATATTCTATTTGAGAAATACTTTCCTGTACATTCTTAGAAAGAAACAAATTAACATCCACAGGTGTTCTAGCAAGATGATCATCATCTTTGTTGAATTTGTCAAGTATTTTCTCAATGTAGTGTGATTGTGACAAAGCATAACCTTCTGATGTTTTGGTAATTTTCATACCAAGTATAACATTAGCAATCCCCACGTCTTTTATGTCAAAATGTTTATTCAACATTTTCTTGGTAGTTTTAATCATGTCATTATTACTATCTATGATGAACATATCATCCACATAAAGACATACTATAACATAACCTTTGTTTGTGTTTTTAATATATGCACATTTGTCACATTCATTAATTTTAAATCCATTTGACATTATTGCCTTGTCAAATTTCTCATGCCATTATTTTGGTGTTTGTTTTAAACCATATAATGATTTAACTAATTTACACACTTTCTTTTCTTTTCTTCGAACATAAAATCTTTCTGGTTGTTCTATGTAAATTTCTTCATCTAACTCACCATTTAAGAAAGCTGTTTTAACATCCATTTGATGAATTTCTAGATTATACAAAGATGCAATGACAATTTGCATACTAATGGATGTTATTCTAGTGACTGGTGAGTATGTGTCAAAGTAGTCAAGATCTTCTTTTTGTCTATATTCTTTGACCACAAGTCTTGCCTTGTATTTGTTAATTGATCCATCCGTTTTCATTTTTCTTTTGAAAATCCACTTGTACCCAAGAGGTTTACAACCTGATGACAAATCCACAAATTCCCAAATGTGATTTTGTAGGATGGATTCAACTTCGCTGTTTACAGCTTCTTTCTATAAATGAGCCGCAGGACTGGACATAGCTTCTTTAAAATTTAAAAGCTCATTTTCTAACAAAAATGTTAGAAAATCTAAACTAAAAGATTTTGAAGTTCTAGCACGTTTACTACGCCTAGGTTACTCTTCCTCATTTTGATCTATCTCTTGCTCTTGTTCTTGATCATGACTAGTAATCACCATAAGATTTTTTATTAGTACTAGTCTCTTGTCCAGGTTTACTAGGAAACACATGTTCAAAGAATGATACATTCCGAGATTCAATAATAGTATTTACATGCATTTTGGAATGTTCTGACTTATGAATCAAAAACCGATATGCACTACTATTCTTAGCATAACCAATGAATATGCCATCAATAGTTTTAGGACTTATCTTAGTCTTTTTAGGACTATGAATAGCCACTTTAGCTAAACACCCCTACACTTTTAAGTATTTGTAGGATGATACTCTCCCATGCCACATTTCATAAGGTGTTTGATTCACTTTCTTTCAGGGTACTTTATTAAGTATATAATTAGCAGAAAGTATTGCTTTCCCCCACAAGTTCTGAGGTAATCTAGAACTTATTAATATAGCATTCATCATTTCTTTTAAAGTCCTATTTTTCCTTTCAACAATTCCATTTTGTTGAGGTGAGTAAGAAGCGGTGGTTTGATGAATTATTCCACGTTCTTTACAAAACTCACCAAAAGGTAATTCATATTCACTACATCTATCACTTCTTAGTTTTTTTAATTTTCTTACCAAGTTAATTTTCAACTTCATTCTTAAATTGAATGAATGTTTCCAAAGCTTCATTCTTGGTTCGAATTAAATAAACATAACTATATCTAGTATAATCATCTATGAAAGTGATAAGATATTTTTTCCCACCTCTAGTCTGAATTGATTTAAAATCACAAATGTCACTATGAATTAGTTCAAGTGGCTCCGTACTTCGTTTAATTGAATGAAAATGAGTTTTAGTTAATCTTGCCTCAAAACAAATTTCACATTTATGATTTAAATCAATGTCAAATTTAGGTAAACATTCCATATTAATTAATCTACCCAAAAATCCATAATTAACATATCCTAGTCTACCATGCCATAAATTTGAAGACTCAAGCAAGTAAGAAGAAGATATATTATTATTAATAACAGAGGGGACGGACAACAGTCATTACATTTAGTTTGAAAAGGTCATCAGACATGTAACATTTTCCTACATACATCTCGTTTTTGGTAAGTACAAATTTGTCACTTTAAAAAATTAGCTTAAACCCATTTTTACTCAATAAAGATCCGGAGGCTAGATTCTTGCGAATGTCCGGTACATGCTTCACATTGTTGAGAGCGAGTTCTTTTCCAGATGTCATCTTCAGAAGAATCTTTCATTGTCCTTCAACTTTAGAAGTCAAGGAGTTGCCTATGAAAAGTTGTTCGTCGTTGTCCACCACAAAATAGGATGTGAACATCTTTTTGTCGGCACAGATGTGGTGAGTAGCACCAATGTCCACCCACCATTCTTTAGGATTTCCAACAAGATTTGCCTCGGAAACAACTGCAGAAAGATTTATGTCATCTACACCATTGAAAATTTTGTCCACTTCGATCATAGTGGCTTGAGCAGGCTTGTTGCTTGATCTTCCTTTGCCTTTGCACTTGCTACGACAATCTTTGGCCCGATGTCCTTCTTTGTCACAGATGTAACATTTGCCATTAAACTTGTACTTCTTAGTTTCCACTCTTTTAGAGTCTTGTGAGGAACTTTCTCTAGAATATTTCTGTTTCTTTGCTTTTGGAGTATGTTCCACTATATTTGCCTTTAGACTCCATCGAATGCTTACCAATCCATTCTCAGAATTGCAGTTGTCCTCCTCAATCCTCAAACGCACAATTAATTCTTCCAAAGTCATTTCTTTGTGCTTATGTTTGAGGTAGTTATTGAATTCCTTCCAGCCTTGTGGTAATTTTTCAATTAAGGCAGCAACTTGGAAGGATTCACTGAGAGACATGCCTTCTGCATGAATATCATGCAGAATGAGTTGGAGATTTTGAACTTGGCTGATCACCGTCTTAAAATTAACCATCACAAAGTCTAGAAATTTGCCTACTACGAATTTCTTCGAGCCAGCATCTTCTGTTTTGTATTTTTTCTCCAAAGACTCCCAAAGTTCATTTGCTGTCTTGATAGGGTTGTAGACGTTGTACAATGTGTTATCAAGCCCGTTCAAAATGTAGTTCCAGCAAAGGAAATCAACATGTTTCCAGGCATCGACCGTAACAACCACTTACCGGTCGCTTTCATCCTCTTTTAGAGTATGAGCATTCTCACGAAGAAACCGTGCCAGGTTGAGAATAATAAGATAGAAAATCATTTTTTGTTGTCATCTTTTAAAATCAGTTCCTAAGAACATCTCTGGCTTTTCACTATGATTGACTAGTATAGTCACAATAAGAGAGGGGGTTGGAGCAATTGCAGCCACCATGCTAATACTTGTTTGAGCATTAGTTTCAGTAACCATGAATTCTAAATTATAAAACAAAATTAGAATTAGAATTTTATACTACACAGAAAATTTAAAACATAAACACATAATTTAATTCTGTTAAAATAAAATAAACAAGAATTGTAACTTTTATTTCCAATTAATTTGAAAATAAAATTTTGTTGAAACAAATTAATTCTACACAGAAAAATATTTCTGTAACACTTAAAATATTGAAAACATAATTTTAATTAATGAATACTCAGAAATTAAAAAAATTCTGACCAACTTCACAAATAAATATTCTGAATTATTAATGACTACCAGTATATTACTACTAGTTGTCAAAGAAAATAAATAGTATATTACTACTATTTTTCAAACAGTATATTACTACTATTTGTTTTTTCAACCAGAATATTATTTTGTAAAACCACAGAAAATAATTTCTGTAATAAGAAGAAAGGGAAAAAAAAACAAACGAAAAATTCTATATAAACTGAATAATTTGAATCTGTCTTAAGGTTGTTAGAACAATCTTCTGTATAAAATAAATAACTTGAAACACAATCAAACAAATAAGAATAAATTACTTACAAAATTTATTTACCGAAATGAGTAAGTACAAAATTAGATCAAGTTAAGTGTGTAACACTCTATCCTTAAGATAGATTTGCGCCGCTTCAGTGCTTACGGATAAAAGTCGTCTATCTCCCAGGATACAATGATCTACATAGATTGTAATAGCACTCCAAACAATCTGTACGGCCAACCAAACTTATGTTCTACACTCTCCGAATTTTTTCCTAAAATAATATGAAGAATATATCTTATGCAAGAGAGCAAAAGAAAGGCAAGAAGATGATTTTCAGAATAAGAAAGTTGCTGGAAGAGGGTCTGCATTTATAGGGCCGAACAGGTATGAATTTGAATTGAATAGATACAAAATCAACCTAAACAGGTATGAAAACGAATTGAACCTATTGAAACATGTTTGAATCTGTCCAGGTATAAACTGTTAAAACAGTTTGAAAAAACTATTTTGAATCTGCTGGACAGGATTGGAAGAGGCACAATTTTGGACAGAAAATTTGAATTCAAATTTGAATTAATTTCGTTTAGAAAATCAAGAACTTTTGGAAAAAATTCAAATAACCCGCACCCGGCACTGCTCGGCCGGTCGGACAAATGACAGCGGCGGCACGCAAGCGTGTGGTGGTTTGATCCAAAAGCCACTTTGTCCATAACTCCTCATTTCTACAAACTCGGGGTGCCCCTTGGGGCCCAACCCAAGTATTCCTACTTAGAACTTATATACACACATAAGTTTTCTTAAGTTTTCAATGTGGGATAACCATTTCAAGAAAACCCACATTTTACTTCTTTAATAATCCATTCCACGAACCCGAAAACGACGTCAACTTCCTATTCACACATAAATGGTTTTGACAAACCGTCTTAACCGTGTGACTTGCCATGCGGCAAGGAACACATCACCTCTTTAGACCCACTCCAAAAGACATTTGGGACCCACTCAAAATTGAGCTCAAAGTTGGCTCAAAATAAGCCTATAAAACCATATCTTTCCAACAATAATTAAAAAATGGAATGAAGTTAAGGTGATATTTATGCCCTAAGAAATATCTATGCAATCATAAAAGATATTTGAGAGTGGTATCCTCCAAGTTGCATTGGAGATCCATCAAATCCATGTGAAGCATAAAAAGAATAAGAATAGCAATCGATGCATATGGACAGTGATAATACTACGTCGTTTACTTTTCATTCTTTTTCTTCAAATTGTGGTCTCGTTTAGGATCTATTACATAAGACAAAAAACAAAAACAAAAAAACAAAATAGTCAACCCCAAACACATAATGAAAGAGAGGTTAAGGGTAAAAAGGTCACGATAAACATTCCCTTATCTGTTGATAAGAAAAACGATGACATAACGTGACGAAAGAAAAGGAAATTCTATTTACACAAACCAAATATTCGAGAGCTTCCATCTACATACAACTTTTCTCTATACACATCATTTCAAAAAAATTTAATTACAATTTTGTACCTTGAAGAAATTACCATTACAGACAAAATATACACACCTTCCTCTCCAGCCATTTTCATTCCCAACCGCCACCCTCTATCACTCCCACTTGCGCCCGTCATCACCAACCACCACCAACTCCATTAGTGTGAACCCATTCCCCATCATCGCTCCAATTTCCATTGCAACCTGTTACCCGCGTTGCTCTACCAATCCGTACGACCACCACTATTGTATAAGGGTAGAAAGGGGTAAAAGGGTTGAAAAGTATATTGAAAGTTTTTTTTTTTAACAAAAAAAAAAAAAAAAACTAATACTTCTAAACATTTTATACAATGAGATTTTATGAAATTTAATGAGAAATAAGTATATTAGGTAGGACTTATCAGTAATTTCATTCACAAACAACAAAAAAGTAAAATATTATACATAAACAAATTCTGTATTTGACTTGTTTTTATCACTAGACACAAACATCTTATTTATCTTTCTAATTTCATACCACCCGCATTAGTCAAAACTGTAAAATTTATTATATTTTTATCAAATCTCAAGGAAAACCGGTGTAATTTACCTTAAAATTAAAAGATGGAATGAAGTTAAGGTGATATTTATACCTGAAGTGTAGAGGATAAAAATCCAATTCTAGCCCAATGGAAATATGGGCCCAAACAAGCCAAGTAAGTCCAAACAAATAAAGTCCAAAACAATGGGAGTTGACCAAACTAATCGAGTGTATCAAACAAAATCAAACTTGAAGTAGACACTGACCCTTGACAGAAGAATGACCATCTGATCAAGGTAGATCCAACGGCCAAAGATGAATACAAGTTGGTCACTACTGAAATCACCTCTGACAGAAGGATGTTCGTCCGATCAAGTAGAGATCCAACAATCATGCATAAATACAACTTGGTCACTGTGACAAGAAGCCAACCATTCAATCAGTAGAGATCTGACTATCAATAGCAATTGTAAGTTGGTTACTACTAAAATAATCCTTGACACAAAGGTTGACTATCCGATCGAAAGGAATTCAGCGGCCGACAATAAAATGCCAGTTAATTATAAAAGAGGATCAAGCAAACAGATAAAAAGACACAAAAAATAAAAAAGACCATTGGAAAACTACACTTTTCATTATTTATAACCTAATTATGTCTGACAAGAGTGCTAACTTGATCTTCGAAGAATCCTTCCGACTTACTTAGGTCAGAGGTGATCTCTAACTTTAATTTCGCTTACAAATACATAATAAGGTGTATCACTCACTAATTACCTGTGCAGACAAATGTACCACCCACTCTAAGAAACATCCATGCAATCATAAAATATATTTGAGAGTAGTATCCTCCAAGTTGTATTAGAGGTCCATCACATCCATGTGAAGAATAAAAAGAATAAGAATAACAAGAGATGCATCTAGACGGTGCAAATCATACTACGTGGTTTACCTTCGTTCTTTTTTTTCAAATTGTGGTCTCGTTTGGATCTATTAAAAAAGTCATTTTTCTTAATTAAAAGATAAAAAATATTAAAAAATCATTTGTCATAAAGTAATAAAGTTAAATATTGCATTAAACATTTTTACTCACACAAAAATAAATAGTCATTGCAACTTTTCAAGTATATTAACTTTTTTAACTATCTAAAAAAATTAAAAAAACTAAAAATCACTAAAAAAAAAGTCAATTTTAAAGCCTCAATATCATAAATGGACAAAATGAAGTTATCATTTTCTTCTTAAATCTAGCCAAATATGTCACGTCTAATTGGAATGAAATTCATACATTTGATTTAATATGTCTTACCTCATATGAGAGAGTTGTATCTGATTTTGTGATCAAATTCTATACACTTAGAATTAATCTTAAAGAATTAACTGGAGTTGTTTTAAATAGTAAAATTAAGTGTCATTTTATCCAAAAATATTATATGTGGTTTAGACGTAATTATTTTATAAAAAACTTACTATTAAATAATTTTAAATCACACATTAATTTTTCTTATAATTTAAGATAAAAATTCTAAGTATGTAACAGTTCTACGTAACAGTACTATGCTTCAAATTGAGTTGTTTCAATTGATCAAATCTATAATTAAGGCATGGGAAGTCAAGAATTCTAAAAAAGTTGATCAATAGTTAAAAGTTCCATTTCCTACTCAGTTTTGTAGTCACTCCCAAGACTGGGCTTTGTGATATTCATTAGATCATTTTTATCAAATTAGTTAAAATTTTATTATATTTTAGTTTAAAAGTTACTTTTTTACTTTTAATTATACACATTTTAAATACACTTTTCAATAAACCCTCTATCCGTTTAGCATGCTATTTAAACATTATTTTTATTAATATTTAATTTTCAAATTATTTTTTATTTACTCTACACAACTAATTCCATAAAATCAAAAATAATATATATATTTCTAAATTTGACCTGTCCAAACCACTAGTTACATTTGCTGAGCCAAATCCACTGAAGCTAACTTAATAACTAGTTTGATAGAGTTTAAATTTAATAATTTATTCACTATTTTAACTAAAAAATAAAAATAACTAAATTGATGGAGATAATAAAACCACTATATAGCCAAAAATTAGTGGAAGTGAAACCTAAATAGTTGTGAGCCAAAATGAAAACTATTTGGACACAAAATATTATAGAGCTTAAAGTTCGAGACTTGATAAAATAGTAAAATGTACAAAATTTATGACAAGAATGATCATGGTAATGTTGTTTATACAATTAATAATTAACTTGATGAGTTCTTTATTTTAAAATAATAGGCCTGTCATAATGTCACATCATTCTGTGTAAATCTTCTTCTTATTTTTTTTATTATGTTTTTTAGTTTGCGTAACATAATTCAAAATAGATGCACGGAAACCCCAATAAATCCATTTTGGTCCTATTTGGATTTACTTTTTTTCAATTGCAATTTATTTACTTATTTATTTTTTTACTTTACTTTACTTCTTTTCATATTATCATTCATTCTTTACTTCTCTTCACCTCCAAGGCATCCCATATTCCTTTGCTTCAGTATCATTCTTTTCTTTCTCTCATACATACATCTAAAAATATATCCACATATAAGAGTCTAAATTTGCACTTTGGCTTTGCTAAAAGATCATCATCATCATCACCATCATCATCATCATCATCATAAGAAAGAATTAAGCTGTGCTCTGATATATCTTGATATATCAGTAGTAATGGCAATAATGGGTGCTACTCAAATCACATTCGCAGCGCCCGCTGTTGCTGCTGCACTTGGGATTTATTTCTTTGATAGAATTCAACCCAGTAACAAGGTATGTAAATCTCTTTGCATCTTCTTCCTTTTCCATCTCTATTCTCTACTCTCTTCCAATATTTTCAAAATTTTTATATTGTCTTTATTGTAAAATTTTAAAATTTTCTTTTATTCTGGTAACTAAAGGTTCCAATATACATATAGGAACTTGGTGGTGGTGGTGGGCGATTGTGGACACCTGTGGTGAGTTTAATGGCCAAAATGAAGGAAGAAGTGAAGAAGAGCAATCAAATGCCAAAGTTAGCTCCACAGTTCGATGGCTTACACTCGTTCGAAACCTTGGTTGGTTAGCTATGAATCTCCCAGTACTGCCATGGCTGCATACTAATGACTTATTTATGATAGGATAGGACACAACCTTTCTTTCATGAAAGATGCAAAATTTGTAGCGCTGGTATTATTGTGCAATTTCATTCTTACATATATATATATATATATATTTTTTTCCAAACATGATTACAATACTGAAGGATGAACAATATATGTAATTGTTTCTTGCAAATGCCAGTCTGATGAGTCATGTTAAAGGGAAACAGAAAAATTAACATTTTCTTGACTATTATTTAAGAAAAATAATACTAAACCATTAGAATTTTAATACGAAACACCTAACGGACTTATGTGAAAGTAATATTTTCATAATTTGTTCAACCCTTATTATAGATATTGTTTATCATTGCTGATATCCTCATAGTTGATATGTTTCCACTGAGAATTTGCAACCAAAAAAAGAAAGTTGTTTCTCCCAGGATCAATGGATTGTGATTCACTCTATATATTGCTGAAATATAAAACCATAGTTGCAATATTCTTCCAATAAATACAAGTAAAGAAACACAGCACCGAGTGTTATTGAGCTGCAATGTTAACCTAAAACAAAAGTTTATTCTTCCAATGAACACAACAATATGTTGTTTTTCACGTAACTACAGAGATTCCGTTTTCATGTTCAAAGAACAATAAAATAAAGAAAGAAGTGCAAACCCTCAACTTCTGTGAGAGGAGAGTGACAAAAAGCTCAGAATGAGTAGGGAAAAAAATAAAAATGATTCGTTAATTAAATCCTTGGACCTGGTTCCAGCCCCATCTCGCAGAACTATAATCTCCTTCCAATGTTTGCGAACCTTCTGGCGACACCAAAAATAACGGCCTTAGTCAGGAGGCCACGGTCAAGACTACAAGCAAGGACAACAGCCCCACCAAAAACTAAGAACTTTGGTATGTTCAGAACTCCTTGCTTCTCGGGCGAACCCTGCACTTCAGTCTCTGGTGAATCTTCAGCACTTTCCAAGGATTTCAAGTAAACTGGATTAATTTTTGTGTTGACCTGAGCTAAAAATGCAGACCGCGAGAGTGGTGCCCCAGATGCTCTTTCCTTCTGGTAAGCACGCAAACCACGCTCAATTTTCTTGACAGCTCCCCACATCCCCTGCCTTACTCCAAATTTAGCGATTTCCCATGGGATGCCCATATCCTCATGATGAAAAAGTATCACCTCACAGTCAGTCAGCTGGCCATTCCCTTTCTTCGATGCCACTGTTTCATAAATACAAAAAAACATTTAAGTTCTTAAAATTCAACATAATGAAGCCCAGGACTACATAGCATACTGAAGTAGAGGTAGGTGCCATCATTTGTTGTCTTCCAAGCAAAATTTAAGGAAGTCCGAGGGTACCAAAGGTATTTTGGTATTCCTGCACTTGTGACTTGTTGCCCTAATTTCTATGCATTTATAGTTGAGAGAAAGATGATCTCTTTATCTTAATCTTTCTTATCATAGTAAAAAACTGCATTATCCATGGATGTAGCCCTAGTTTGGAGTGAATCATGTAAATCCTTGCATTCTCGATTTCGTTTCTTGTTATTATTCCTGTTTGTGTTTCGTATCTCACCAATCCTGATTAGGTGTATCAATTCCTAACACCATTAATCTCTATAGAATTGCTCCCTTTATGTTAAAGAAACCATTTCTTTTTACGAGATTCCCTCAACAAATTTAAAAGAAAGCTGTAGGTTAAAAAGGAATAGTTGACAGGGAAGGAGAAACAAAAACAATTTACCTGCTTGAATGCACCAACTTGAATAGTAAAGGTCAACACGTCTCGGTTTGTCACGCCTTGGAACAGAAAGGCAGGGCACTCCCTGATAGAGAAAATAAATGGACAGTCAAGTTGGATCGTAAAAGATTATAAACTAGAACAGGGAAAAGCTTGGGAACAATAAGGAAAAACAAAAAGCATACAGCAAAAATCTCCATTTGACATCAACATTGTCTTTTGTATCATTCACAGAAATTTATACCAACTGTTTCTTGAAGGTAAAATGAGTCAATGACTCTCCAAGATTGTTTGTTAGGTCTTCAATTATAATTACTTAAATCCCTCCATAGTCCATACTAGCTTAATACATGCATGACCACTTGAAGCTTTCCCCTTCCCTTTTTTAGTGTCTTAAACTTTTATAAGCTTGACTCGTCTACCCAGAAACTTTGTTGCTTGTTTCCTTTAAATATATTCAAACCTGTTGATTGCACTGCATCAATCATGTGAGGCCCCCATGTTTGTTTGCCGGACTAGGTTTGGTGAGATTATGAGTACGATTGAATTGAGTGAGAGGATTATTAGTGCGGTAGTATTGGGTTGAAGTTGTAAGATAAATAGTCTTTGTTTGTGGATTAGTGTAATGATATTAGTTGATTGGGATTAAATCCATGAAATTACATAAATACACTCATCATAAAAAATGTGACTACTAGTTTTTGTAAACTGTAGGGCAAAGTAGTATTTTCACCCACAATCCCATGGGATTAGATAACAAATACGCCCTCCCCCATGGGATTGCTAATCCCCTCATTGGAGGGTATTCATCGCGCCATGAGACTATCAATCCCATGGCATTTTTTCCAAACAAAGATACTAATCCAATCCCCCCCTCTAAATCCCTAAACAAACATGGCTGTTTGCGTCAACCACTTCGTCTGTCTATAAGTCTTACTCAACACAAGCATTCAATGACATAAAGTACTTACATTCCTGTTACATGGACTCTTATATTTTCCCCAAAGTACCTGTGTGTCCACCAGATATGACAAGGGGGCATGGGATATGTGTCCGACACTTGTAACCAAATTAGATACTTGGATCCTCTATTTTTTATTTATTTATTTATTTTTGTTGATGTTTGCACAAAAAGAAACTCACATTTACCCACATCCAACTTTTAGATACATATCCTAGTATTGTTAAGATTTAGATTTATGAAGGTTCGATGTTTTGACACGTGTCAACACCCAATACTTGTACCCATGTCCATGTAACATATTCCTAACTAAGAAGTGCAATATTGTTGTTAAATGTTGAAAGTGTCAAAAGTATCTCCTGTCACATACCTTTGTCACACAGTAATATGACCGTCCCGATTCCCATATTCGACGGCCTATGATATACTCTCTGTCACTACAGAAAAAGGGAAACTGTACCAAAGAGCACCAGGAGAGATAAGTATTCACAACCAAAACGCTTGACGCAAGTAATGACAACTAAAATTAAATTTAATCACCTTTCGGATCCAATGCACTACCATGGTTCCTGTGATGGGGCATTCTTCTACCGTACTAGAGTGAACAAGCATGTCATCCCACCTCAATCGAAACTCATCATCCCAGAAGAAGTCTCTTAATAATTCAGGCGTGGCATCCTCATAGACAGTTCTGCTGCAATATTGAGGAGGACCCGACTAACAAACCACAATCAAAAGAAATAGCATAAAGACAGAATTAGATATTTCTACAAAAGAAATGTTTCCAAGGGGGACCTCTAAATACGACTAATTGGTTAAGTAATTATAATTAACTACTATAACAAATAGGGAAAGTCACACCTCTGGATCCCTTTGCCATGCTTGGTAGCTCATACCAGCGCCAGAATGATCCATTATATGCTTCCAAGGGGGACCACCATCTTTCCTATCGACGAGATGGCATAAATGTCCTAAATCCTCCTCTGTCACAACACTACTCTCTCCTTTCTTGAGCTGTGATGAACTGGACAAGTAACAATGCACAGTCAGAAGTTGGTTGCAGAATTCCTTAAATTTTCATTTTCTTCCTTTAGGTTTTGACTAAGTCAAGTTATGTTTATGTAGGCTAGGCATGTGTTGTACCCTCCACAAGGGGTGATTCCGTTGGGCCGGTTTTGAACTTTATTTTATATCCTTCTGTTTCGATACCAAAAGGCTTGCTTATGGAAATATGAGAGAAAAAATTACGTGCATAGATAATGGATGGACTAATTTTACTTTTATCCCCTCAACTATCACTATTTTTTTGGGTTTATTACATTTTATGCTCCTAAACTATTGTCAAATTGTCTACTTAGTCTTTGGATTATCGATTGAGTCTATTCAGTCCCTAAAGTATATAAATCAAAGTTTATCTAGTCTTTAAATTATCGATTGAATCTATTAAGTCCCTAAAATATTTAATTCAAACCTATATAGTCTCTAAAAGGATTATAAAATAAAATAGAAACCCATAAATATCATAAATTAGTTAAAAGCCCTATCTAGTTAAAAAAAAAAAAAAAAAAAAAAAAAACCTTTAAAATTTTATTCTATCTTTGAAAAGTGAGCAAAAGCTCTTATAGTGAATTTCCTTTATAAGGGTAAAGGTAATTATTTATAATATTTTCTTACTTATCTTTTATAATGACTATGTGCTTGCTTTTATTTAGTATTATATGTCAGATTTCGTTAATAATTTTTAATTGATTGTGTTTAAGTTTTTTCGCTAAATACTTTTTATAACTTAATTAATGTATTATTATATTCTATTGTTATTTGTAGCGAAGTGTTATTATTTAAATTATCTAATTATATTTCTTCAGTATATCTAATGCTCATATAATTTACAGGCAAAACTGAGAAATCATATTATAATACTAATTTAAACACACAACAAAATAAAACACTTTTTAAAGAATAAAATCTTAATTAGGTAGGATCTTTTACTAATTTATAATTCTTATGGGCATATATTTTATTTTTGTAAAATTTTAATGGACTAAATATGTTTGAAATAAATGTTTTAGGAACTTAATAGATTCAATCGATAGGTTAGAAACTAAATAGATTTTGATTTATATACTTTCGGGATTGAGTAGATTTAATCAATAGTTTACAGACTAAATAGATAATTTGACAGTAGTTTAGGGGTAGCAAGTGTAATAAACCCTATGTTTTTAAATATTTCATCCCTAAGCTATTAATTTTCATCGATTTAGTTTCATGTAGTCCACTGACGATTATACAAATCACTAACCGCTGAAACCGAATTTAATAAAAAAAAGAGCTATTTCAAAACTTGAACAACTTAAATCATACAACCAAACACTCATTTTTCTTACTTTGAACAAACTACACCCCACAACCAATTTAATGGGTGCTTGGTAGTATAATTTAAGTTCTCCAAATTATAAAATTACCAACAAAAATTTTAGGAACTAAAATATATGAAATTAATACTTTAGGAAGAAATGAAATTAACCCAAAATGGATGGACAGCAGCTGCCATATGTATAGATAGATGTTCTATAAGGCCATCATGGAACTATATCTGGCACACCACCTAAGTCGCCCCTTGGCGCACTCCCTAAGCCGTCCCTTGGCACATCACCTAAGTCACCCCTTGACACACTCCTTAAGCTGCCCCGTGGCATACCACCTAAGTCACCCCTTGGCGCACTCCCTAAGCCGCCTCTTTGGCACACCACCTAAGTTGTCTCTTGGCACACTCCCTAAGCCGTCCCTTGGTGCACTCCCTAAGCCGCCCCCTTAGTGCATTTTGTTCCTTTCCAAGTCACCTCCTAGCACACATGGTTCCTTTCCAAGCCCCCCTTAGAGCACATGGTTCCCTTCCAAGCTATCCTTTCTTCATCTACCCTTTCTTCATATGTTGCCATCACCATTCAACACCATATCATAAGTTACGTGTATGCCACATTTGTTGGTTCAACACCCGTTCTTCTTCTACAACGGTCCGACACAACCGTAAATTGTTTTCCAGCATTAGCCCCTACAACGGTCTAGCACGACCATAACCTATCTTCCAGCATTATTATTTTTATTTTATTTTATTTTCTCTAGTTTCTCTTTCCAAACTACAGTTGGTCTTTTTGCCACCACCTTGAGTTTGAGAGGACCTATTAGTGAAAATGATATATATATAATATATTCACTATATATATTAAATGTTGCAATAAGGTTTTACCATATTAGGATATTTCCATAACTTTCTTGTTACCCACTCTTACCTTGCCTATATACAGGCCTCTTCATTGTATTGTAAGACACATAATATGATATTCTCTTTCTCTCTCGTAGATATTATTAAGCAAGCAATTAGTTCCTAATTACAAAATGGTCATGCCAATGGTAATCACATAATCTCAAACGCTTCCACATATTTATATAAAATTTTCACACATTTCTATACACTTTTCGAGACATACATTGAGGCTAATTAGACGGTTCATTAGCATTTTCCAGTAAATAAAATTGACACAAATTCATATGAACATACAACCTGCAACTGGTGTCTTCAGTGAATGGCACAGAAACTTGTTCCTTATCCACCCCATCTTCCATTGGACAAGACCTAAAACCCTTAACTGGGGAAGGAATAACAGCAGCGAGAGGCGACGAAAACGGCGAAGAATTGAATTTAACATTGTAACCTAAGATTGCCCATCTGGGTTTCCAAACCCAACCCACCATAATCCCAACAAGAAAAGCAATCCACAAAGGAACAAGAAACATCATCATATCTACAAACACACCCCCACCAATTGTGGGTTTTTCAAGAATCTCCAAGAAAGCCCCAAACAAAGCCATAAACTGAAAAAGGGAAGATTTTTGGTTTTCATAAAAGAGGTATTTGGGTTTTAGTCAAAAAACCAGAGCAAGAGGACCTCCGCTAAAATCAGCGGAGATTTAGAGAGAAAGAGAAAAAGGGAAAGGAAACGGAAATATAGGAAAAGAAGAAGAAGAGGAAGAGACAAAAGAGAGGGATTAGAGTTAGGGATAATGGTGATTGGGACATGAGGGGTAAAGAGAGGAGGTGGTGAGATATGAGTGGTAGTGATTTGATTTCATTTTCTGTGAACAAGACTTGTTGTCTAAACACAGCTCTCCTGGATTGTATTGGGCAACAAACAAGCAAGAGAGAGAGAGAGTTCGGGAATGGAGCCCTAAATGGTGTCGCGGCCCTTTGAGGAATGCTAAAGAACTTCCACCGCCAATGTCAAATTCACCATTGTTGAAAATGTTGAAAGATTATTAGTAGAAAAAATCGATTTACAGGATCAAAAAAAAGGTTGTCGATATAATTTTGAATTTTTGAATTTATATATATTTTTATTTTTAGTTAAAATTTAAAAAAATTTAATCAATTTTTTTTAGAAATTTTTTTACAAGGTTTCTATTATTAAAATTTTATAAGATAAAAAATATATAATATTTTCATAGTAGTTAGGATCCTTTAATATTTTCACAAATAAAATTCTACTAAGAGAAATTTTGATTCGACTTAAAGAAATTTTGACCCCGATATAGAGAAATTTCAATATTCATAAAAAAATTTCTCTAATTTCATAGAAAAATTTTGAAATTTCTTTGACTTGCCTATAAAATTTATTTGTAAATGTAGTCAGAGAAATTTACTCTTGTGCATTTAATTTTCGCTTGACAAATTACACACATGCATATTGATTTCTCTAGTATATTTGATTTTCTCTGAAATTTCTCTGTCATCATGTTGATTTTCTCTAAAATTTTTCTATCATCATGTTGATTTTCTTTGGCCATCACATACTTGCAATCTGAATTACATATAATTTTTTTTTGCAAGTGTAGTTAGATAGATTTACATTTTTTACAAATGTAATCAAAGAAATTTACTTGCATATTGATTTCTCTAGCACATTTGATTTTCTTTGAAATTTCTTTGCAGATATAGTCAGATAAATTTACTTGCAAGTCAATTTCTTTGGCACATTTAATTTTCTCTAAAATTTCTCTACCATGTTGATCTTCTTTGGCCATCAGAGACTTGCATATCCAAAGAAAATTACAAATTACAAATAAAAGTCCAAAAAAAATTACAAACTAATAAGTATATTAAACACAGAGAAAATCACAAAGAATTGCTAACTATTTTACAAAAACATAGAGAAAATTACAGAGAAAATCATATTTGAACACAATTCTAATTAATTTCCCAATTTATACATCTAATATAAAGAAAATTAAAAATCACAAATAAAAAATAGAAAAACTAAACTTGCTTCAATTTAGCAAAAAAAATTAAACTTCTTAAATACAACCTTGCATTTGTTCACAATAACCCATAATAGAGCACTATTTTTGATTAGCTTGTCTAGTGATATTCACAAACAAAGGAAAGGCAAGACTCTGAAGCTATCCTAAGCACTCTCTGATTTGCAATTCTCTTATTTCTCTCTCTTTATCTCTCTAAAAAGTTTTGATTTTCTATACCTTTGGCTCTCTTGTTCCTCGAACCTGTGACCTGCAATCTTAGCTTCTAGAGTATATGAATCTACTTCTAGGGTTTTAGATGTTCATGAAAGTGCTATCTAAGGCCTAAGCAGCCATTGAAGGGAGATCAGTGGTAAGGGGTGGTCGTCGGACTGATAACTAAACTAGTGACAGCTGTGTGACACTGCAATTGTGTAGAGGTAGGGAGGGTTGGTTATTCAATGGGTGAAGATAGAGAGAGTTGAAAATAAGAGAGAGAGTTTGTTGAGTTAGTAGTAAGGACCTTAACTAATAAAAAAATATATAGATCTCTCCTATTATTCAAAATTTGTAAGGATCTTTCACTAATTTTCCATTTAAAAAAAAATACATTGATGTACTTAAAAATTAAAATATTTGTGATTTTTTTAATTCAATAAAAAAAAATATATGAAAATATATTCAAAAGTTTATATTGTTTAGTATTTGATGATTTTTTTTTTTATTTAAAAAAGTCATAAATTACATATTTTTAAGTATATCTAAATTTAGTGAATCTAAAATGTAAAAAAAAAAAAAATTATAAAGTTTACAAAATAAAAAAAATACAAATTAAAATTCAACAACTATTTTTAAAAACTCAAAATCAAATGAACAATTTTAATATCTCGGATTTTAAATGTTAATTACACAAAATAACATGGTTTTGGGCACATGCTATAATATAGAACAATGCTTATTACATGTAAGTTATAATTTAAATTTAATAATATGTTACGGAGTAAGAATTTAAGTAAAAACTCAAATAAAAAATTCAAAATAAATAAAATGGTTCAAATTCTTTTTATTTTTCTTTTTTTTTTTGGAAACAAAAAATGGTCAAATTCAACACTTGTATTTTGAGCTTTAATGGTCTGAGTTTTTATCCCTAATATTATTGATTTAAATTAGTGTTTGTTAAGAGTCCTTATCATATTTGGTTACTGGTTATTGTTGTAGTGAGGTTAAAAAATTATCAAAAGAAAGTTAGCTATCGTATTAGCGTATATTGTACTATAAGTAATATTGGAATTGGGCTGTGTCGCCTGTAGCCCAAGCCAAGTTAATGAACCCAATGCATGACCAATGGGCCGAAGGCCCACCAAAATTCCTTTCCTTTTATTTATTTTTTATTGGGAGACTTATGTACTGGTTTTATTGATTAGATTTATTTACCTATAAATCCTACTTCTTTTTTTTGCCTATTCATATACCCAAAATGTCCTGTTATTCTTCATCCCCAATTATCAATATTATAGTGAGTCCATTTCTCCAGCACCCATGTCTGACCGTCAGTAACCATTTCCGATCATCGTCTCTGATCGTTGACGAATCTTCAGTTGCCATCTCTAACCTCTGGCAATAATTTTTAACAAATATTTAACTATTTTCTCAACCAAAACAACATCATTCTCCATTATGTCACTACTCCCACCACAGCATTAGATTTGGTGGTGATAAAAGAAAGGGAGGAGCCAAAGAAAGATAATAAATAGGATAAACTACTAATAAGTCCTATTGAAAATAGGTTCAAGTAAAATCGTTTTTAAAAATAATTTTTTGTGATAATTTTTTGTATATGTCGTTAAAAATTAACCATTGGTAACTTTTTTATTTTGATTTTTATAAATTGTTGCTAAAACTTAAAATTAGTGATGTTTTTCTGTAACAAATTTTCAAACTGTTACTAAATGTTGAAAATTAGTGACATTTTTTGTAACGATTTTTTTAAGTTGTCACTAAAAATTATAATTAGTGATATTTTTTGCGACAAAATTTTCAAATTGTCGCTGAAAATTAAGAATTAGTGAGGTTTTTTAATAGTCTTTGATAAAAAATGACATGAATTCTCACATGACCTACTGGATAATAAATCCACATATTAGGACTTACACGTAAGTCCTTCTAATAAATATCAATGATATACCAGTGATAAATTTATCACTAAAAACACTCATCAATTTTTTCTAGACTACTTAATCAATTACTCCACCTCACTCTCACTCACACTCACACTCACATACATACACTCGCTTATTTATTCACAAAAACATATTAATACACTTTAAAAAAAAGTAAGACTTATAAATTTATCAGTGTAAATTTATTTATTAATATCCAGATTTTACAAACAATAGATCTAGTTTAACTAGATTTTACAAACAAATTGGTGAAGATCCATCAATATGAATATACATACACACAAAGAGAGAGAGAGAGAGAGAGAGAGAGAGAGAGAGAGAGAGACCCAATCTCATTGGTAAGAGCTTCGACGACCATGTCATGGCTAGATCGGTGTTCAAAAATGGATAGATCTGAAGTTTTCGATAAAGATCTAAATTGAAAATGGCCAGATTTGAAAATCACTAGTAATAGCAATAAAATGAAGAACGTGTTGGTGAGAAGTGTGTGACGTTGACTGCAACGAAAAAGAGTATCGGTGTGTAGATCATCGACGATGGAGTATAGATCGACAACGGTGATAGTGAAGTATAGATCGATGATGGTGGAGGCGATTGGTGAATAGTGGTAATGGTAGTGGTAGAACAACAACGACAGTGGTGGTGGGTGAGTGGCTGTCATGGAGACAGTGGTAGTGTAGCAACGGTGGTGGTGTGATGACGGTGGTGATAGACAATTGTGGTATGAATCTCTCTATAAAATGGTAGAGAGAGAGAGAGAGAGAGAGGGCTCTATAGAAAAATGGTAGATAGAGTGTGCGTGATAAAAATGAAGATGAAGATTAAAAGTTATCTAGAAAAGAGAGAGAGAGAGAGAGAGAGAGAGAGAGAGAAGGTAATAAAAGGAGATATCTAATGAGGAAATATATAAATGAGGGTAACATAGGTATTGTAGGACTTTTTTGGTGCATTCAAAAAGTTAATGTAACTTATAGATATTTTGTCAAAATACTTAGGATTGTTTTGAAAATTAACTTTTCAAAACATTTTTGATTTTTTACGAAAAAATGTATAAAAAAAAGAAAAAAAAGAAAAAATTGCAAATCAGTGGGATAGTAGAAAAATAATTGCACTATAGATCGAAATTTTTTCTAGCGCAACTTTGACACATAAGAAGGAGTTACACTAGACACAAGAAGGTTTTGCACTATACACACAGGACATTTGTACTATAGTGAAAATTTAAATATTCTTTTACTGTCCCATTGATTTGCAATTTTCTTAAAAATTAAAGAAAATACGTGACTTTTTTGTAATGATTTTTTGATTAAAATTTAAAGTTTCCAAAGCAACCCTTAGTTGGTTAGGGTTGTTTGGTGACATTTATATTTTGAACTTTTTATTTATAATTAAAAATTAAAAATTATAAATAAAACTCATTTTATATTTATTTTCATTTTCTAAAACTTACAAATAATTTACTAAACTTTTGTAACCATAAAACAATTAATTTTATTTGTTAAAACAAATAAAAAAAGTTTCATTCCTTTATTTTTCTCCTCCCACCTCTAACCACCATCTAACGCTTATCATCATCACCATCAACCATCATCACTAGTTGTAACAACCCTCATCACTGCTTACCGATAACCACTGATTACTGTTAACTGAGTCTGATAATGACTGATAACTGGACTGAATAAAATACTGAACTGATTGACTGAAATTGAACCTGAATTAATTGAGTTTATCTATTGTGTTGCATATTCTATCTGTTTGATTGAATATTTATCTGTTCATGTTTTATGTTTAAACTGCTAATTGAAGGCCTTATCGGCGGCCGAACCGTAAACTGATTGATGTTTTAGGATCATCATAATTTATGTAATTTTATGGTGTAATTATCTGAAAATTTATTTGGTATGACTAAATTAGATTTAAATAAGCTAAATTGCATAGTTTGACATATTTACCTTAATGCCACTCTAGTGGCCCATTATCTCCACCTTTTGATCTCCTCATTACACTTAGACACAACATTTGACTAGCCTCATTCTTGAGACCACCGAATTATAAAGAGAGGAAATAGGAGAGACTTGAGTTCATTTTGTTGAATTGGCTTGAATTGCTTGGAATTGAAGTGTAGATTGCTAATTAAGCCTCCATACCTTTAATTCAAGACTTAGGTAAGAGAATTCAACCTTTCATTCATGTATTTGAGCCTGTTCATGCTTAGTTCTTGAGCCTCTAGTGATTTGAGCCTTGTTTTGGTTCAATAATGTTGAATTAGAGATTAATTGGTGCATGCATGTGCATATTGTCGAGTTTGGAGGTTGTTCTTCATGGATTTTTGCATGCATGTCCATGTTAATGCTTAGGACCATGTTTTCATCTTGTTTTTCAAAGAATTGAGCTCATTTGAGCTAGCATTGAGGCTTAAAATTGTTTAAAGTGCATGCATGTCATGTTTGAACATTGTTCATGAGAGTTGGGTTTGAAAATGGGTTTAATTGAAACACCCTTGGGCTTTGATTTCTTAAATTGAGTTTTGAAACATGTTATTTTATGTGTTTAAAAGAGTTTTCCAGAAAATGGGCTCAAGAGGATCGAATAGGGAGCATCAAATTTGAGTTTTGGACTTAGAACACAAACCTGGATTTTCCAGATTTCTGTCTCCCGCTCGAGCGGGGAAAGTAGCGCTCGAGCGGGAAAATCGAGCTCCCAGCATCTTGCACTGCGCATCAGTCCGCTCGAGCGGAGTATTGGACGCTCGAGCGGAGGACTGGGTGACACGCTCGAGCGGGCGTCGAGCGGAGATTTCACCTATCCAGTACTTTTTGGTCCGCTCGAGCGGGGACCTTTGTTTGCTTGTCCGCTCGAGCGGGGAAACCTGCGCTCGAGCGGGACTCTGTTTCACTGAAAATTCTGCAAATGTTTTCTGAATACATCTTTGCATCCTCATTCCATCCTAGGCATTCCTAGGCCTAGTTTTAGACATCTTAATGAGGATATAGATGTAGAACACACCGAGGTATAATAGGGAGTTAATGTTTATCTTTCCTAACTGTGAAACTTAGAGTGTGTTCAATCTGTTAACTGTATAGGGTTGGCATTCCGAGGAACCGCGCTCTAGCCTACTGTAGCCCAATCTCTGTGAGTAACAATTGTGTAAAGATATGTTCAAATGATTATCTTTTGAAATACTGAACTGAACTGTTTACTGAATTGATATTGTTGACTGTATGAATGTATGTCCTATATTCTGAACTGTACTGTGGCATCCTTAGCAACTATTGTTTACTGTTACTGCTACTGTTTGAGAAATCTCTGCCATCGACGGTCTGTGAACGGATGGCCCCACCGACGGTCTATGAACGGGTGGATTTGTCTAATCGACTCGGTTCCCATGTTGGAACCACTACCGTTTACTGATTGATGGCCATCAATTATTGTTCGGTCCTTTAAGACCTATCGTTTACTGTACTGCTATGCTAATGGATGTACCACATATCACTGAATGACAGATATACTGAATCAATGAACTGTTTTCATTACTGTAAGGACATTTATTCTTAACTCCTTTACGCATTATGTTATTCACTGGGCTTTAGCTCACTGCTCATATATATGTGTAGGTGTACAGGCACCGGATCAAAGCTAGAAGCATCGGAGTAAACTCCAGTTTTGTCAAGCCAACTAATGTGCCTCACTGCGAGGTTCCGAGCCTATCATGCTAAGGCTTAGGGGTGTTTTAGTATTTCCCCTTTTTGCACTGTCTCTCTGCTTTATAATAACCGAATGGATTGTATAGATTGAATGTTTACTGTACTGTTGAGTGGGGATTAAGTCCCTGTTTCACTGAATGACATGTATATATATGTACTGTTCTGTAAATATGTGTGAAAAATCTTTTTGGCATACAGACTGTCACAGCTCATTGGACATTATTTTATTACTGTATCGGCTTCCGCCAGGCCCTGTATTCTGTTTTACTGTAATACTGTTAAGTAGGCCTTCGGTAATCTCGGATTACTGGCCGGTTACGGTGCTAAACCCATAGGGCCGGGTTTGGGTCGTGACACTAGTACTTCTCTCTAACAATCACCTCTGGTCACTTCCTTTCATGGCTGCCAAATAAGTATTACCTACCTTCGTCAATTACCATAACAATATCCGTCACCCAACTATACCAACACAACATTGATTCCTACAATAGCACCACCGCTTCCTATAATTAATTCCCATGACTATCAAGAATAACCTAAAACCCTTGGTCACACCTCTACGTACACCTATTTCTACTAATCTTGTTTGCCCACCTCCATCATCACATCTCCACCATCCCCAAATTAATATCCACTGTCATCACTTAGTTCAACCCCCTAAATCACTGTAACATATAACCAAATTAGACTTCTATCGACAATGAAATAGATTTTCCAATCATAAAATCAAGACATTAAGAAAAAGATTTTTCCAGTCATAAAATCAAGATAGATTAAGAAAAGAACATATCAGATATTGAACAACAATATCCTATTGTCATTATTGATTAGGGGGTGTTTGTTAATTGTGGTGTGGTAGTTATTGTCAATGATAATGGTAGTGGTTTGGGTGGCAATAATTGCTTCAGTTGTGAGATTATAAGGTGTTTGTTAATGGGGTTTGCAATGATTGAGAGGTATTTTATAATTTAAGAGGGTAGATTTGGAAAGAGATTGTAATAGTGGAGTTGCAAGGATTCAAGACCACGACAAAAGAGGATTTCAGAAATTTAAGAACAACAGAGCAATGTTAAAGACCAATAAAAAAAACATATAGAGAGGTTTGGATATTTTATTTTTTTCTTTATCGGTTAACTTCTTAGAGTTTTTTAGTTGGTTCTCAAAGTACTCTACTGAAAAAGTTTTGCTATACAGCAAGTGATGATACACACTATGGGAATGAAAGAGATGAGTTTGCCACAATATTTTTTTAGTTATGTCAATTTAGGGGATGTGTATGGATGGAAGGTTATTGTAGGGTTGATATATGTTGTACAAATTGTGTAATTAAATAAAATAAACAAATAGAGTCATACGAAAGTAAATTGATTTACAAAATAAGAAATCATGGGATTACATCATACAACTTAATGAACAGAAATACATATAATAAAACTTAAGGAAAGGAAAGCAAACTAAAGCCTGTGTGATACTACAGTCTCTTTAAAACATATTTGCCGCCTCACTGTGGATGATGGAGGTATATTGGCGTCTGTTTTCCAAGATACGACATTATAGACCTACTAAGACAGAAACACCTTTTGTTTATCTTCGGCAAACGGAGAATGACAGCACTCTCTCACACAATAAGAAAAATATAGGAGTAGACTGATTATATAGTATGGAAGCCAAAAATTCTATGTCTAAGACGAAAGAGGAGGTCTCCTTTTATAAACAATGGGAGAGAGGGAATGAGCTTTTCTACAACAAATGCAGAATTCAATTTCTGCAAAAATGAAGAAGTAATGCAGGAAACTAATGGTGTAAATCACCATCTTAAGTGTAGAGGTTACACACAATATATACATGTGTGTATATCTACAGCCACCAAATAAATCTAGCCCAAAAAAATTAGGTTGATGGGCTGCCAATTCAACCCAGTCCAAACTTAACCCATTTCAGTAAGCTTCAAGCCCATGCCCCAAGATCCAAAATCCACGACCTACAACTTATGGACCACGAACCCGGACTTGGACCCTGCCCTATCTAGTCCTGTCCGAGCGGGCGAAAAGTGCGCACGTGGCAATTTTTGCATAATCAACTTGGACCATAGCTTTGGCCCATGCCCATCCTTGAAGCATCCATAACTCCCTACCTTCGAAAAATTTGGACGCCTCAAAGGGCTCATGCCCTTGTCAAAATCTTGAGATTTAAATACCCATCAAAGCTTTCCTCTACAATCAATGTGTGATTGGTAATTATACACAATTCCTAATACCTCATTTATGAGGCCAACTTTATAAAACAATTTCTCATTCAATTCTTAATGATTTTTTATCATTCTTTTTGTAGTGTAAAGATCTTGTTACAAAGAATCTAAATGCCAGGACCCAAACCCGTCCCTAAAAGTTTGGTCCATGACCGGCCTGTACATAGGCCTTAAAACAAAGTTTCACGAATATTTATTCGAATACGGGGACTTAAGCGGAAGTAAATAACAACATAAAGACCACGCCCATTGAGCTTGTGCATATATGAAGACTTAGATTAATTTAAGCATTTAAATATACTTCCATATTTACACATATAATCACAGAACTTATATAGATCTCACACACAAATACATAAGACTCAATAAAAGACATAATTCTCCAATACAAAATTAAATCCTCGACGCGAAGGCGTAATCTGGGCGGCTTGACAGAGAGGTGGACATAAATATACATAAATATATATATAAAAACGAAGTGAGCAAGGCTCAGTGAATAATAGCAATGTAAGGAGGTTAGGTAAATGAGCATAGCCTTGGAGAACATAAATATACGTATATCAAACCATATACAGGTCTTATCCATAACCATATTTCAAAACGGTCTCAAGCCCACATGTAATACAGAATGGCCTCGGGCCCATGTATGATACGAAAGGGCCTTAGGCCTAACATAACAACAGTTGTCCAGAGCAATATAGGGAAGATGGAACATCGGCATGTCTCCATCTCCCTTGGCGTAGAGCCATTAGTCATATACAGTTCATATCATTATAGGGTAGACAGAACATCGACATATCTCCATCTCTCTCGGCCTTAGGGCCATGAGTCATAAACAATTCATATCATAATGGCCTCGGGCCCACTTTTATTAATAGAAACAAAACGACCTTAGGTCCATATCAATGACATCGTTCAATCATGTCAATTAATCCAGTTAAAGCACAATGTCAATAATATATGCCATTCACAAACAACGATATATAAATCATAATCACAAGAAGTAAGTAAAACATATTGTAACAAGTCCGCGAGGGACCTCACGGGTTACAGTTCGGACTCAATTTGTCACGGTTCTTAATCTGAACCAAAGAGTCCAAATCCGGCAAATCGTTTTGAGAAAACAGATTTTTGAAAGAAGTGCCAAACATGGACTGCTTTGCCAGATATAGAGTCGCCACCTAAATATTTTTTAATGGGGGAATTTAGGAAACCCTGACTCGGTGCCAAAGGCCACGTGTCTGTCATCACCAAAGTTGCCTCGGCTCGGGAACTTGGGTACGATTGGGGAAGGTCAGCTATGAGCACCCCCTCTCGCCCGATCCGAAGATCAGCCTCTACTAACCGTGATATCTTATTTTGAAAGTATTATGTGTTCTTATTCCGGTTATTAGCCTAGAATTACTATGTTATGGGCACAGCAAACAAGTATAGACTAGATCGCCTAATTTGGAATGAAACATTGCATATCCGTTTGTTTGAAAAACGCTTCGGAATTTGCTACTCGCAAGTAGGCTAAAACACGGATTTCAATGAGTTGTTCTAACTCAAACAATCCAACCTTCACCCACAGGCATTCAGGCAGTTAATCAAATAAGCATTTAGCTGCATGGTAAGCATGCTATTATGTTAACATTCACACTCATGCAAGGATGCTAAAGCAAAAGAACTTACAGAGTACTCCAAGCCAAAACAGAAACTAGTTAGTAATCATATGCATGATTCTAGTTCATGTTAAAATGGCTAATGCAACGCATACAGAATGTCGCTAGAATAGGCTCCGCTATCCTAAAGATGGCATGTGAAATGCTGCAACTAACAAGTACTCAACTTGGAATTTGAAATACAAATGCAGTTAGCATGATGTACCGAGCCCGGTGCATGTAAGACAAATGCATGAATGCACGCATGCATAGCATAAGGTATGCTAATTTAAATATGACCTAATACTAATCATCAAAAGCAGGTAAGTAAAAGGGAGAAAGAAGTGGGGGTTTGGAAGACATGCACACACGCACCCACACTTATTACAAATTTGCCCTCGCTCGGAGAGACCGAAAGAATAATGCAATTAATTAACCTACAAGCTAATTAATTATTACAGATCAATTAAATTAGCTAAGCAAATTAACTAATCTAATTAAGCAGTAAACAACAGCCTCGGGAAGAGGGTCCAATCGCGCTCGGTTCCACTCGGAAAGTCACTGCCATGCACAAGATGCCTCTGCTTTGGCTATTATCCTCCTCTGAAGACTGTACAAGTCCTAGGGTTGCTTCTCCGAGTGTTGTAGAACACCACCGGCTAAAGGGATTGGTCACCGGCCATGTATAATGGTCACCGGCCACAAAATAATCCATCGGCCAACAATGGATGGCCGGTCGGCACTGAAGATGGCCGGCCGGCCAAATCTCCCTGCAGAAACTGATTTGACAGCAGTAGGGGACAATACTTGGCATGACAGTGTATTCCAAGCAATGTATGCACCAACCACACTCCTTATCATATTTATGACTCAAAGGAGGATGGGCCTCGATTCTCGGGCCACCAATCACGCATTTCCATGCATGATGGCCCAAAGAATCAGGTGTGCATTTTGATATGGAATACAATGCACATAATCAAACAATGAGGCTTAACCTCTATCACAAGCAATTCAAGAGGCCAAACATGCATGCTAATGCAATGCAACTTAGGCATAGAAGCTAAGTATGCAACATGGAAATGCAAAGAAGCATGCAAAGCATACAATGGTCATGCAAGATATGCAAGGCATGAGACAATGCAACCAACAAGTACGCAAGGCACAATGTGGGTATTCAAGCATGCAAGCAAACATGTGACTTCATTCAATCATGCAACTTCAATCATGTAACAACACGCAAATATGCAACAACATACAAGGTGAGCATGCAACAACATGCAAAGGGGTGGACTTAAACCAACATGGATAGCTCGCAAGCATGCCAAAATCAGTGGCCAATGCCAAGGAAATGAAGGCTAATGTGCATACAAACATGCATGCAAATGGGCCAATACTTGAACATGAAACAAGTAACTTTTAAGCACACTTAAAAGAGACTAAACATGGACAATTAGCATACAATGTAAGCTTTGAAGATCATGTTAAAGATGATGCCAAGTTAAGCAAACAAGACAAGCATAGCATGTAATTGGTTCAAGTACTTAAAGCATGATCATATGACACATGAAGCAAATGACCAAAATGGATCAAAACAGTCCCAAATCACGTTAAGGCAAGCCCCAAAAACCACTTAGATGGCATCTAAATGATCTACACATGGAGGCATGCACAAATGCTTAAACATGGAGCATACAACACAACCTTTTAAAGCATCAAAGGAGTGATAAAATGCAAGCATGTAAACATATTACAAGGACTGAAATGATGCAAGTAAAGCATGCTATACACTCACACACCTAGGGCTAATAAGCCAAAATGCAAGGTGGCTATACTAAGCATATGATGGTCGACCAAAACAACCAAAAATAGAGCTTAAGCATACTAGAAAAAACATAAAAGCTTTACAAAGCTTGGCCAAAATCATGCTAAAATAAGGGGCAAAACCTAAAGCATGTTAAGGCCTAATCATGGCATTACAAGGCATGTGTGCTAAGCAAGCATGGTGTACCAAAACTAATTGAAAACAGAGCTATATTATGACATAATAAGCACAAAAATCAGTTAAGGCATGGCCAACATGAACCTAAACAATATGCTCACATATGAGGCAAAACTGGTCCTTTTCAAGGACAACAAGGAGAGGGGGTGGCCCTCTCCTTCTTGGGACCTCAAGGCACCATCCTCACCTCTGAAATCCCTCAAGATTTCAGTGGTAAGGAGGCCCAAGCACAATGGTCCCGGAGCTCAACCAAAATGGCACAAAACAAGGGCCAAACAAGCCTTAAGAGGGGTCAAACAACCCCAAAGCTTGAAACACCCTTAAGCAACTATTTAGAGCAAGAAAAAATAGGCTTTTCTATGTTATATGTTAAGCTCAAAAACAGTTATAAGGTAGTGTAGACGTCCCCGAACGCCCCGGGAGGGTTAAGTCCCGTTCCGTTCATATTGGGGTCACTACAGTTCGAAGGACTCAAATGTCACGGTTCTAAATCTCGAACCAAAGAGTCCAAATCCGGCAAATCGTTTTGAAAACAAATTTTTTTGAAAGAAGTGCCAAACATGGACTGCTTCGCCAGATACAGAGTCGCCACCTAAATATTTTATTATGGGGAAATTTAGGAAACCCTGACTCGGTGCCAAAGGCCGCGTGTCCGTCATCACCAAAGTTGCCTCGGCTCGGGAACTTGGGTACGATTGGGGAAGGTCACTTCGTGAGCACCCCCGCTCGCCCGGTCCGAAGACCGGCCTCTACTAACCGTGATATCCGATTTTGAAAACATTACACGTTCTTATTCCAATTATTAGCCTAGAATTACTATGTTGTGCGCACAGCAAACAAGTATAGACTAGATTGCCTAATTTGGAAATAAACATCGCATATCCGTTGGTTTGGAAAACGCTTTGGAATTTGCTACTCGCAAGTAGGCTAAAATACGGATTTCGATGAGTTTTCCAACTCAAGCAATCCAACCTCCACCCACAGGCATTCAAGCAGTTATATCACATAAGCAACTAGCCTCATGGTAATCATGCTGTCATGGCAACACTCACACACATGCAAGGATGCTAAAGCATAAAAGCTCACCTAGTACTCCAAGCCAAAACAGAAGCTCATTAGAAATCCATGCATGGACCTAAACATACTGAAATGTCTAATGCAACGCATACAAAGATGCAATCTAGGCAGGCTCGGCTATTCTAAACATGGCATGTGAAATGCTACAAATAACACGTATTCAATTTGGAATTGAAATACAATGCAGTTTGTATGATGTACCGAGCCCGGTGCATGTAAACAAATGCATGGATGCACGCATGCATAGCATAAGGTATGCTAAAATAAACGTGCCCTAATCTACCATCGAAGTAGGTAAATAAAAGGGAGAAAGAAGTGGGGGTTGGAAGACATACACACTCACCCACACTTATTACAAGTATGCCCTCATACGGAGGGACCGAATAAATATTACAGTCCGAATAATAAATAAATTAATTATTACAGAAATTTCTATTTACTTAATAAATTAAATGCAAAACAGGAAAGACCGCAGCCCCGCCTCGGGATGCGCGAATGATGCATGCTCGATTCCCACTCGCCTGGAAAACCCGTGCCATAGCACTGCTGCCTCTGTTTTCACTGCCCTGCCTCTCCAAAAATTCCCAAAGTTTTAGAATACCTCCCAAATGATCTGAAATACCCCACCGACTGGGGGAAGAGCTCATCGGCTGCTTGTATTGGCCATCGGCTGCTTGTGGTGGTTATCGGCACAAACAAAGTGCCGATCGGCACATTATACTGCCGGTCGGCAGAAAGTTCCTGCAGAGGACAGTTTGACAGCAGCAGCAAAAACAGCAGTACAAGGCATGGTTTTTTGGGCATATGTAAGCATGGCCATGGCCTCCTATCATGCTTGGGGACTCAAGGAGGCATGACTCTTGGTTCTAGGGCCATCAATGATGCATTTGATGCATGATAACCTAAGGAACCAAAATTGCATGTTTTAATTGAAATGCATGCAACACAAAAGATGAAATCCAAAACCTTATCATGTGTTAGTCAAAGGTCTTGGTGACTTGAGGATGGAGACAAGTTTCACCACTCAAAGTGTGAACTCCTCTCGATCCTCATGCTTGGCTTGACAATCCCCAAGCCAAACCATGAAATGCAAGTATGCAACATGGTTCAAATGCAATGCAACCTATCATGTTAAGCATGCAAAGAGCTAAAGTATGCAAGGTACAAATGTCATGCAACATGGACCAATTAAGCGTGGAACTAGCATACGCTCAAGGCCTCATTAATCAAACATGCAACAACCGAGATACAAGCAATGCAATAATGGACTTAAGCCATAGAGGGCAGCCCTCAAACTCCCCTAAAACAGTGGCAAAACATGCCTCAAAACAAGAGCAAGATGCCACACAAGCATGCAAGCCATAAGGCATAAGGCTAAGGCACAAAGTGGGGCATTGAACCACCACTTAACAAGACCAAACATGGCACATGTTAGGCAACCAAAACAGGTTTTTATCATGCAAAATGGCACCCAAATCCCCTCATGGCACCTCCCAAAATGCATTAAACATGGAAGCATGCACAATGCACCCTTGAATGCATAAAAGGACACACCCTTAAAGCATGAAAGAGAGGACAAAAATGAACATGTGAGCATGGATTAGGGTCTGAAATAGCATGTAAGAGGGTTCCAAACCCTTGAAATCATGGAGGCAATGCATCCTACACATGCACCTACTTGAAGCATACAAGCTACAATGCAAAGGGGCTATACAAAGCATGCCAAGATTGACCCAAACAACCTAGGAAAGACCTTATACATGGCAAAACAAGCACATTTCCAGTTTATGACCAGCCACAAAAATAGAAGCAAGATAGGCTAACAAAGCATGCAAAATTACGGTAAATAGAAGAGATTATGAAACAAGTGCAAGATAGGGGTCCCAAACAGGGTTGAGCCCTTCTTCAATGTTGAAGAAGGGCTCAAAATAAGCCTACTTACAGTTTATTACATACTCAAAAACAGATTATACACCAGCCAAATATACTATGCAAGAATCATGGCATACAAGGGGGTAAAGAGATAAGTGCTAGATGCTATCATCAAACAGCAAAATACCCTTCATGAGACATGTAGAGGGGGGAAAAATAAGCCACTTTTTAGGCCTGTCGAAGGCCCAAAAATGGAAGCATGGTAGGCTAAAGAAACATGCAACAAAATAAGGACCCAAGGGGGTATTGAAGCAAGTCATACATGGAGGTCCCCAACAGTGTTGAGCCCTTCTTCAATGTTGAAGAAGGGCTCAAAATAAGCCTCTTTGTAGTTTACATCGAAGCTCAAAAATACATGCAAATATGGCTTAGATATGAACCAAGAAAATGCTAGTTTTGGGGAAAAGTGTGCTTACCCTTGTAGACCAACAAACCAGCACCTCTTGGACCAAGTTTTGGTGCTCCTAAGCTCTGAAAATGACCTCCCAAATTCTGGAAATGGAAGTGGTGGTGTTGTGCTATGGGTTGGTGAAGGAATGGCCCAAGAACAAGGGTGTTTGGAGGTTGAATGAGAGAGATATAGTGAGAGATGGAGGGATATCTATGTATATATCAGATATACATGGTATATCTCTGGTTTTTTGTTCCAAGCATCCAACCCTAGACAAAGGAGAAGGAGTGGTGCTTATATAAGGCAAGGAAAGCACTTATCTTAAGGGCTAAGCAAAGAGAAAGGTTCAAGGGGAGGGTGCAAAAGAGTCTAGGCTTCTTGGAGAAGCTAAGATAGCTGGCCAAGCTTCTCCAAGAAGCTTTGGCTAAAGGGTCACCTTCTAGAAGCTTAGAGGGTTCAAAGGGCTCACAAGGGTGCAAAATGGCTACATATATGCACGTGGAGCTGGTTCTGTGCATCCCAGCTGGCACAGCTGGTATGCACCCAGCTTGGAGGGTGCAAAGGGTGCAAACCGGCCAGAAAATTTGATCGTCGGCCAAAATAAAGTGCCGGTCGGCACTATTTTCTGCCGGTCGGCTAAATAGAGTGCCGATAGATGATTCTGAGATCAAAAAATGGCCGGTGGGTATGCAAATTGAAGCCTCGGAAGTTAGCTTTCCAATGGCGCAAACCTTGCATCAAAATTCCTCCTGTGCAAAAAGTTATGCCCTTTTCCGTGAAGCCGCGCAGACTCGATCCAACCGGGATGATGCCCAGCTTCAACCAACCATATCTCCTCCACCCGGGCTTGGCTCTAGGAGATTCTTGAGTGCAAAGTGAAGCCCCGGAAGTCTTCTTTCTGATGGTGGTGGCCTCATAGCTCAACTCCAAGTATGCAATTGAATAAGCCTGATTCAGCGAGAGCCGCTCGACTTTCTTCTACCCGGATTCATGCCGAACTTCTCCCAGACCAGTTTTTCTCCTCTCCTTTCTTCTTTTCTTCAACTCCAAACCCCTAAGCGAAGTGTTTTGAAAGATTTGTCTCTCTTCTTGCCGAAGAAACTGAACCTGCGCCCTACACATCTCTCAACACCGAGCAAACCATCAGCAATGCCCAAGTCTTGAGGGCGGTCAAAAATGGGGTGTCTACAGGTAGGCAAAAATACAATGCAAAAATGGGGTAAAAAAGGACAAAAGTCTTACCCTTGTAGACCCCTTCAAGGATGGAGTTCCAGCTGCTTTCCTTAGCTCAAAACCAGCTCAAATCCTCTGAAAATAGCTCCTTAGTACCTCAGTAGCTCAAGGAAGGTGTAACTCTAGGTGTTTGTGTGCAAAAATAAGACTAAAACACCTTAAGGCAAAAAAGAGAGGGAGATAGAGATAGAAATAGATACAACTATGCTAACCCTAAAAACCAGAGCTCTCCTCTCTATTTTTACTAACCCTCAAACAAAAGAGAAGAGGCTCCCTCTTATAGAGCTCAATCTTGTAAGCTTACAAGACAAGCCAAACAAGAGGGAGATCCCTCCATACACATGTATGGAGGGGAGCCAAGTGCATACCAGCTGCACAAAAATATCTGCAAAAGCAGATGCACAGTAGTCGGCCGGCCAAAAGTGCAATTGACCAAAAAAAGATAGCCGGCCGGCCAACTATAGTGCCGT